>OX596380.1:81157510-81757510 GCA_951394425.1 Tipula unca
CGTTTGAATTACTATTTGGTTGGAAACCTATGATTCCTACAGTACTACTTCAAGAACCAGAACTAGTTTATAACTACGATGATTACTTATTAGAACTTAAAAGTAGAATGCAAAATTCTTTTCAGAAAGCAAAGGAGAATCTTATAAGTCAAAAACTCAGATCAAAAGAATACTATGATAACAACACACAAATCCAACATTTCCAAATCGGTGATTTAGTTTTATTAAAAAACGAAGTTCGTTTAACCAAATTTTCTCCACTTTGGCTTGGTCCTTTTGAAGTTAAACGTATTAATTCTCAAACCAATACTACAATATTAATAAAAAAATAAATTGAAGACAGTTCACAATAATCGATTAAAATTATTCGTAAGTTAATGGTATTTCAATAAAGTTGAGAAGGTCGAAAAGAATTTAAACTATAAAACAAATTTCATATTATAAAACAAACAAAAAAAAAATTTATTTAAATAAATAAATAACAATAAATTAATTTTGAATTCACAATTTATCATAATTAAAAAATAAATTTAATTAGTTTATAGAATTCATTTATATTTATATTATATGTATTATATTTTTATTTTTTTTCTTATTAATTTCATATTACATACTAATTTTGAATTATAGTACATATAGTTGTTATCTATAAATTAAATCAATTTAAAAATTAGTATATTACATTTTATATAAAATAATCTTAAGTATTATTTTAAACTAAGGGTGATGGGCATTAAGAATACTGGAATTATTTCATTATATCTATTAATTTAAAATAAATATGATCATTCGAAGTTCTTAATTGAGTCTACAAATCATAATTCAAATTGTTTAAACCATAAATCTAATTCAAACTCAATTCACAATTTTTACAATTCAAGTTTAGCCCTTTTATTCAATCAATATTACGAATCAAAACCATAATAAAAAATTTCGTTTTATTATACTAATGTCAGCTCCGGTGTCGACCAAGAAAAGAAACGATTTAGGGTTTAATACGTCAAGCTGTAATTCAACGAATTTTTTATTATGGTTTTGATTCGTAATATTGATTGAATAAAGGGCTAAACTTGAATTGTAAAAATTGTGAATTGAGTTTGAATTAGATTTATGGTTTAAACAATTTGAATTATGATTTGTAGACTCAATTAAGAACTTCGAATGATCATATTTATTTTGTAAATGATTAATATTGGAATCTGGAAAACACTCTACTTTAATTCCTGGATCCGAACTGGAGTGTTTGCTGAAATTTCTGGAACGGATCCCAAACCATTTCCCGACGAATATGGAATATCTTGTTTTGATGCATCTTTAGCTTTGTTCAAGTTAGCGAACTGGCGTTTTCTACAAATACTGATGTGATGACCAGGCGCTTTACAGTAAGCACAAATTAAAGCTTTCTGAACTACCGTGATTTCTGGTTTTTGACGTCTTATTTCATTATATCTATTAAACATCATAGGATTTGGTAACATTCTACTAGAAACTTGATTTTTCTGATCAGGGTATCGATTATAACATTTTTCAGCAGAATGTCCTAATCGCTTGCATATTTGACACTTAACTTTATTCGTTTGATCAAAATAATTAGAAGTATTGTATCTACTTAGTGTAAGTTCTTCTTCACAAGCCTTATTTATGGAATCCTGAAGTGAAGTAAAGCGACAAGCCTTAATAATAAGTTTAATTGGATCAATGAGACCCTCTTGAAAAGCTTTAAGAGCTGTCTTAGAATTTAGGTGTACAATGGTTTTTGAAGCAGATGTACCTTCACTAGCTATGCATACTTCATTCAATTCGGAAAGTAATTTTTCGACTCTACTAGCATATGTTGTAACATTTTGATTTCTTTGTTGCTTAACGTTAATGAGCTCTATTTGTAATTGCTCTATAGATTTGGTACATTGGAATTTATGTTTTAGTTCATCTTTCAATTCTTTCCATGTGCTATAATTAGTATATTTCACTATGTCGTACGCTTTATGTGAAAGCTTTGTTTTGATTAAATTAAGAAATTTTTCATGTTCTGTGTGCAATAAGTCGTTATACACCATATCAGAACATAATAGAAATTTGTGGAGACGATCTGTGCTTCCATCAAAATCAGGAATGATTTTAAGAGCAACATCTAAATTTAAAACAGACATGACAAGAGAAGATTGTTTTAGATATATATTTACTTGAGATAAATCAGTAGATTTAATATCGTCAGAATAATTTAAACTATCTGTATCAACTAGAGATCTTGATCGTCGTTTGATTTTCTTTATAGTTCGATTTCGCAAAGTAATGAACGAGTACTTCTTTGAGTTGTCTAAACTTTCGGTTGACATTAAAATTCAAAATTAGAAGAATATAAGAAAACAACTAGCAGATGAGGAACAATGTGATAACAACAACATAATATTAATTAAATGAAAATAATTTAAGATGATTAGTATTGCTCAAAAAATTTAACAATATTAATGTAAATAAATAAATTGTGTATATTCTTATACCACAAAATTATTTAGAAGAACAGTTACCAATTAAATGAATATATATGTACCTATATTTTGTGTAAATGATAACCAACAAAATTGAGAATAAAGAAAAAATTTAAACTAACCTTGACAAAATTCCTTAATGAATTGGTAGATGAAGATGACGTCTTGATGTAATATCCATTGATAATGAAATGCTGAATTCTTTGATTATATTCCTTTGTTAAATATTATTTGTAGAATAAACTCGATGAAAACAGGAATCTGTTGATACTGCGATTTGAGATAATTATATCATACGTTAAATGTTACTGCTGCTGCGACCTTGATTCCGTATGATTATTTGGATGTAATTGAATGTACCGGAAGTTATATCCATGTGATGAAATAGAAGATATCGTATGATTCAATGATACGTTATGATGATGAACCGATGAAGTTGTTTGTTTTATATATGTTATCCGTTTGATTGCTTTATGATTACAATCAAACGGTCAGTGGATGATGAATTGTTGGTTTTATGAAGATCCAATCGTTTGATTTGATCTCGTTCAAACGATAATAATACTGAATCCATAAAGAAATTGAATTCATATGCTCCGTTTGTATTTCGGACTTATGTAGAATGAGTGCCGTTTAATTTGATGTTAAATTGCATTTCCTATGTATCAGGAAACATGTATTTTTTTTTTATAGTACACCAACACACAAACTTATAAATTCTTGTCCACTTTTGATTTTCATATTAAAATTGAATAATTATAATATATGAATTATTTTAATTTTGAGTTTATTTATTAAGATAAGATCACGTTTTATATATTAAATAAGATATTATTGATTTACATATTATTAAATTTGTTATTGTTAAACATATTCACTTCACATTTTTATGAACAGCAGATGTGTTCATGGCACTACTTTTGTGTTAAAAATAACATTTAACTTAACGTTATAACTGCGAGTATAAATGTGCTTTATTTAGCGGAATTTCTACACCACGAATTGCTGCTTAGAGCAATCCCACCGCTGTCACCAAATTTTTGTTGTGAATCGGTGTGGAAATTATAGAAATTTTTTATACACTTTTTTATAATATTTATTTATTTTTTAATACTTCATTTTTATATAATATTTTACTAATTTTGTTTATTATTTTATTGACAACTTAATAATTAAAAGTTAAGTTATAATTTAGGGTTATTTTAGTTGTACACAATTTCAATATTCGGAACTGACTGACTGATGCAACGAACCAAAATTGCTCATTTATAGAATTTTGGTACTTACAATACATATACAAAAGATGTTATACTTATTGATAATCTATGTATACTTAGGTATATAAACATAAAGTTATTGCATGAATAATTATTATATACATAAAGCTACAGGTTAGTATCAGTAATCCATAACAATTGGACTATTTTCTGTGGAGCGCCGTTAAAGACAAGCGATATTCCGACAAACCAGAGACAATTGAGCATTTGAAGGTCATCATTCGTGATGCCATCGCCGAGATACGACGAGATCTAAATAAGTGTTCAAAATGATGGCCTGAATTTTGTATTTTTGAAATTTAATAATAAAACTTGAAATTAATTTTGAACACTTATTTAGATTTACAAAACTGAATAAATTGTTTTGATGACGAATTTCGAGTATTTCCAATGAAAACGTGATGTTTTTTATTTCAAACGTATTGCAGAATCGAATGCGTGTGTTCTAAGAAGGAGAAATTGAAAAAATTGAATTTCGTCGATTGCAACGCCATCTATCATGAACCGAACAAAATATTTTATTCAAATCATACGTACTTTTAGTCGTAGAATCCGTATCTGCAATAAAAAATATGGCTTCCTATCTTAGTTTAAAAGTTACCCCCGCCCCACCTACAAAGCGGGGGTGGGGGGACTTTTTTTTTTGCACTAATGTATTTCCCCCGCGGTATGATTAAATTTTGATTATGGACATTTTTTCCGTAGAGTGGCTATTTTTCGAGATATTTGATCGTCTCAGTTTAAAAAAAACACCCGGTATAATCAATTTTACGTAATAAGATAAAGGTTAATTCTGTTTTAATTGATCAACTTAATTATTTTATATTCTTACAAATATTTTGTTTTAAATAGGTCCCTAAAATGAGTACGAAAAATTATGACGATTGTTGGCAGTATTTTTAAAAAAAAAGATAAAGATATTGTTGCGTGCAATATTTGTTTTAAGCAGCTAGCTTATAAAGGATCTTCCACAAGTTGATTACACCGTCATTTAGAACATATTCATTCAATGAAACGAAATGAAAAAGATGACCAAAACTCACCCAGTTCAAAAAAGTCAAAAACAAATGCTTCCATTGATAACTTTTTTCAAAGCAATCGTCCAACATTAGGCGAAATAGTGGCTAAGCTTGCAGCAAAAGATTGTCTGACTATGTAAAAGTGAATTTATACGTAAAAGCTTAAAAGATCAAGGATTTACCTTATCAAAACCACCAAGAGATGTGATGAAATTGATCTACGATTTCTATGACCAAATTAAAGCGGAAACTGTCACCAAAATAAAGCAAATGAAGTTGAAAAATAAAAAAGCAAGCATTTCAATTAACGAATGGACAAGCTTGAACAATCACAGATATTTGAATATACATATTTATTATGATGATGGCGGTTCTGATAATCTAGGCTTAATAGCGCTTGTGGGCAGTTGTAGTTCGGAGATATTACTTCAAATGGTACAAGAAAAATTTAAGTTTTTGGTTTAGAATATACTAAATATATTGTAGCGACAACAAGTGACGGATAATATAATATACTAAATATACTAAAGATATTGTAGCGACAACAAGTAATGCTTAAATATGCACAGCT
Organism: Tipula unca; assembly: GCA_951394425.1. Lineage (NCBI taxonomy): Eukaryota > Metazoa > Arthropoda > Insecta > Diptera > Tipulidae > Tipula > Tipula unca. The sequence goes on from OX596380.1 coordinate 81,162,867, forward strand.
CTACTACAATCACGCTATACAACTTGCGATTATGAACGTATTTTACATTAAGCAACCAACGGAAATGGACCAGGCAATAGAAAATGATTCTGCGGCTGCTGAAGAAGAATTTGGTAGTCGAATGTCGAATCAACAAATAAGGTGGATTAAAACTTGTAACACAGTTAGGAAACTATTTTCTCGCAAACGATCCGAATAGCGAGCGAATACGAAAATTTCGAAAAGAATTAAGACGCTGTATGATGGGTTACAAGGGACTGCATAAACAATTATTGGGAGAGGTATGGTCAAATGCAACAAAAATACGATAATCTTTAAATTGATTAATGATTTCTGATTTTGTTATACGTTTCCCGAACAATTAATTTTACCAAATACCGTATTAGATGAAAGCATTATTGTCAGCTGTACTTTATCTAATCACATTACAATCGTATATAATTTGCACTATAATGCGATAATACAGTAATAATATTTTGAGACATGCATTGTGCTACATAAAACCAGAGCACATACATAATATATACAACAATTTTTTTTGTTACCAAACAACCAGATGTTGATGATGAAAAAACACAAGTAAAAAAAAAAAAGAACCAACAAGAAAAAAAATCCCAGACAATTACAGCAATTGAAAATAAATTATTAAAATTTCCATAAAAGAAAATGTATCACAATGATTTGAATGAAAAATTATTACAGTATTTTTGTGCTCATCCCTAATAATTCAAATTGGGCGAGTAAACCAGCCACCAATGAACGTACATAGTATATACAAAACTTAGTTTTTATTTTAATACATAATAATGTATACAGAATTTTTTTTTTCACTATCATAAAAAACATATAAAATTCAACGACGCCTTCGAAATCTTTGGCTTTAACCATATTTTTTGTTTGGTTTGTTTGCAAGGATAATGGAATTTTAATGAAATAGAAATAAAATAAAATACAAGAAGAAGAAAGCTTCAATTTTTTCCGGTTTTGTTCATTTGAAAATGATTTTGGTTTAAAATTGTTTTTTTTTCTGCAATGTTCGTTTCGTTTTTTTTTCCGGCAACATAAAAATGATGATGATGAGATAAAATAAATTTTCACTTAGAGAAAATTAATATGGCATACAAAAAAAAAAACAAAAAAGCTCAAAACAGGATTTTTTTTGTCCATTTTGAAAAGGATCTTTTACTTCTTGGAATATACTTTTGAGTTTTAATTATTTAAAAGAATTACGATTTTCATTTTTCAGAGCTATTGTTGTTCGCTTTCAATGTATGCTTTTTGGTCTGACCAAGAATTTTACTATACTTTTATTATGCATATCCAGAAATAGGTTAGTTTTTTTTTGTTTGGTTTGTGTATCACCATCTTTGAATAATTGAAAAACTTACAACAATGTACGGCAAATTTTTGTGTAGGTTGATTTTATAAATTTCCGTATGACGAAGGTGACCTTAGATGTGTATAATATGTATGTACATAGGTTTGTTGATATCTGGATGTATATTAAAATTTTATATTTGAAAAATGCTAATTTGTCAACTTTAGAATTACGAAGGTGTTGCCATAATTGTTTACGGTTTGTAAAGGAATGATCTTGATGCGCTAAAATGTTTAACATTTTGTTATGGGTTCAATAAGAAACTGTCATGTTTTTAGCATCGCAATATCATTCATTGTCCTCATAATATTAAAAGTAGGTACTTACTTTGCTAAAAAATATGGTTATAAATTCGAATAACACGATCACTTACCTAAAACGAGACCAAAAAAAGTTTATTAATTTCAAAATTTGATAAAATTCCTAATTTGATATTTAAGAATTTCAGTGAATGTAAGCATTTTATTAAATATAATGTTAAATTTGTTTATTTATTCGATAAAATTCAGTGTAGCAAAAAAATATTTGGGCGAAACACAAATATATTAGTTTTTAGCATTCAACCAGTTAGACCCAAAAAATCTCCATCAAGATAATTTTGATGGAGATATTTTGGGTCTCTTTTGGCAAATTTAATCTATTGTGTAACCTTTTGGAAATGTTATCCAATACTCGTTTAATGAAGCTTTCAATTTTCTATACAATTTTGCGAATTCAATGAATTTAATTATTCATAATTCAATACAGATTTTAGTGTGTAGGTATATTTCGGTTTTATGTAATTATTTCGTGGAACGAGATTTCGTACTAACTGAGATATAGTTCATTGGAATAAGAAAATATTTAAAACGTGTGATAACTTTAGGCTCTAAAAGACGTGGAAAATAATTGTAAAAATGAAGAAAAATTATTCTGCGAATCAATAAAAAAAAGTAGCTATATTAACTTTTTAGATCAAAACGTGGATTTAGCCCATGGAAATGGAATATGTAATTTAAAATTTTAAATAATGTTTTTTATAGACTGAAAAAATTGAAAGGAAATTTTAAAGTTATGTACATAATTAAGTCGAGAAGCACAACAAATTTATTATTAATAATAATAACCAGTGTGTAAAGGCCATTACTGGACCCTAACTGAATTAACTATTTGGCTCCAACGGTTTCGATCCTGAGCATGATTTTCATATTGTCAAAGACAATCTGAAGAGGCCAAGTCGTTCTCTACATCGTGGAGCCATACAACGACCTCTGCGCCTATCACATAGATGCACAATTGGTTCTGGATCTCAACTTTCACATTCAAACGTAACGACGAGCCTGATCAACGCTTTGTAAAACTTCAGCTTTTCGGCACTTGACAGGTGTTTAGATTTTAGCAGTGGCCTTAGAGGATACAAAGCACTGCTGCCAGCCGCACTTTAATATCCTCACCCACACTGTTATCGTGAGTGATAAGAGAGCCCACATATTTCAACCTCCTCATTCCCTTAAACGTGTAGTGGCCACTACTAAAATCTAGTGTGCTATTGCCCCTATAACCACAATGATCTGGAGTTCAACAGAAGCTAAAAACTCTGCAAGCGTATTTCAGGGCAACCCACAAACTCACTCGGTTGATCGACTCATGCGCCTGCCGGAAATCCTGGCATATCTGGTGTACGGGGATCCAAAATAATGTAGGACAGTAACTTGTGTGCAAAGGAGAGCTATACCGCGATAGTTCTCATACATCAAGCGGTCTTCTTTCTTGAAGATGGGGGCAAATCTGCGGTTCGCCATACTACTCGAATAAGGCCGAAAAGACAGTTCCACAAAGTATCCCCTCCAAATATCAAGAGCTCAAATTTATTATTACATTTATTTATAAATTACTGTATTAAAAGACACTAATCAATTGTTTTTAACCAATATTATTATCTTCAATACAACAAATATTTTAATTGTATGTTAGTTCAATTATTAATCGTAGGTGGCAATCGCGTAAGAAGGGTATACTTTAAATTAAATTCCGCCAGTTCCCAGTCAAGTCTTAGATATTACAAGTCAGTTTAGGTAAGTCTGTCTGAGTTGGCTTTGTCAAGAGTAAAATAACCTTGGGATACCAATTTTAATAGGTGCATTTAAAACTCTCAAGACTGGATCAATTCCATCTCAAAATATTCCACTACGTAAGTTTGACATAACGACAAGTAACAATGTAAGCAGAAGGGACGAACGATATTACAATCGGAATAGAAATTGGAGTGGGGTGATGCCTGTTTCAGAACCAGAACATATCCTGTTATGCAATCACCGTATAAATTAAAAATAATGATAACGATGGAACAGTCATTGTTTCCACAGAAGATCAAACAACACGAACCCCTATTAATACAAACAACAGGACGACACAAACGCTTTCTAGTTCCGTTTCTTTTCTCGGTTTTGAAATATAATCAACGAGCAATTATAATTTTTTACCGGATTGGACGCAGAGCGATTTTATTATTAAGTTTGATGGTAAAAGATAAAAGTGAATTAATTCATCCTGAAATCGATATTAAAGATCATCTTTTTAGATGACGCTTTTTAAGTATAGACACTACAATGATTTTCTCTTCATGCAAAATATTTTTTGAATTAGCAGAAATGTGATTTCAAAAATCTTTAAAAATGTGACACAGAGGATTTACATCATTTTACAACAAATCGATTTCTGGAAAATTGTTTCATCTCCAAATTCACTATACATTTTTGAAAACCAAATACTTAATATTAATATAGTTTGGCAATAGCCAAAATTTTCCAGTTTTGCCCTTTTTTTCGATATGGAAGAGAACGAGAATACAAATGTGTGTAATAGAATTATTTAGCGAAAAAACGAAATATGATGAAAATAAAAGGAAACACCATTCCATTTGACGCCATCTCACTAACTCGGAACCAGGATACGATAAGAAACAAGCACAAATTTTAATGAAAAAAAATCAACACTTTTTCTTCTAGTTGGCCACGCTATTGTATATATACTATAGTTTTTTAATTATAGTAGGCTTTTAATATATAAATAATTTTTCTATATTGATATTTTTCATTGTTTTGTTTTGGCGAAATAATTAATCTAGTAGTTTTGGTTGCATAATATACATTTATACAAGAAGTGTATTTAACAAAAATTATTTTATTATATAAAATTATTTTATAAATTAGATATTAATGATTAAACATAAGTTGATTTAACGTAAAATTTAATAAAATATTAATTGCATTTAATTTAAAATGTTGGAAAAAGTTTCTGGTTGAGAATATATCTCTTCTTATCTTTCATGTATTAGATTTTATTAAAATTAAACATTGATGTAAAACATTATGGCTGGAGCACTGAACGTTGTTTGATAAATAGAGAAAATGGCAATTCGCTAAAATTAGAATCAGTGAATAATCTTGCAAACTTGCAAATTATTATCTAATAGATGTTAATCTGATTGTTCAAGTGTTAGAGTTGATATAATAATGCCATCTATTGTATAAATTAATAATGTTAGTTTATTTAATGACATCATAGTAGTCCAACATCGAAGTTATAATAATAATTTTTCCAGGCACAGTATGTTTAGTCATTTGTTGCTTTATGGTTTTACAATAGACTATTTTATAAGAGTAGTAACTTTCATACACTAATATGTTATATGAATCGAAAAATCACTTACTGCATAAAAATTGTGTGGCTATTTGTACAAAAAGAGACCATAACAATTGTATAACTATCCTTATTAATAAAAAAAATTCTTTATAAACTGAAAAATAACATCCTAGGCCTACTTTTTATGTATGTTACATAGCAAAATCAAAATAATAAAATTTTGAATGAATCAAGCAATTCAATATTTTAACGTGCAGGTTTTTCCACAATTCTAAAATAAAATAAGGTTATTTAGACTAGACTATTATGGTGGTATTACAAACCGGGTTTGATAATTTTATTTTAAACCAGGCCTACTGGGATCTTATTTTTCGGTTTATATATAATTTTTTATAAATAAGGACAGTTATACAATTGTTATGGTTTCTTTTTGTTCAAATAGCCACACAATTATTATACAGTGAGTGATTTTTCGATTCATATAACATTTTAGTGTATGAAAGTTACTACTCTTATGTAATACTCTATGGTTTCACCACAAATAATACCTATAGGGATGACCAGAGTTTACTTGGCCAAATTGTATACTTATAAATAAAAAATAATAATTTTGTATGGGAAATGAGTGTATTTTGAAAGCGAAAGGCTATATAATATGTAATCATGATTGAATTAAACGTCTCTTTTGCTCTTGCAGTATTATAATTACGATAGAAATATTTTTGGAATACTCGAAAATTAAATGTTTCATGCACAAATTCGACTAACAAATTGTTACTTTGCGTATATACATACAATAAACAATAATATTGGTATTCATGAATCCAACAGCAACTTTTATTTATAGGGAAAATGATTAAAGGAATTATTATTTGATGGTATTGAAATAGCGATTTATCATTTTTTCTTGGTACTAAGATTTAAACATTGTGTCTGCAATAATAATTCGATAGTTTTGAGCCGATGATATATGGTTATGGAAAGTATGGGTAATGACTATTGACCAACGTTTATGCATACATAAGTTCCTTCCATATTGGCAATTATGACATAGGGCCTGTTTAGACGATATATACAGCACATGATGTATCTCCTCGTTTTTCACCTCTTTGCCTATAAACTAATTTTAGAGTGGGGATATTTGTGTTGCGCTTTTTTCTCAAAAATTATTATTGCGGCACGATTTGTTACACACTAATACAATGAAAGTTTCAAAGCATCATACTGAAATGAAAATAATTTTACACATACAAAGATAAATCGCAATTGGTGTCAACAGTTTGAAATTTTACGTCTAAACACGAATGTGTGTAATGTCATGATGTAGTGCATACTCGTCTAAATAGGCCCATATACATACATAATATGTTTACTCATGTGCAAAAGTTTACATACTCTACAATCATCTCTGCATTCGAGAAAAAATTTAATTCTGAATTCGACTGGTTTTCACAGTTATATATTTTTATTATTCTTTATTCTACCATAGTTCAATATATAAAAAATAAAAATGAAAAGCATGTTCTAAAAGTAGGCAAAAAAAAACATTAAGGTTGTTTTTTACTGTTGCAAAAATCTGCGTACCCTTGTTTTACAGCTATTCTATTGTTCCATTATTCAATTTTTATTTGTGCTTTATGAAATATTTCGAAACAAATTTAATTTAGTATTAATTGGACAGTCGACTCTTGACACTAATTATATTCAATATACATATGTATTCTTGGCAATGTCAATCACACGCAAAGAAGTTTCGCTTGATTTAAAACAGTTGGTGGTAAAACTAAAGGAAGAAGGCAATTCATTGAATAAAATTGGAAAAATTATTAAAAAATGTAAATCGACGGTTCAAACAATTGTCAGGATTACCTGAAAAATGGATCCGTGATGTTAAAACAGCGATCGGGAAGACCTCGTAATTAACCAAATTACAGCTGACCTCCGTAAATCAGCCTCTAAGATTGCTGCGGAAATATCGCTAACGAGTGGTAAAAGTTGTCATCGGTCAACAATAAGCAGGGTTATTAATCGAGCTGGCTTTAAGAGCCGTGTGGCTAGGAAGAAGCCATTTATTAATAAAATAAATCGCAAAAAGCGTTTAACCTTTGCAACAGCTCATGTCCTGCGGTCTACAGAATTTTAGAGCAATGTTATTTTCTCCGATGAGAGTAAATTTAACGTGTTTGGTGGTAGTGTTATGGTTTGGGTTTGTATGTCTTGTCTTCAGCTGGAGTGGGGAAACTTGTGTTTGTTGAAACGACAATGACAATATTTTGGTATTTAAATATTTTAAAGCAAAATTTAAAGAAGAGTGCCCGGCAACTTGGGCTTGAAGGCGTGTTCAATTTCAACAGGATAACAATCCCAAACACACTTCCCACGTTGTTCGAGAATGGCTACTTTATAACTGCCCACATCAGCTGAAAACACCACCCCAATCACCGGACATGAATCCGATTGAACATTTGTAGGAGGAATTAGAGCGCCGGATAAGAAATACCTCAATAAAAACAAGGAAGATCTCAAAAATGCTTTACAAGCAGAATGGAATAAAATTGAGCCCGCAGTGACACAAAAATTAGTGTCGTCTATGTCGAAACGGATGGAGGAGGTGATAAAATTGAAGGGTGGTCGAACTTTATATTAATATTTATTACCAATTTATTTTTTTATTCTAATATTTTGATGTATGCAGACTTATGCATCATTCAATTTTGATGTATTTTCTTTTATGTTTATTTTATTTTATAATTATTTTATAATTATTTACAACACACATGGCCCCTGTGGTCGGGGGGCACTCACATGTCTCGTAATTCAAAATTGCACGAACATGTTTCCCAAGAATACCACCACAGTACCCTTTGCTTGTCGTAGGAGGCGACTTAACGGTTGGATCGCTGGGCTGACGACCCGCATCCGTAAAAAAAATATAGTGTTTATAAAGTCAACAAAAAGAAAAATGGATACCGCCAAAACGACACCGGACCCCCGCTCAAGTACCCGGACACGAGATTTAGGATCGGCACGTGGAACGTGCAATCACTAAGGAAACCAGGAGCGTTAGAGGGCCTAATCACGTGCATGAAGGAGTATCGGCTGGAACTCGTTGCTCTTCAAGAAACTCGCTGGCCTAAAAGTGGAGACCATGTGTCCCAGGGCTATACGTTGTTCTACAGTGGAGATGACCTCGGAAATCTTGGAGCTGGATTTCTTCTTGGGCCGCAGGTAAAGAAGGCTGTTTTGGATTTCCAAGCAGTTAATAACCGATTGTGTAAGCTTCGCTTGCGCATGAAGTTAGCTAACCTGTCGATAATTTGTGTACATGCACCCACAGAAGTCAGCCAGCCCCAAGATAAAGACTCATTTTACAATGACTTGGACGATCTGATGGGATCTATACCCGAACACGATGTTAGAATGGTAATTGGGGACTTTAATGCTAGAGCTTGCAGAAATCAGACCGACTTGTGTGAAAACATAGGTCCGTACTCCCGACACGAAACTGCGACCGATAATGGTGAGAGAATGATGTACTTTGCGGTTGCTCATGATCTTAGAGTAGGAAGCACATTCTTCCCTCACAAACACATACATCTTGAGACATGGACACATCCTCGCGGAACTTCCCGGAGCCAAATTGACCATGTGTTAGTTTCTAGAGGACGGGCTCAGGTTGTGCAGGATGTGAGAACTTATCGGTCAGCAACCAAATACGTAGGCAGCGATCATCATTTGGTCGCTGCAAAGCTACGATGGAAGTTTTCGTACAAGTCTGGGAACACAGCGAAACGCATGGTACGTTTCGACTGTGAAGGTCTGATAAATGAAGATCAAAAGAAACGATATCAGGATCTTGTCAGCGACAACATTAATGAAGCTAATTACCAGTCTGACTGCGTGAACTCTGTCTGGGGGGTACTGAAAACTTCGGTTGTCAGTGCTGCTCAACAGACTTTAGGTATAGTGAAAGTCAGACCCAAGAATGATTGGTTTGATGACGAGTGTCGTCTTGCAGTTGAGCAACAAAATATAGCCCATAATGAAGTGCAACAACGTCTCACAATCGCGAGGAAAAACAAGGCTGCTCTTGCAAGAAGGGCAGCTAAGCGGATTTGTAGACGGAAGAAGCGAGAATGGTGGAAGGCCGAGGTTCTGAAAGTACAACAACTCAGTAATGAGCGCAGTTCGCGTAATTTCTTTAAAGGAATTACTGGACTGAACCATACTTTCAGGCCTACGTCAACCGCCATTCGGGACCGGGATGGAAACCTCTGTGTCAACATCGACGCAGTACTTGACGCATGGAGTGGACACTTTACTGACCTGCTTGATGTCCATTATGCGTCACAGACTGTTGTTGAGCCACCTCTAATACAGACTGTGGAGATTTGCACTGAGGAGCCATCCCATGAGGAATTCACTAAAGCCATGCAGAGATTGAAACGAAACCGTGCACCTGGAGTGGACTGCATTAATTCGGAGCTCTTGATATTCGGAGGGGATACTTTGTGGAACTGTCTTTTCGACCTTATTCGATTAGTATGGCGAACCGAAGTTATGCCTGATGAATGGAAAGTGGCCGCGATATGCCCCATCTTCAAGAAGGGAGACCGCTTGAAGTGTGAGAATTATCGCGGTATAGCTCTCCTTTGCACAGCTTACAAGTTACTGTCATACATTGTATTGGATAGAATCACTCCTCTAGCGGAGGGCTTGGTTGGTGACTATCAAGGAGGATTTCGTCCGAATCGATCAGTCACCGATCAGGTCTTTTCGCTGCGGATGATTCTATCTAAATATTATGAGACATCCATCCCCGTACATCAGGTGTTCCTGGATTTCCGGCAGGCCTATGACTCGATCAATCGAGAGAGTTTATGGTCTGCCCTGGAATACCTAGGAATGCCAACAAAACTGGTACGACTATGTAGGATGACAGTGACGCAGTCTCAATGCTGTGTTAAAGTTGAGAACAGGCTATCGACAAGTTTTGTAGTTAACTCGGGTGTTCGGCAGGGAGATGCTCTGTCCCCGATACTCTTTAATCTCATGTTGGAGTACATCTTTCGTAAAACTGAAACACCGCAGCGTAACATCTTATATAGCCAGTCCAATCAGGTGCTTGCATATGCAGATGACATATGCGTGATTGGACTGAATAGCAACGGAGTGAAAGAAATACTTGATCCGCTTGTAGAGTTTTCAGCTTCAGTTGGACTTCTGATCAATGAGTCCAAAACGAAATACCTGATCTCTGGTTTTAGGGACAGTGGTACACCAGATTTTAGTAGTGGCCACCACACGTTTGAGGGAGTGAGGAGGTTCAAATATTTGGGTTCTCTTATCACTCACGATAATAGTGTGGGTGAGGATATTAAAGTGCGGCTGGCAGCTGGCAGTCGTTCTTTGTATCATCTAAGGCCACTGCTAAAATCTAAACACTTATCAAGTACCGTGAAGCTGAAGCTTTACAAAGCGTTGATCAGGCCCGTTGTTATGTTTGGATGTGAAGGCTACTTTATAACTGCCCACATCAGCTGAAAACACCACCCCAATCACCGGACATGAATCCGATTGAACATTTGTAGGAGGAATTAGAGCGCCGGATAAGAAATACCTCAATAAAAACAAGGAAGATCTCAAAAATGCTTTACAAGCAGAATGGAATAAAATTGAGCCCGCAGTGACACAAAAATTAGTGTCGTCTATGTCGAAACGGATGGAGGAGGTGATAAAATTGAAGGGTGGTCGAACTTTATATTAATATTTATTACCAATTTATTTTTTTATTCTAATATTTTGATGTATGCAGACTTATGCATCATTCAATTTTGATGTATTTTCTTTTATGTTTATTTTATTTTATAATTATTTTATAATTATTTACAACACACATGGCCCCTGTGGTCGGGGGGCACTCACATGTCTCGTAATTCAAAATTGCACGAACATGTTTCCCAAGAATACCACCACAGTACCCTTTGCTTGTCGTAGGAGGCGACTTAACGGTTGGATCGCTGGGCTGACGACCCGCATCCGTAAAAAAAATATAGTGTTTATAAAGTCAACAAAAAGAAAAATGGATACCGCCAAAACGACACCGGACCCCCGCTCAAGTACCCGGACACGAGATTTAGGATCGGCACGTGGAACGTGCAATCACTAAGGAAACCAGGAGCGTTAGAGGGCCTAATCACGTGCATGAAGGAGTATCGGCTGGAACTCGTTGCTCTTCAAGAAACTCGCTGGCCTAAAAGTGGAGACCATGTGTCCCAGGGCTATACGTTGTTCTACAGTGGAGATGACCTCGGAAATCTTGGAGCTGGATTTCTTCTTGGGCCGCAGGTAAAGAAGGCTGTTTTGGATTTCCAAGCAGTTAATAACCGATTGTGTAAGCTTCGCTTGCGCATGAAGTTAGCTAACCTGTCGATAATTTGTGTACATGCACCCACAGAAGTCAGCCAGCCCCAAGATAAAGACTCATTTTACAATGACTTGGACGATCTGATGGGATCTATACCCGAACACGATGTTAGAATGGTAATTGGGGACTTTAATGCTAGAGCTTGCAGAAATCAGACCGACTTGTGTGAAAACATAGGTCCGTACTCCCGACACGAAACTGCGACCGATAATGGTGAGAGAATGATGTACTTTGCGGTTGCTCATGATCTTAGAGTAGGAAGCACATTCTTCCCTCACAAACACATACATCTTGAGACATGGACACATCCTCGCGGAACTTCCCGGAGCCAAATTGACCATGTGTTAGTTTCTAAAGGACGGGCTCAGGTTGTGCAGGATGTGAGAACTTATCGGTCAGCAACCAAATACGTAGGCAGCGATCATCATTTGGTCGCTGCAAAGCTACGATGGAAGTTTTCGTACAAGTCTGGGAACACAGCGAAACGCATGGTACGTTTCGACTGTGAAGGTCTGATAAATGAAGATCAAAAGAAACGATATCAGGATCTTGTCAGCGACAACATTAATGAAGCTAATTACCAGTCTGACTGCGTGAACTCTGTCTGGGGGGTACTGAAAACTTCGGTTGTCAGTGCTGCTTAACAGACTTTAGGTATAGTGAAAGTCAGACCCAAGAATGATTGGTTTGATGACGAGTGTCGTCTTGCAGTTGAGCAACAAAATATAGCCCATAATGAAGTGCAACAACGTCTCACAATCGCGAGGAAAAACAAGGCTGCTCTTGCAAGAAGGGCAGCTAAGCGGATTTGTAGACGGAAGAAGCGAGAATGGTGGAAGGCCGAGGTTCTGAAAGTACAACAACTCAGTAATGAGCGCAGTTCGCGTAATTTCTTTAAAGGAATTACTGGACTGAACCATACTTTCAGGCCTACGTCAACCGCCATTCGGGACCGGGATGGAAACCTCTGTGTCAACATCGACGCAGTACTTGACGCATGGAGTGGACACTTTACTGACCTGCTTGATGTCCATTATGCGTCACAGACTGTTGTTGAGCCACCTCTAATACAGACTGTGGAGATTTGCACTGAGGAGCCATCCCATGAGGAATTCACTAAAGCCATGCAGAGATTGAAACGAAACCGTGCACCTGGAGTGGACTGCATTAATTCGGAGCTCTTGATATTCGGAGGGGATACTTTGTGGAACTGTCTTTTCGACCTTATTCGATTAGTATGGCGAACCGAAGTTATGCCTGATGAATGGAAAGTGGCCGCGATATGCCCCATCTTCAAGAAGGGAGACCGCTTGAAGTGTGAGAATTATCGCGGTATAGCTCTCCTTTGCACAGCTTACAAGTTACTGTCATACATTGTATTGGATAGAATCACTCCTCTAGCGGAGGGCTTGGTTGGTGACTATCAAGGAGGATTTCGTCCGAATCGATCAGTCACCGATCAGGTCTTTTCGCTGCGGATGATTCTATCTAAATATTATGAGACATCCATCCCCGTACATCAGGTGTTCCTGGATTTCCGGCAGGCCTATGACTCGATCAATCGAGAGAGTTTATGGTCTGCCCTGGAATACCTAGGAATGCCAACAAAACTGGTACGACTATGTAGGATGACAGTGACGCAGTCTCAATGCTGTGTTAAAGTTGAGAACAGGCTATCGACAAGTTTTGTAGTTAACTCGGGTGTTCGGCAGGGAGATGCTCTGTCCCCGATACTCTTTAATCTCATGTTGGAGTACATCTTTCGTAAAACTGAAACACCGCAGCGTAACATCTTATATAGCCAGTCCAATCAGGTGCTTGCATATGCAGATGACATATGCGTGATTGGACTGAATAGCAACGGAGTGAAAGAAATACTTGATCCGCTTGTAGAGTTTTCAGCTTCAGTTGGACTTCTGATCAATGAGTCCAAAACGAAATACCTGATCTCTGGTTTTAGGGACAGTGGTACACCAGATTTTAGTAGTGGCCACCACACGTTTGAGGGAGTGAGGAGGTTCAAATATTTGGGTTCTCTTATCACTCACGATAATAGTGTGGGTGAGGATATTAAAGTGCGGCTGGCAGCTGGCAGTCGTTCTTTGTATCCTCTAAGGCCACTGCTAAAATCTAAACACTTATCAAGTACCGTGAAGCTGAAGCTTTACAAAGCGTTGATCAGGCCCGTTGTTATGTTTGGATGTGAAAGTTGGGCGCTGACGGATGAATACGAGAGATGGCTCCTAACATTTGAGAGAAGAGTCATGCGTGTGATCTACGGCCCAAAACGCGAAATAGATGGTACCTACCGAGCTCTGTACAATATCGAGATCAGAGATCTGATGAAGATCCCCGATATTGTACATGAAATAAGATCTCAGCGAGTACGCTGGCTCGGTCACGTTCTGCGTGCTGATCCGGAACGAATTGTGCAGCGATCTCTGAAAGGAGAGCCACCATATGGTAGGCGCAGAGGTCGTTGCCGGCGACGATGGCTCCACGATGTAGAGAACGACTTGGCCTCTTCAGATTGTCTTAGACAGTATGAAGACCATGCTCAGGATCGAAACCGTTGGAGCCAGGTTGTTGACTCAGTAAGGGGCCAGTAATGGCCTTTAATACTGTTTATTATTATTAACAACATTTAAATGGATTTAATTTTTTTTTTTAAATTAAAGCATCATTGAATTTAAACGAAACATCTTAAACTTGTTTTGTTTATTTGGCTTTGTAGAAAATTTATTTGAATTATAAGTTTAACTAGGTATGTAAACTTTTGCATCTATAGGTACATATTTATAACATTTACCGTTACTTATGAATAATCTATATGCACGTATTATATATGTATGTACTACAAATTTGTAAATGAATTCAATGTTGTTGAATATTCTTTATATTTTGAAAATAGTTTGATGCTGTCTCGTTTCCTTGGTAAACTTGTCTAGACTTTATGACGAAAACCGTTGAATGTTGTTTCATTGGCATTAAAATATAAAATTGTTTACCGAATTGCCCAACCGGAATTATTTTGGCGATTAACGAAGAGAAGATTTGGGCACACTTTATCATCACTTCGCTTTTTTTTATAGCTATCTAGGGTTCATAGAAATTTTAAACTCGAAATGAGCGAAAGTTGAGATATTATATAGGAAAGAATTATTCCCACTCAATCAATTACAGATTTTATTTGCGAATACATACAATACAATTTTTTCGTCATAATTTCAATTCAATTCATAATTCATAATTTTACCATTAAAATTACATTACATACACAAAACTTGAAATAAGATCGATTCTCTCATAAAATAAAATAATAAATGAATTTATTTATCATATGTACATATATGTATGCCTCAACTCAGGGTTACCGGAAAAGCGATAAATTTTCTATAAATTTTTCACATCCTCCAACGTTTTTATCTCTGATTTTTAAATAAATCATGATTACCAGGTGAATTCTTGCTGTAAGGTTAATGTTTTTGCTGTTGTAATGTAAGAAATTTGGTTAATTAGGATAATTTTTAGGTATCCCAACTGAAAATTGTGCACGCTTTGTTATTCATGTTGGACTGTGAATATTGAACCACCCTAAAAAATAACAATTAATTACATACAGTTTATTTTAATTAATAAATGTTTTCAATATTATGAACGGTTTAAATAATAGTGATTTGATTTCCTTTGGACGATTTTAGGGTTACGTAAATAAAATATAAAAACAAAACCCTTAAAATGATTAGTATGTAGCTTTGATACCAGTAAGTTATTAAGTAATACATTTTATTAAGACACAATTAATAATATATTGATTAAACAACATAGAATATCAAAAGATTGTTTAAACAAAACGCCTTAAATGTATCGTTCGAACTTGTGGCGCTAGAGCACGTCAAAGAAATTTTAAATTCCCAACGAATCCGGATCGAGTAGATATTTGGATAAAATCAATAGGACTTGAGAACTCAGACATAAAAACTAAAAGTAATTTTGTGTGTGAACGACATTTCTCTCCAGAGTTTATAGGGGTTCATCAATTAATCCAAAATGCTACTCCTCTCTTAAATATATCTCGTCCAGCAGAATTATTGGCGAACACCGTTAGTAGTAGATCCAGTACGGCTGTATATAATGATAATTACATTATTACTGTGAACACTGCGAAAGTATGCACTGCAGCTTCAAAAAGTTGTGTGTCACTTGGAGCATAAACCGACGATGGTATAATTGATAAGGACGCAGAATTTTTAGAAATTATTAATAAAATAACTTGTCATCACTGCCAGTCAAACTGTAATACAGACTTCAACTGGATGAATTGCAAAAACATATTAGAATTCAAAAACATAAAAAATTAAAAGTAATCAAAGCTCAAAAAGACATGAAACTTTTAAAATACGAGGCGCAGAAAGTTAAACAAAATTTTAAAAATCAGAAAAAAAAATATGGTACTACATTGCGCCAATTTAAAAGCGGAACATAAAATTTCTTTCGTAAAAATATCCAAATTTGAACGGTTGTATCTTGGTGAAATAACTATACCTTCAAAAAAAAGTTTTGTTTTTATTGAAGGAAATTTTGTCTTCAATTTCTGCAATAGCACCGAATTAATTGAATAAAGTATCCTCAGCGAAGTCCAGATTTAAACCTAGAGCATGTCTGGGATATGTTACAATAGCGTGTAAGAAATCGGACAAAGCAACCAACAAATTTGCAGGAACTTCGAAATGCTTTACAAGAAAAATGGCAACAAATCACCATGCAATAAATACACAATGTTTTAAATATGCCACGGCGGGTTAGAGGCGGTAACATGAGATATCGAAAATTCCATTTTGTTCGTAGATTTTAGTTTTTTTACGTTTGAATAAAGTTTAAAAGGATTTTTGTTGCAATATATACCCCATGAAATAAATTATTTTTTTTACTGTAAAAACTTATTTTCTCCTTGATTTTGGATCATCAAAATTACGACTGATAACCTGTCTCATTTTTGGTTAGGTTCCTCGCTAAAACTTCTATAAATCGATTAATTAATTAAATTATTGTTTTAAGTAAAATAACGTAAAATTTAAAGTGACTTAAAATTATATCGCAGAGTGCTAAGTTTATCATATCAAACAATTTATTTGTTAACGTTTATACACTTTTTGATACGGTTTCTCTGAAAGTTCAATAACTCGACAAGGAGTGGCCGCACAGAAATTTCCATATTATCATTTTCAAGGTTTCTATATTCTCCAGGATGAAATATCGAGAAGTTTGTTTACAATCTCAAACAGCAGCATATTTATTATTCTTTTAAACACCATTTGTTTTACTAAAAAAGTCGTAAAAAACCAAAATAAAATAAAACAAATTCTAGAATCGAAAAGAAGACAAAATTTCCTTCAATTAAAAATATAATTTTTTTTGAAAGTAATTACAAGAGTTCAATTTTGGGTATTTTTCCGAAGATAATTTCTGTTTCGTTTTTAAATTGGAACAGTGTATAAAAGATACAACCATTGATAAAACAATTGTTCAATTATCAACAGTTAATAAGGCTACCAAAAATGTATGTAAGCTTTTACTAAAGGATGAATAATAGCCGTGTTTCTTGACGTATGATCTGATCCGGATCAGATCATATCTGCTTCCCTTTCATTTGTATAGCCGCGTTTCATGAAATCAACACAAAAATTGTACAAACATTTTTTGTTTTTGTATAAAAATGTTGAACCAAAATGCTACTAGGATCAAAATAATCACCTAAAAACAAAAAATAATACAATTTTTGTGTTGATTTCATGAGACGCCGCTATACAAATGCCAGGGAAGCAGATATGATCTGATCCGGATCAGATCATACGTCAAGAAACACGGCTATTATTATAACAGAAGTGACAAAATATTTGCACAATGCCTATCTTATAAGTCAGCGGCTACTTATAAATATTTAAGAAATACTCTGTCCTTGAAGCTTCCTTCCGTTTATTCGATACATAATTGGTCTCCTATTCAATTTATACACAACAGTCACAACTCAAAAATCTTTTCGAATCAATGTCCGATGATTCAAAATAATGCGTGTTAAGGTTCGATGAAATAAAAATACAAGAGGATTTAACTCTAAACATCTTCGTGGAAAATTTATGGTTTTTATGACGATGGATACATAAGAAAAAAGGAATGTGCAACTTCGGCCTTATTTTTTCTAATAAAATCTTCTTCATGAATCAATGAAGGAGGAGGAATTGGCAGAATTAAAATTCGAGGTTATGTGAAAAAAAACTGAATATTGTAGCATATAAAATTCTTGAAGTTGCACCAGACCAGCCATATTTTGAAGTTATTAACAAAAAAATATTTGTATAAGTAACAAGGCGCATTTTATTTGACTAAACTCAAATTGAAATTCATTTCGAAAACTCGTCCCCTTCGTTAAAAAAAACTGCTAACTTTTCGATTTTAATTGTTTTTTCTGTAAAATTTGGTAATACTCAGAAAATTGAAATACAATATCGAAATAAAAGGAATATCAAAAAAGTGTCGAGAATTAAAACTATAAAAATAAAATTTAATGAAGATTCAATAAGCCTGGTGTGAAACACAATAACTAAAACGTAGTATTGAATTTTCTGAAAGACGAATACCAAAATGGTATTGGATACATAGCATTAGGCTCATTTTTTTTAACAATTTCATGTATACATACATTAATGCCTACGGTGTACCATTTTGTGACATTTTTTCAATTATCTGAGTATTTCAATTAATGCCAGTTTCAACCTGTTACCAAATTTTAAACTAAAAAAGCAATTCAAATCAAAAACTTAGCAAAGTTTTATAACGACATATAGCATTGATACGATTTTGAAATGAATACCAATTTAGGTTTGGCCAAATAAGAAGCGCGTATTGTGATTGTAAATTTTTAAATTAAATGCGCCTATAATATCAACAACAAATTAAGGAATGTTTCATTCGCACTCAATGTTGAAGATTTGAGATTGTTAATCTTTTTACACGATACTTAACTACTGAAGTGGAGTACAAAACACCGAATAAAAAAGGGTGTATTTGTTAATTCACTATCGAACTAGATACACTTGAAGGGCCAATATAGTGGATTTTGAACTACACTTCGGTAATGGATTATATTACGTATGAAAGCGACTACAAGCGCAATTCGCAAACATAACTAATCACTTTAACAAAGACGAAACACAAAATTGACATTTGTATTTGGAATAACTCGTCATGGTAAATTTTCATTTGTATGTTTTAATATTCACCAGCACAATCTCATTGGTTAGGTCAGTTGTCCTCTTCGCCTTGGTCTAAACTTGTCCAGTTTGAGAAAGCCGCAGTGGGCGTTTGCAATTTGGGAACGAATCCTGGGTCTGTACTATGGGCTGCTAGCTGTGGCGTTAGTTACGGTTTTGTGGGTACCTGCGCAAAGACAATTTGGCTCACCTGGTCATCCCTCCCCACCTGCCGTAAGGCGAAATACTTTATTATAGTGAGCCCAACTCGAAGCTGACTAATTACTTTCGTTCATTAAAAAAGGATAACTTAAGAATACTAATATCAATTGTTGCTGGCCATGGCCGTTTCAAGGGTCATCTCCATCGCATAGGACTAGCCAGCAATGCCGTATGCGATGAATGCTTTGAAGATGATGATGATAGCATACACTTCATTGGCAGCTGCTAAGGATGCAGAACACGTGTGCGTGATTTGTGCGTGACTCCAAGGTTTGCACCATGGGCCCTTTGTGGCAGTGAATGCGGAACCTTAGTGGGTTCCAGCCAAATTTAAGAAAAAAAAAAAAGACTACTATGATGTGACGTTTTTTCTACCATCCGAACGTCATTCCGATCTGTTAGGTTGAGTGGCTGCTACGGCACATTTAGACCGGTGACGGTCCATTTTAATACCACAGGATCTTCATAATACTTAGACAAAAACCTGGCCGGGAAAATTGTTTGAACATTGTTTGTTTGAGCCACATCCAAATCGGTTCAAAAGTTGCAACATTAATTGCGAACACAAAGTTGTATTTTATATATACATACACATATATAGATAAATAGACAATAGATAAATTTGAATAATGATAATTTGTATATGTCTTCATAGACAGAATTCATACATCAATTCACAAAAATTATGATTTACTATTATGAATAAAATGAAGTTGTTTGAAACTTGGCTCGTAGTAATGACCATTATGACGCTGCTAATTAATATTTTTTCAAATTTTACTAAAGCTTCTATGTTTCTATGTACGCATTTACATACATAACTTAACTAGGTTCAACTCTGTTTACATTTGAATATGTAATTTGCTACATAAATAAATTATACAATGACCCATTTATTTTTTTTATGTTAATCACGATTCAATCCCATATACAATAACAAATATACTTGTTATTATTTTTCTTTGTAACATACCCAAATAATTATGTTAAAATTATACGGTTTATGCTCAATTTTTTTACCTTATTGCCGAACATAACAAAAAATATGTATATAGACTTGTATACGGTAATGTTCCTTGCATTCTAAATCCCTGTCTAATGTGAAATAATTCCACCAGATAAAAAATAATAATTGGAACATGGTACATACATATATGGTAAGACTACATAATGTACAGACCTAGTATACACCCACATACATACATACATATAGACATATATAAATTAAACGGATTTGAAATCGTTTATTTAATCCATAATCCTTCCATCAATTTTCAATTTCAATTTAATTTTATTTCCAATTTATATATTTGTAGAAATCACTATATATGTACATATTATAGCCTCATACCATTCTGGCCATGTCCATATTCACCTTGGTTTTATTGATAAATTTATTTATTTCCTTGTCGATCCAATGGGTGTTACAAATTGTTAGTTTAATAAGATAATTTTAATTCCTTAATTAAAATTAACTAGACTGAGGTATACTTACACAACACAAATATATTTCTTATCTGAGGAGTGTGTTTGTTGATTTTCCCATTTATTTAAATTTTTTATTTATTTCTCTTCGTCGGTACAAAGTTTTGCTTGTATAATTTATTGAATTTAATAATACCAAAATAAAATAAAAAATTTAAAACAAATAAATTTATTACACATATACGAATCCAAAATTTTGACAAAAACGAATACAAAATGATAAATTTCTATTAATACCAAAGGTGAGGAAATAATTCTCGTTACAACAATTTCGTTCGGGGTGAGTGAAGGGATGGGTTTGTAAGTCATAAATCAATATTTTATATAAGTTTGGCATTTTTATTTTATATTACATTTTTTTTTATGATAAATTATAATTTTATGAAAATTTATAGTAAATAAATCAAAGTAAAAACAAAATTTAATGCAAAAGATCGATTGATATAACGGAATTCCGAATCTGTACCCCTGTAATTTTAAACTCCAACGTGCAAGTCTTCCACTTAGATCGCGTTGTCCCATGAGCCATTTCAGACTAGCATGGTCGGTAATTAAAGTAAAGTCATGGCCTTCCACGTGTGGTCTGAATTTTTTAATCGCCAATATTGGTGCCAAACACTCAAACTCAGTCACGGAATAATTAATTTGGGCTTTATTTAGCTTTTGCGACATAAATGCAATTGGCCGTTCATTTTCTTCTACATCTTTTTGGTACAAGACAGGTCCTACTCCTTCCGTGCTCGCTTAGCAGCGTATATAAAATGGTTCATCGTACGATGGATTTATCAATACCGGTTCTGTCGTAAGAAGGGTCTTTAATTCATTAAATGCGTTTTGTGCATCTGGCATCCATGCAAACTTGCCTTTCTTTAAGCAGTCCCTTATAGGTGCTGTGATTGCTGCAAAGTTCAATATAAATCGGCGGTATCAGCCAGCCATTCCGAGTAATATTCTTGTTTGTTTTACATATTCAGGCGCTGGAAGGTTTAATATTGCCTCAATTTTTTTTGGATCTGGTCTTAATCCCTTTTCACCTACTATATACCCTAAATATCGGATCTCTCTCATCACAAAATTGCTTTTTTCTACATTTATTGTGAGTCCTGCTGTCCGTAGTAAGTCTGCAACCAACTCTAGCAACTCAAAGTGGTCCCTCAATGTAGTAGACAAACACTCGATCGTGCAGTTCATGCGATATCACTTGATGCATCGGCCGACACATTGATTGGGCTGCATTACACAGCCCAAATGGGATCACTCTGAATTGATAGAGCGGTCGCCCTGGTACTGTAAAACCCGTCTTGTCACGTGAAGATTCCGCAAGCGGAACCTGCCAGAAGGCGTCTTTTAGGTTAAGTCTGGTTCTGTACTTTGTTTCGGAAAGTCTACCAAGCAGGCCGTCAATTAGGTTAGGGTTAGGTAAGGGTGGCCGGCCTAAAGGACTAGAATAGACACAAAATTGGTCCTTAGCTGTACCACATTCGAGTGCCCTCCTCTTCACTCGCTTAACCATCCTGAGCGTACCAAGAAGCGTTTAAAGTCCCGGATCTTGATCTTACTAAGATCCGAGAGGTCGTTCAAAGGGGAAGTTCCCATAAATTTTATTCTGCTGTACGCTAGCTAGACTAGGACAGATGCAGAGCAGATGGAGCACATTTTCCTCCTCCTCATCACCACAGCTGCGGCAGAAATCGTGAACTGGAACACCCAGTCTGCTCGCATGTATCCCAATACCGTCGAAGCGATATCAGTTGGCCTGATCTGGACCTGTTAAGTCCAGGCCAGATCTGCCTGGTTATTAGACACGAATTGGCGTTAGACCATCTGACGTTCGTTTCTTTTATGGCTTCTTCCTGTCCGTCAATTAATGGAAGGGGTTATGCGTCTTGTTCAGTCACCGCGTTCAGTTTTCGATCGTCTAAACAAAGTCTTGTCTTTCCGTTCGGTCTCGGTACAATTGTTACAGGCGAACTCCAGGCACTTTTACTAGTCTCAATGACACCTAGACTCAACATTCTGTCGATTTCCTCATAAAAACTTCGCTGTACGGTTGGTGATACTGGATAGTATCGTTGTTTAATTGGTTTTACGTTTTTATGAACAACAATTTCATGCTCAAATAGGCTGGTCTCACCGAGACCATTTTTAGAATATGAGGGAAATAGATTTAACATTCTCTCCAATTCTTTTTGCTGTACACTATTCACCACATGGGATTACCCAACTTTACCTTTACCCAACACCCTTACTGAGGCACCGCTATCTAGTAAAGTATGCATAGGTGTTGACGCAATGATTATTTTGGCGTGTGGGCGTGGATTATTTTTGAAAATGTTTTTGTAAATTGAAGTAACACTTTGATTTATGAACGATCTTTTATTTTTGAAATATCTTATTGACCGAATATGTCTTTTAGATTTAGATAACAAATTGTGACAGTTTTGTGTATTATTATATGAAATGTATGTTTTTATATTTAATCAGATTATCAGCTATATTTAAGCATTCTGTGTGTTATTCGGGGATCTCAAATTTGTCTGGTTTTGAGGAGCTTGTCTGGACGATTCTGCGTAAGTGGTGCAATTTTACCATTCTCATCTTTAAGCTGGTAATTTACGTTTCCTATTTTTTGTGTAATGGTTGCCTTAACAAATTGAGGTGCGAATTTTGCACAAAACTTTTTCGTGGCATCACATTGCGGGTGCGTACGCACTAAGACTGATTGGCCAATATTAAATGAGATATGGAGTGTGTTTGATGTTGAAATCACTCCCCGCAAGGTATTTATTACCTAGCTGGCTGAAATAATCCATGAACTGCTGGTTTTTTATAGCATATTTTGGAGGACAGTACTCTGCTGATATGACACAGTTTCCAGACCACTCCTGCAGACAGATGCTCGCTGATTGGATATGGTCCTTCTCGTATTTCATAAATTCATCTTGTTTTTATCAGTACAGCTGTGCCTCCATGTGCTTTCCCATCTGGGTGCTTTGTGGCATAAACAGAGTACCCATTAATTTTGAAATAGTTATTTTTGGTGAAGTGTGTTTCAGATATTAACATTATGTCAATAATGTGCTTAGTGAGGAATCCTTGAACCTCTGCTTTATGTTGTGCTAGGCCGTTTGCATTCCATATGGCTATTTTGAGGACAGTCATTTTTGATTTTTAACGACTATCTGCTTCAACGCGTTCATATTCAGCATCATTAGATTTATGGTTCTCTCCATCATCGCCATGAAGCTTTCCAACGTGTTAGTTAACTTGCTTAAAGCTGCTGCGATGTTTCCTTCTTCGCTTGGTTGCACTTTAGGAGTAGTACCCTTAGGGATACTTGCATATGAAACCTCTGGATGCACTCTACTGGTGTTATGATATGAAACGTCTGGTATAGCACTTTTGATTTAGTGGAAGAATGAATATTAAGCATTCGTTGCTCTGCTCGCTGCCTTGTATTGATTCTTCTTTTCACTTCTAGGTAAATTGGACACCCTCTATAATTCGCAGTGTGATTGCTGCATTTTCTCACTGATGCTTCCGTTTTTTCTTTGATGCATGCATTTGAGTTATGGAGTTCACCACATTAAACACAAACATCGCTTAAAGTGCAATATGCTTTAATGTGTCCATACTCTTGGCACTTAACACACTGCACCGGCTCAGTTCTTATTCTGGGTTCCTCAACGATAATTCTTCTATGCAGTAGATATTTTAAACTGTACGAGATGCGATTAAGAATATAGTACTGCATATCGCATACTCACCTGCAATAAATGTGGCATCGAAAACTTAAACTAAATAAAGTGCCATATCACCTAATGCTTGTGTCATATTGCTCAACTAGAAGGGGATACGATCAAGTTCTATGTACATGTCATTCAGCACTGCCGGTGACCGAGAATTTTAGCGCTGTTTAACTGGAGCCGCATCCCCTATATCGCTGATCCTGATTTAATTCGTGAAATTTGGGATTACGAGGTTCAATAATTGGAACGGGAATGTTTAAATCCTCTACTCTTGGCTTGATTCCAAAGCTGGCCCAGAAGTCACATCCAAGATATAGAGTTTGCTGGAGTGAGGGTACAATAAGGAGCTTGATTTCACGAGATTGATTATTATAAGAAATTTTGGTATTTATATATCCTAAAACATATTGTGAGGCACCACTGGCTGTTTGTATATAGGCGGGAAAGGTATGTAAATGCAAATTATATTTTTTTATAAACTCTCTCGATCCTTGGCCTAATGCACTAATAGTTGCACCACTATCTAATAGACCTCGCAGACGTTCCCCTTCTACTTCTAACTCGGCATAAGGACGATTATCAGCCGTTACACCATCAGTTGCAGTTATAATGGTTTTGGATATTCTAGCAAGTACAAGTTTTTTATTACGGAAATATTTGATAGCACGCATTTTCCGAGAGTTACGAGGGGGTGATGCACTTTTATATTGGGGTTTTGAATTAGCGTGGTTAATTTGTATGGTCGATTTTATTGGTGTTTTGTAGGTTCTGGCTACTTGTTGTTGGGAGTCTCGTTTTGGTAAACACTGGGCCGTACTTGAATAGCTCGGAAAGGAATCGACCCACTGGCACTCATTTCCCGGGGCCTGTTTCCCTGTTTGGCTGAACAAATAAAACAATGTGGTTCGAGATTATCGAGATTATCCTGAGCTCCTTTTCAAAAGCTCCATCAAGTCTAAATCGGATAGCGGCGATAAATTGGGATTGCTGCTCAGGGTTAACCAATATTGTTCCTTTGCGGTTCCATCCAGGAGAAAGCATATTTCATTCGCAAGTTGGTCAAGAGGAATACGATTCTTGGAAGCGAGATGTTCTATACCCGGAAAATAAAATTGTATGTCAGAAGGTAACCGCAAGTAAATCTTAATTTCCATTTATGAGATGGGGTAAACTGAACATTAAAGGGTTGTTGTAAGGTTTGGTTATTAGTGATTATTTACGGATTATGCGGCTGTTTTGATGTGGTAGCAAACTGAACACTTTGGTGTGGTATAGATTTCGTGAATTAATGTCGGGTCTATTGTGCCCGTGCACACTAGTTGATAACATATCTAAAGGCGGTGTTTCTGAGACAATATGTCCAACATTTTGTGTCTGAGGTAAACCAAATGAATGAGAGGAAGGGAACTGTGAATTCCAAGATATGGTATTTTTGACTAATTTTTATATATTTTATTTATGAAAGTGGATTTATGTATTTTATAATCGATTACACTGATTTATTTTTAATTCAAAACTTATACTCCTTTTAGAAAAAAAATGGTATAACATCTCTCTTCTTTAATCTAAAAGTTATAGTGCGATAAAATTCGTATAATTTTTAAAACAGTCCACTTACAAAAAAACAAAAGCTGCATTGCATTAGCCAGACCGATATATTAATTTTAAAACGAAATTGAAATGTATAGAAAGTCATAATTATGTGTGTATTTGGCTCAACGAAAATGTAATATTCACAATAAAAATCATTTGAAAAATTATGTTACAATGGCTTATGTTCAACGATTCAGATAAAAAACATTCTGTGCCAGATATTTAATAATCAATTAAATCACCTTTAATTCCAAGCTATTTAAACTATACATCTTCTAAATAAATCGCCCTTCACATTCAACATTGTCCAGAATGGTATCTTCCCGAAACCAAAATGTTATAAATTTTCTTAATTAATCTTGAAAGCAAAGCACAAATAAAAAATATCTATCTACCTTATTACTTTTCATTGGCCTATAATACAATACTGGTGTACATATACATATATACATATCGACCGCACACCGACAAAAACAATAATAATAATAACAACAGTAACACCAACAAATAATAATGATAATAAAAAAAAACGTACAAAAATTAAGGAAATTAATGTAATTAAGAAAAATAATCTTTGTCTTGGGTATTAATTAGAAAACATAAATTTTCAACAAATCAACATTAAAAACACATTTTATATATTGCCTATTTATTTCCTTGTACCGAATACGTACATCTATAAAAAAAAGCCAAAAAGGATTAAAAGGATATCATTTGTTTTTATTATCTGTATGCTGAAGTTTATCAAATCGATTTCTATTACAAACTCTTTGTCGTACGTCTATCTATTTATTTATCTACATATCTATATGTATATCTATCTATACAGCTATAGTTAGCAACGATATAAACAAGATGTGGTTTCAATTTAATACGTACATCTTGTGACCAACGTTCCCTCTAAGCTGGGCAAGCGGGCGGCCGCCCAACTAAAAATAGTCATTTGCCCACTTAAGTTTTCTATCCGCCCACCAGAAATAATGCAAACAATAATTTTTTTTATTTGTCACCATTTTAATTGCGTAAACGCACCCAGTTTAAAAATTCGTATAGATTTCCACACTAAAATCTGGCTTATTTGTTTGCTGGGCTATTTGTTTTAGTATGTCTCAAATGGCAACATTGAAATTAAATGTCAAATGTTCACTTTTTTAAATTGAATAAATGTGAATGACAAACGATAGAAAAATAATAAATAAGTAAGTAATCTACAGTAAATTAAATTTAGCACTATGTTTTTGATTATTTATTCTAATGTTGAGAAGAATGTGATATTTATTTAAAAAATTAATTTAAAATGTTATCCATTTATTTTTTATACAGGTATTTATTATGTCAAAACGAAAATTCAATGAAAGCTTAAAATCCACAATCAAGACGTCTTCAAAATTTAGAACAGAATGGTTAAATTAAATTGTTGAAACATGCGTCTCATCGTCAACTATTAAACAAAAAATTAAATTAGGTGATATTTTTAATTATCAAATTGAAACCAATGATGTTCTTTGCAAAATATGTACTGAAGCAAAAGCTGAAAGTGAGTTTCAAAATGTCAAAAGCTGGACGAATTGGAAATTGTACTACTTAAAGAGGCATTTAAGCCAAAAAGTACATTTAGATTCGGTAATAAAATTATTAAATTGCAAAAAAGGTGGAATTGTCGAAATGTTAACTTCCTCTACAGAAGAACGACAGATACGTGCAGATTCGATAGAACGTAACAAATCTAATAAAAACGATACCAAAATTTTGATAGACAACGTTATACTTGCAATAAAAATTAACACTTCGATGTCATCAGTACAGGAAATTCATGAGCATATGGAAAAATATATAAATATCTATTCCCAAAAGTTGGCGCAGCAAGAATTATGCATTCGAATTTATTAAATGCATTAATTTTGTTATACAAAAACAGTTTCTTGGGGAACTAAGAGAATCGTCCTTTCATTGTTTAATTGTGGATGAAAGTACTGATATATATACACACAAAGCTTTAATTTTATACAAAATACAGCCTAAATTTTCTTCTGACCATAAAACCGTATTTGCAGGAATTTTAAAATTAACTGGATGTACTAGTTCCTTCATATTTGAAGCTATTGATGAATTTTATATAAAAAATAATATCAATATGCATAATATGGTAATGTTTACCTCAGACGGTGCTTCTGTAATGCTTGGTAAGAATAATGGTGTGGCTGCATTGTTACGAAACAGAATCCCACATTTATCGCAGCAGCATTGTGTAGCACACAAGGAAGATTTAGGAATTGATGATGCTTGGAAACAAGTACGAATAATGCGTGATATTGAAACATTATTAAAGACAGTATTTACCATGTTAAGTATATCAACCGTAAAGAAAGCAAGTTTTGAAGAATTGGCAAGCGTAACTGAATGTGATGTATTAGCATTTCGTCCATTAAATGAAGTTAGATGGCTGTCAAGACATTTTGCAGTAAGAGCATTTATTCGTAATTACGATCTGTTGATAGAATACTGCACTGAGGAAGTAGAGGAATGTAATGATCCAATATGCAAATATTGCCTAAAACTTCTTAAGGATCCAAAATATCGCCTTTCATTAATGGTTTTAAATGACGTTCTTGAAGATTTGTCATCGCTTTGTAAAATATTTCAGAGGAGTTTGACATTATTGTCAAATGGATGCAATGCAATTCGCAAAAGCAAGGATCAACAAAATCGAAAACCAATATTTAGGCGAAATAGTTCATTGGAATAATGATACAAAAGAACTAATTGGTAAAAATCCTGGTATCGACACTTCAGCAATTTTACGATTTATCGAATTGTTATGTATACATTTAAAGAATAGATTTCCGGAAGAAGACGTAATGGATTGGCATGCATTTGATCATAATGCTATAATAAATTCAAAAGATTTTAACTTTGGTCAAGATTGTATGGTAAAGCTGGTTCAAAAATATAAAAATATAATTCCCGGATATGACGAACAAATGGGAACAGCAATTTCAAAACAATATAACGATTTTAAGTTTTTAATAATTGAAAACATGAAAAGTAACTCCGTAGCAAATTTTTTTGATTTAGTTAAGTTGGCTAACGCAGATACACAATTTAAGGAATTGTCAGTGCTATATTCTAGATATATGTGCTACATTTCAGGCATCGAGTGCAGATTGTGAACGTGGTTTTAGATAATTTAGTTAATTTAGATAACTTGATGCGAATAAAAACGTTTATCACATCAGGAGGCAATATTAATTTAGACAGTATTTATGAACATTGGGTTTTTAATAAGGACAGACGTGAAAAATATTAAATTATGATTTTTTATTTTTTTATTTTTAATAGTTACATATTTTACCTTTTGAATTTAATATAGGTATATTGCTTTTGTTTTCTATTTATAACTTTTCATTAAATTAAATTAGTAATACTTGCTAGAATATAATATAATGCAAGGTGTAATTTTTTTTTATTATTTATATACTTAAAAATAAAAATAAAATTTTTTTTTTTTAAATTTTGCCCGCTTTTTTTTAATTTAATAGACTTGCCCACATTGTAGTTAATACCGCACACCAATTTTTAAAATTAAATGGAACGTTGCTTGTGACAATTTAGTTTGTTTTAGTTAAGACTAACGATTTGTTCCGTAATTTATTGTCAACGATAGAATACATAACGAACTAAACTTCTCCAAAAATATTATCCATTCTATGAATATATAATGAGGTAGGATATTTTTTTTTTAAATAATAATTTTCTCTGATGAAAAATTGACCATATTTTATGCAAATTTTTAATATTTTTGGTATATGTATACACATATACTATGCTCTACCACTATGTTGAAAGAAAATCTATTTACCAAAATACATAAAAACAATAGCAGTATAAAAAAAGCCACTTCCTAACACTGAATTTAATAAATTAGTTTGAAGATAAGTTTAGAAATCATGAAACATGAAAGACATAGACTGAAATTGTTTTTAATAAGACGTAATCCATATAACACAAAAGCACAAGAAAGTTGTATAGCACAAAAAAAGAACAATTCTTTTGGAATAATTAATTTCGTGCCAGTTTCAATTAAACCACATTGTTGTTGTTGTTTCATTTTTGTATTATATACTAGAACAAAGTTGCAGTATGTATGTATATATGTATATAAGACATTTATTGTAAGAAAATTAAAATTTATAATTTTTTTTTGTTCTATATAGTTAATTTGCAATTTTAATTATTTTGGGTTTAATGGAGTATGGCACGTCTCGACCCCGAACGAAAAAAAGAGCAACCTTTTATTTCGTATTTTTATGATGCCTTTTGGACATTTTTGTAATGGCCGAAGGTCATGTAAGATGGAAAGTAAATTTTTTCGAAATTGATTCGTGGGATAAGGATATTACGGTACACAAAATAAAATTGAACAAGGGTACCTAGCTATATACTAGCAGACCTTGTCAAATAACTTAACATGTGAAAAATAAATTATTAAGCTGTCATTTATTATTTTAAAATAGAATTGCGTAAAGTGCGCAAAATAATTTAAGAAAGCGTTTTGTTTATTCTAGGTAGTGGTACATAAAATAATTGTTATGCTCACTTTCTATCAAAACACAAGTGAACCACTAATATCTCCTCGGTTTTGCGGTGGAGTATATTCTCCTTCGCACCTTAAAAATCAGCCGGTCCTTGTGGTATTCGTCCTACTGAATTACAGCATGGATTTTCCCTTATAAGGGATCTGTTCCTGTACCTCGATTTCGTTGCCTTTTTGAGACTTTGAGACTATGAGACTGCCAAATATTTTGTATACGTACACTGTGTAGAGTATTAAATATTGTTATTGTGTGATGTCATTTTTTGTATGTGTATTTGTTTGGAGAGTGTACAATAAGCATCAAAAATTATCGAATCGGTATAAATCGGTATAAAAAACAAAAATAATACAAACATTTTTGGTGCTTACACTCCGTTTTCTCCTGCTATTGCGACGGAGAATTGACGTTTATGTCAAAAGTATAGTACATAAATTATTATGTTTACTTATTATCCTATTATGATATTTTTGCATCCGAAAGCTTTTGAATTTTTGTCAAAATAAAATACAAACAAATTGAACAGCGCATGCGCACAAATACACACATACTCACTAATATTACTATTTTCCGGTAATTTTTACTCTCCTAGTCTCATAGTCTCAAAAAGGCAACAAAATCGAGGTACTGGCCTGCATTGCCTTTAGCTTTGTTCCACAATCTTGGAGTAAGAGTAGAGTTATTTTTATTCCGAAAATGGGCAAGTCGAACTATACCGACCTCAAGTCTTTTCGGCCTATTGTGTATTGCATCGTGGGCCCGTTAGTGGCATTGAGTGCAGGAGTAATTCGCCCAATTAAAAAAAAAAAAACATGCAATCTGCTTACAGGGTTGGCAAATCCTGTAAAATAGCACTACATGAACTTGTAGCTAGGATTGAAACACCACTGTGTAATAGTGAGTTTCTTGTCGGTACTTTCCTGGATATTGCAGGAGCCTTCGTTCAATACGATTACTACTGTCTGAACCAAAAATGGAATCTGCCATTGTCAAATGGATTGAATTTATGTTTAAATCTCGCATCGTTATTTCCGTGCTAGATGAAAGCTCAGTTTCACTCAAAGTTGCCAGGGGTTGTCCACAAGGAGGGGTGCTTTCACCTCTGCTGAGGCTTTTTGGTAATTGACGAGCTCCTTGTACAACTTCAGGAATCCGGTCTCATCGCTCAAAATAACGCTGATGATCTGGTTCTGACAGTTTGTGGTAAGCATTTGAATGTTTTATCTGATTAAACGTAACAAGCTTTTCTTAATGTAGAACAGTGGTGCCTTGATAAGGGTCTACATATGAACCCCTGTAAAACTGACTTAATTGTATTCACTAGACGTAGGAATACTGATGCATTTTCTGTGCCATCTCTTTTTGGGTGTAAGATTAATAGTTCAGCCTACGTCAAACACCTTGGTATTATTTTGGATAATAAACTCTACTGGAAGTATCATCTGGATTACAAACTAAAAAAATCCACAGCGATTTTTTATCAATTCAGAAGAGCTTTTGACAACTCTTGGAGCTTATAACCCAACATGCTTTTTTTATATACAAATCACTGGTTCTACCAATGCTAACATATGCATCTTTTGTTTGGTTAATTCTTAATGTTTTTAAACCAGCTGTGCCGGAAATTGACATGTTTAATGTCAGGCTATTGCCTTAATTTAACTTTTGCAAGTCATTCGACATATTTTATCCATCGAGAGATATGTGGTTCTCACTAAACTTTCTCATTCGAATATCTGAATCGCCAGCATTTTGCTGGCTTCGGTATCTGCTGCCCATCGCTGGTTCTGATAACTTCTGGCAGTTTGGCTACTTACTGTACTATTTCTCAATTGGAATTAATCGTGGTTACTCGCTGTGCCATTACAGCTATTAATTTCACGGTTAATGGTGAAGATATTATTTTCTGTACTGACAGTAAATCTGTCCTCAACTCCTCAAATAATCATTTGACCAACTCCAAACTGGTGAAGGATTGTAAGAATTAATTGAATGTTCTCTGCCGTAATAACAAAGCTACGGTTTTATGAGTACCTGCGCATTGTGACATTGAAGGTAATGGAATCGCAGACAATTTGGCAAAAATTGGCTCACGTTCATAGGATCTGAACCTGCTCCTCCGTTACCTCTTTACATTGGTAAAAAAGTAATCAAAAATGCTGCTCTACTTTACTTAAAGTAAACGTGGTTATCCACCCCCACCTGCCGTAAGGCTAATACTTTCTTAGTGAGCCCAACTCGAAGCTGACTAATTACGCAATTTCATTAAAAAAGGATATCTTAAGAATACTAGTATCGAATCTTACTCGCTATGGCCGTTATCTCTATCGCATAGGATTAGCCAGCAATGCCGTATGCGATGAATGTCTGGAAGATGATGATGATAGCATACACTTCATCGGTAGCTGCCCTGTTTTCGATTGTACTAGGAATCATGTGTTTAATTCCAGGACAATCCTAGTGCACCTACTATTCTTTCTGCATTGGTTCAAACTTCTCCTTCTAGATGTTACGCTGGAGTTTTTCAGTTTTACGAAAGATGTACTCCAACATGACATTAAAGAGTATCGGTGACAGATCATCTCCCTGCCGAACACCCGAGTTAACTACAAAAATTGTCGATAGCCTGTTCTCAACTTTAACACAGCATTGAGACTGCGTCACTGTCATCCTACATAGTCGTACCAGCTTTGTTGGCATTCCTAGGTATTCTAGGGCAGACAACAAACTCTCTCGATTGATCGAGTCACAGGCCTGCTGGAAATCCAGGAACACCTGATGTACGGGGATGGATGTCTCATAATATTTAGACACAATCATCCACAGCGAAAAGATCTGATCGGTGACTGATCGATTCGGACGAAATCCTCCTTGATAGTCACCAACCAAGCCCTTCGCTACAGGAATGATTCTATCCAATACAATGTATGACAGTAACTTGTATGATGTGCAAAGGAGAGCTATACCGCGATAATTCCCCACATTTCAAGCGGTCTCCCTACTTGAAGATGGGGCATATCGCGGCCACTTTCCATTCGTCAGGCATAACTTCGGTTCGCCATACTAATCGAATAAAATCGAAAAGACAGTTCCATAAGTATCCCCTCCAAATATCAAGAGCTTCAAATTAATGCAGTCCATTCCAGCTGAGCGGTATCGTTTCAATCTCTGCATGGCTTTAGTGAATTCCTCATGGGATGGCTGCTCAGTGCAAATCTCCGCAGTCTGTATTAGAGGTGGCTCAACAACAGTCTGCGACGCATGATGGACATCAAGCAGGTCAGTAAAGTGTCCACTCCATGCGTCGAGTACTGCGTCGATCTCGTTTGGTAGATTTTCTTAATCGTAATAACTTTTTTTACTCATACCAATATGGTTTTAAAAAAAGCGCAGGTACGGAATTAGCCCTTGTTGAAATGTAAAACATGATTTACACAGCTTTTGACAACAATCAGTTGCTTCATAGCAAATTTTATTGTTATGGTATACGTGGAGTCTCTTGGAAAGCTTTTTATCAAATTGTCAACGTAGGATGAATATCAAGTATTCACGTCACCCAAAATCAAATAATGATTTGTCCACACCTGATAATTATAATAATTAGTCAGCTAAGAGATGTCATTACTGTAGAGTTTGTAGACATTAGAATTAAGTTTAAATTTTTATACTGCAGATGCCCTATTAATATAATTTCTTGAGATGATAAAAAAAATCACAAGTCATCATTGTAAATCGAGATTTCTATCGAGCGAGTACGAAGAAAATAATAAAACCAATAAAATCATAAAGTGTATTTTGAATCTTATAAAATACAGACATTCATTTGAATATCTTTGAATGTATTTAAGCGGCCAATTATCATTTACCAAAGGTGCAACGGAGTAATATCGTATTTTTGGTAACGGAGTGCTAAATCAACATTCAAGGAAAACACAAATAGAAAACAGTATGCCATGGTTAAAGGAATTGCAAGTGAAACTTTGGATATTAAATGTGGTGTTCCACAGGGCAGTGTTTTGGGGCGACTTTTAATTTTAATTTTTTTTAATGATATTGTCTATTTAAATATTTTTATTTTATTTTTTATATAAATTACAAAAAAAAGGCATTTACGGGGGCAAGGTGTCCAATTATTTTCAAATTCGGGAAGATGGTAAGTCTAGATAAAAAAAAAATATAATTTGAGTAAAAATTCGATGGGGTCAAAATACGCGGAGTTCCGTTATAATTTGTTTTTGTCGGAAACTCAAACGTTCACATCTTTCAATTCGTGTATCTTAAATATTTCTTGTCCGATTTTCACGTGTAATAGCTGGTTGGAAAGACAATTGTACATACTTTCAAGTAAGCGTTTTTTTAAATTTTGGTGTTAATGTACAATATATCGTTTAAATTTCAGTTTTAAATAGTATTTTGCTGAAAACTCGAAATGCTCGCCCTTTTATTTTTATTTTTTTATCGTAAAGCACTATAAACTAAAGACAATACCTTTCGAATAAGCCATCCTTCACGATAGAGACTCAACGCGTTCAAGTTTTTTAGAAAAAACGTTATAAGAAGTTAGGGTGGGATTTAACATTTCAGTACAATTATTAATTCTAAACTACGAAACTCGAAGAACGTTTTGGTTCTTACTTTTACAGTTTTATTGAATAAAGTTAATTTATTTACAAATCATTATCAGAATTGGAAAATCGACGCGCTGTGATGTGGTTATTACCATTGGGAACAAAGCACTGATAATCGTGAGTTTCTCTGATGACTTTTACTCAAATCAAATTTTTTTGCTAGTGATCGTGCCACCCTTCTGTACCCTTTGTACAAAATCGAAAAGTAATGTTTGATTCATTTTTTGTAGCCCAATCAAAAAGTTGTTGTGCTGTCGTTATTTGATCAGCGTGGCTTTCGTGGCATTTCGTTTCGATTTTTAACTTCCTTTGATATAGAAATGATTAAAAATGTATAAAAATATGTAATTGTACCATAAAGGTACGGTGAGTTAATGTATCCTAAAAGTTAATTAATAAATAATTTATTAATAAAATAGCGAAAGGACGCCATTTTATGTATAATCAAACTTGATCGAAAAACTCTTTAATGTATATGGTTGTTAAAAGCTTTAAATTACATAAAGTATGGTTCTATAAAAAAAATATTTTTGTTGGGTACAACTTGTACAAAAGCTCGATAGAAGGTCAACATTTCAAACAAATTTCTTCGACAGGAAATGTTATGCAAGTTCACAATTATTCAAAAAAAGTATGCAGTTGCTTAACGTAAAATGTGAATGTAAACTATTTCACTCTTTTCACGATTGTTACCAATCGACTCTATATTAGTCCTATAATTATTTTTATTTGCTTATTTTAATTTCTTACCTATAATTTATGTAAATCCAAAACTATAACTTACCTAACACAAACGAAAAATTATTTAATGAAAAGTGCTAAAGAGTGTTGGTAAGTGAGATTAAGAAAGCCATCAAACCGAAGTTAGTCTGATGATTGCCATCCGAGCCATTCCACCAGCTGCTCTGCCTTAAGAGAAACACCGTATTACAATTCAATTCAAGTCCAAGGCAATGTGAAAATTAAATTTAGCAGAACCAACATCGGCGATATATTATACATCATCACCAAGAACAAAATTCAACATCGGCGTTACCAATACATGAAATGCAAATTATACATACACGATGGAATTGGGAATGCCTTCAAACAAAACGCCACGAAAGCGTACGCTGATCAAATAACGACAGCACAACAACTTTTCGATTGGGCTACAAAAAATGAATCAAACATTACTTTTAGATTTTGTACAAAGGGTACAGAAGGGTGGCACGATCACCAGCAAAAAAATTTGATTCAGTAAAAGCCATCAGAGAAACTCACGATTACAGAAGGGTGGCACGATCACCAGCAAAAAAATTTGATTCAGTAAAAGCCATCAAAGAAACTCACGATTATCAGTGCTTTGTTCTTAATGGTAACAACGACATCACAGCGCGTCGATTTTCCAATTCTGATAATGATTTGTAAATAAATTAGCTTTATTCAATAAAACTGTAAAAGTAAGAACCAAAACATGAGTTTCGTAGTTTAGAATTAATAATAGTACTGAAATGTTAAATCAAACCCTAACTTGTTATGACGTTTTATCTTCCTAACTCGAACGCGTTGAGTCTCCATCGTGAAAGATGGCTTATTTGAAAGGTATTGTCAAGTGCCTTAGGTGAGCATTTCGATTTTTCAGCAAAATACTATTTAAAACGATATATTGTACATTAACACCAAAGTTTAAAAAAACGCTTGCTTGAAAGTATGTACAATTGTGTTTCCAACGAGCTATTACACGTGAAAATCGGACAAGGAATACTTAAGATACACGAATTGAAAGATGTGAACGTTTGAGTTTCCGACAAAAACAAATTATAACGGAACTCCGAACTCTATTTTGACCCCACCGAGATTTTACTCAAATTATTTTTTTTTATCTAGACTTACCATCTCCCCGAACTTGAAAATTGGACACCTTGCCTCCGGATGGGTGTCTGATTTCACGTGGAATGGCTGTATATGTATATGTATTATAACTTTTGTTGTTGTTTTGCAGCACAGATTATCCTTCAACGGACAATCAATCCACTGGATAATCTGTTGTTGTTCTTTGTGAATAATAATAAATAAATAAAAAAATGAGAAGAAACTAGTTACAGAAATGGGTGTTCGTTACAATCTAAATTAATTTACATTTCAGCTTTAAAAAGTCGGTATCGAATTAGACACTACATTTTTTATTATATAACAAAAAAAAATTACATTAATACATAAAACAAATATACATATTAAATTTACACGCCAGATACTTCAATATTTTTCACTCCCATAAATTGGGAATTACGTTAAAATCATTATTATTACTGTTATTTAAAATGCACTTGAAAATTTTTATGCATTTTTCAAGTTTCATATATTGTTAAATAACTACATACTCGTATATACCAATAGGCTCGTATATGTATAATATTCATCGATACATGATATTTCATATTTTTATAGATTATGATTATAAATTCATAATAATAACGTACACATTTTTTGTTGTATGTATTTTTCAATTCAA
Organism: Tipula unca; assembly: GCA_951394425.1. Classification (NCBI taxonomy): domain Eukaryota; kingdom Metazoa; phylum Arthropoda; class Insecta; order Diptera; family Tipulidae; genus Tipula; species Tipula unca. Next base: position 81,200,309 of record OX596380.1, read on the forward strand.
TTTATGCCTCGAGCGTATTTCCAATTTTTTTTTTCCTTTTTTGTAATAGAATACTATAATGAAAATAAAAAAATCGTTTTCCACTTGGTTTGATTTTTCAATTTAATAACAAAAAAAAAATTGTTTAATATGATATTTCAGTTCAAATACATGCATACAGACAGCCATATATAATACATACATATATACATCTATATGATTATTATGAGCATAATACATATAGAGCTACATTTCAAAAGATAAGATGATGATGATAATATTACATTATTATGTCGTTACTGTGACTACAAACAACACCAGCAGAATTTTATACGTATCCATATATATATTTATAGAGGGTTAAAGATTTTTGATTTATGTAAATTGAATGTACGCTGTAATCATATAATGATGGTATTTTTTACTGTCTGATGTGAAAAAATTTCAATTAGGCGCAGACACATAATATGAGATGAAATTTTACATAACACATATGTATATGTTTTTAAATCAAATCAAATATGTAAAATTTGTTTATATCCAATATGAAAGATTCAGGTTTAAAATGTTATTGAAAATGTATAGTATTATACGAACAGCATATCCACAGTTATCGTCGACCAATCAACGATCTACATATTCGCATAGCTTAGATATCCAGTAGATACTTCTTATTATTTTTTGTTTTATGATTAAACAATATGCAATCAGCCTTCGGCGACAAATCCTCGTCCTGCTAATATAACAACATGTAAAAAAAAATTAATGTAAATTGCATAAAATAAAACAAATAGATTAGGTTTAAAAATCTATATTATAAAACTGGGATGTGTTCATCACATGACCTTATCATACAGACGGTGTATACAAGGAAATTAAGTTTTTGTTATACTCAACAATTTTTTTTTTTTTTTTTTAACATAGCTATTTTATTAACAAAGAATTTCAAATACAAAATGTATTCCTAAAAAAAAGAATTTTTTGAAAATACAAAATAAATAAATAAATTTATAAATAGCTAAGACTAGTGACTCCTTATTTAAAATAAATGCCATGGAGTCACGATTCAAACATCAAAAATTAAAATCAAGTAGTACAGTTACGGTATTACACAATCCGTTATTAATCTAAAAAATTTAATAAATAAAAATTATTATTATTTTTTTTTAAATACATACGAGCTTTGATTTTGTGAGAGATTCAACCAACAAGGCAAAATCCTAATTGTTGTATTACACAGTATGGTGTGGAGATAATTAATGAAACTAACCACTATATTTATATTTATATTATTGATATTTTATTTTATTATACTTATTCCAATCAAGACTATATACCTTCTGATTTTTCTAATGGTATATGAAATGCAATAATAATATAACGGTTTCTTTTAATTAGGTGTGTTTGTAAACTCAATATTGAACATAGTCGCAAAACAATTTATGATGCGAGATACATCATTTTCCACCTCTTAATTTTGCCTATACCGTAATGGTTTATTTCGGGGTCGCTCTGAGCGACGAACGTCTATAGGTAAGTTGGCCTGGTTGGCATTACCGTTTTCATCTCTCGATGCGGATGGTTTTGGTGAGACCGACGTTGCTGCTTCTGGTTCTGGCGTTCGCTGTATTATTTTCGGCGAAAGCTTAGGTGATGACAACGGTAGTACTAATCGTTCTGCTAGTAATGGTTCTTGCTCTAAACTCTGGTCCAAGTTAAACTCGTTCGCTATTATTGAAGTTGGTCGTCGGACTTCTGGAGACTTTAGACGAATCTGATTATGGTGGCGTTTACAGACTCCGCGCGATGACTCTATGATGACCATTTTTCGTCCGATGACTTTAGAGATTATTCCCGGAATCCACTTTTCCCCACGCCCGAAATATCTGGCGTACACTGCTTGACCTGGGTAAAACTTCGACGTTTTTTCACAATGCTGATGTTGTGGATTCGGTACTAAGACTGATATGAGAGTACGCGGTTGTCGCCCGTGTAGAAGTTCTGCTGGAGATTTACCACTAGATGGATTAGGAGTAGCTCGGTAAGTATTAAGGCACTTAAAAAGAGCTTTTTGTCTATTGTCTTCCTCTGCCATGATTTTGGTGAAGGATGCTTTGAAAGTTCGGACGAACCGTTCGGCTTGCCCGTTCGAAGCTGGGTGAAATGGTGCTGACGTCAGATGCTTAATACTATTAAGCTCACAAAATTTTCGGAACTCTTCTGACGTGAATTGGGTGCCGTTGTCAGACACTATTGTTACGGGTAGACCCTCAATTCCGAAGATTGATTGAAGCGCCTGTACCGTGGTAACTGCAGTGATATCTTTCAGCTCAACGGTATACGGAAACTTAGAAAAAGCGTCCACACAGATTAACCACATCTTATTAAAGAATGGACCTGCGAAATCAACATGGATACGCTCCCAAGGATGTTTCGCAGCCGGCCAACTGGAAAATGTCTTCCTGGGTTCACTCATATTTGACTGGCACACTTTACACTCTGATACGATTCGTTCTATTTCTTTGTCAATATTCGGGAACCAAATGTGTCTCCGAGCCATCTGTTTCATTCTAGTTGACCCCCAATGACCCTCGTGTAGAAGCTGAAGTACGTTTAGCTGGACTGCTTTTGGAATGACAACTCGGGTATGTTCTGTTTGAAGAAGAATGCAATTTGACTGTAAAGATAAAGCAAACTTTCGATTGTAAAATGGGTTAAGCGCGCTATCCGTCTTGGAAAGAACACTCGGCCATCCGTCTCGGATGAAACATGAAACTCTTGTTAAAATTGGATCATCGAGTGTTGCCCTCGCGATCAGCGCAGAATTTATAGGTAAGTCTTCTAGTGCCATTTGACTTATATGGTCCATGTTAGTCAAACCTTTTTCAAAGTGATCAAACTCCTCATCTTTGCCTACTGGCAGTCTGGATAATGCGTCTGCGTTGGCATGTTTTTCTGTTGGACGGTATTTGATAGTATATTTATAACCCTGTAGCGCAATAGCCCAACGCTGAAGTCTTTGAAGAGTTGCGACTGGCAGTTTCTTGTTTGGATGAAAAATTGTGGTCAATGGCTTGTGATCCGTTAGCAACTCAAAATTTCTGCCGTATAAATACTGATGGAACTTCGTCACTCCATAAATAATAGAAAGCGCCTCCTTTTCGATCTGACCGTATGCTTGCTGACTTGTCGATAATGTTTTTGACGCAAAAGCGATAGGGTGTTCGGATCCATCTGGGAAACGATGCGAAATTACAGCACCAACACCGTTCTTGGATGCGTCTGTAGCAAGGATGATTGGACAATCCTCTCTGTAGTGGACTAATCTGGACGCTTTTAGCAGCTGCGACTTCAGTGTCTGAAAACCGGTTTCTTGTCGATTGGTCCAAACGAATTTCACACCCTTGTGGCGGAGCTCATTAAGTGGAGCGGCAATCGAAGCAAAATTCTGTATGAATTTATTGTAGTAATTTATTTTGCCAATGAATGCCTCTACTTGTTTGACATCAGTAGGACGCGGCATGTTCTTCAATGGCTCCAATCGCTTTTCTGATGGATATATGCCCTGTGCGTTGATGATATGCCCCACGTATTCTATATCCTGCACTGCAAACGTGCACTTATCCTTCTTACATCGTAGACCATACTTGTCAAAACGGCTCAGCAGTTCTTTGAGATTTCGAAGATGATCTTCGTTGGTCGCTCCAGTGACGATTACGTCATCTAGATACATTGGAATAAATACATTGGAATACCGGCGGTAACTTCTTCCATTAATCTTTGAAAAATTCCAGGAGCGCTGGCCACTCCGAAAGGTAGACGTTGGTATTGAAAAAGGCCAGAGGGTGTATTAATTACCGTCAATTGCTTAGACTCCTCTGACAACTCGACTTGAAGATAGGCATCGCTTAAGTCAATTTTAGTGAAGAACTGCCCTCCTTGAAGCTTATGAAACAATTCTTCAATGCGCGGAATTGGGTACCGATCGATTTCTATTTGTGGGTTGATGGTAACTTTAAAATCTCCACATATTCTGACTTTACCACCTGGCTTTTTTACCGCTACAATTGGGGCGGCCCATCGACTAAAATTGATTGATTTAAGGATGCCGCTGGACACTAGTCTCTGAATCTCCTCATCCACATCCTTCTTCAAAGCAAATGGTACGTTGTAAGGCTTGAAGAATTTTGGACGAGCGTCAGGTTTCAATGTGATTTCCGCCCGGAAAGAGTTACACAATCCGAGAGTAGGCGAAAACAGATTCGGGTAAGCCGCACAAATCCTCGAAGCACACTCGACTAGGTTTTGCTGAGACATACCTAGCACCGAACAGATATTGACTAGATTACGATTTGTTGATGTCCATAGTTCAAAATTTAGTGCCTTGAACCAATCTAGACCAAGAATATTTGATGCTTCGTTGTTGTCGACGATCAAAAGTGGCAGCATGCACTGCTTATTTTCCCACATAACTTGAACCTTAACAACTCCCTTGAGCGGAACGCGGGTGTTGCCATAAGCCCTCAGAACCTTATTCGTCAGTTCATATGCTGGAGAGCCCAATTGATAGTATCCCTCAAGTCCAACCATAGAGCAAGATGCTCCCGTGTCAACTTGAAAAGAGATTTGTCTGTTGTTAACACTGATATCGACCATAATTTTTTCCGGACCTTGCACCATTGCGGTTGACACTTGATCGGTTTCTTCTCGGAATTCTGTTTCTAGGCTATGAACAGAGTTTATATAATGAAAATCAGTCAGTTCATTAACTACGTGATTCCTCGAGAAGTAGTTTCGACCTCGACCGCGTCCACGATGTGTTCCTGGTCGATTATGATTTGCTGATGTCTCCCGATTGATTGACTGGCATACACTGGCGATGTGACCCTTCTTTCCACATTTGTCACAAATAGATGTGATGTGTCTACAATCTCGATGCTCATGGGCTTCTTGGCACTCAGGACACGATTTTAAGCTGTTTGAAAAGTATTTATTATTAAACTTACGTGACCGGTTATAGCCTCGACTTCGACCTCTTCTTTGATTTGTCCGCTGTTGATTATGACCCTCCGTTGGTTTTATATAATTGACAACAGCTGAATCGGAAATGGTAGCTTGAACTCCTTCTTTGATAACTGCACAGGATCGTTTAGAGCATTCATATGCTTGTGCTACTTCGATTACTTCATCCAGTGTGGGGTTGGTTTTCAGCAACGCAGCATTGCGGACCGCCTCATGTGGTGTATGTTTGACCAGCATATCCCTAATTTCCCACTCGGTGTAAGGTTCTTCACATCCAGCTTTTGAACAAACAAATGCGCAATCTCGCGCTGCTCCGCGTAAATTGGCAATCCAATCTGCGTTTGACTGTTCTGGCATCATGCGACTTTTGTAGAAATTGCACCGCGACACGAGCACATGTCTTTTTTCCACAAAATGAACAGTTAACGCTTTAGTCAAATCGTGAAAGGTTTTTTTCATTAGATCGTTATGGAATAGTTTTTGAAGCAATTCCAGTGATGTGTCTCCTACACTTGCGAGGAAAGATGATCGCTTGACCGCCTCTTCTTCTATTTTATTCGCCATAAAATGTTGTTCTATTTGCACAAGGTAAGTTTCCCAATTCATTTTATCTTTGTCGAAAGCATGAAAATGTGGCACGGCTACTGACGGTGATCCGATTTTTTGTTCCTTGAACATTGCCTCAACCAGCTTTTCGTTCTGCTTTTGCATTATTTGCAACAATTCTTTAAATTGATTGACGTCCATTTTGTTCACTGTACACACACGCGGTTGAAATATTTTTTTTTTATTTGCGATTTCGATAGGACGCACTATCACTGTTTCAGGAAAAAAAAAATATTCACAATTCTCGTCGCCAAGATGTTGTATTACACAGTATGGTGTGGAGATAATTAATAAAACTAACCACTATATTTATATTTATATTATTGATATTTTATTTTATTATACTTATTCCAATCAAGACTATATACCTTCTGATTTTTCTAATGGTATATGAAATGCAATAATAATATAACGGTTTCTTTTAATTAGGTGTGTTTGTAAACTCAATATTGAACATAGTCGCAAAACAATTTATGATGCGAGATACATCACTAATAAATAATAATATAAAATAAATATAAAACTTAGCAAAACCATTCGGTTAATATAACAAAAACTGAGACATTTTATACAAAACATTTTATTAAAATATAAATTAAATTAAGGTTTCAAATAAAATTTCAATATTATTCAAAGAAAATAGCCAATCTTTTAGTAAATGACAAAATTCATTAAAACTTTTTGCATTAATTATATTGGATGGTATTTGACTAAAAAGCTTGGGAGCAGTGTATGGGAAAAATTTCTTAAAATGTTGTTTATTCGGTTGAGGAATTTTGATTCTATATTTGTTACGAAACAAGTGCGATACCGTGTTATGAACATTCATTAGACGATTGACACCAGAGCCACCTATATATACAGAGCCCTAAGATTAAAAATTGAGCTTTTTCTAGAGGAACTAAAATTGACGAAAAAAACATTTTTTCCATACAAAACATATGAAAAATTAAATTTTTTTCGGTGCGATATTTTTCAATGAAAATGTCGATGGATTAAGTATTTTAACATTGAAATAGAATCTACAATTATCATTTTATAATTGATTCAAAGCTTGCTCAAAGAAGTTGTTTAATTTTTGATATATTTATTAATAAAATTTATAGAAAAAAAAGCATTTCTACATTGAATTGATATAAATACACACAAATACCAACGCAATAAAAATTAAACTGCACGACGAAAAGAGAAAACAGTAAAAATGTGGTTGTGTTTCCTTTTGAATTATATTTTTGTGAATAAAATAAAATACTTAAAGGGTATTTCAATAAAAGCTGCATAATTTTGTTTGAATTAATCTCAAACTAATTTCACTTCAATTTCAACGTAAATTTTGGATTTTAGATTATAAATGGAACACCATGACTATCACAGTTCTTCTGGCACGGTTCTATTTTATTTTGGTAAAGTTTTGTTACGCATTTGTGCATAATTATGGTTCTAAATAAATTGTGCAGCTGTTATTGGAACTCCCTATGACATGTTGTAAGTTGTCAATATCATAATTTTTTTTCTATCGATCGATGTTTATGTTCTCTTTTTAAATTTTACGCTATTTCGTGAATTCAATTTTGATTTTTTTCTATTGCGATCTCAGCCTATTGGAATAATTTTTCACTCTATCCCTTTGCCGATTTCGCTACAAGGTAATGAAATAGAAATATTTGGTGATACATTTTCAAATGTATAAAAGGAAATAGAATAATGCTTTATACGAGCATGCTGCGATCGCAATAGAAAAAGCGAAATTAAAAAAAAAATGTGAGATTTAATTCTTAAAAAAGAGACAAAATCATCGATCGAAAGGATGACAATATATGTTTTATTTATTTATTTTACCTACACATTCAAATAAATTCATGTTTACATAAATATGATAAATTCATATTTATTTTTAATTTAATGTTTATTAAATTAATGAAAGGTTTAAGGTTCTGACTTTCAGATATGTGCTGCTTCAATATAGAATCAATTCCACAAAGTGTTTATCGAAATAAAAGATTTAACTTTTCATTGAAGAAAAGTAATTCAAAAATGGTCATTTTTACATTGATTCTTATGGGATAATGCAAAAAGTAGTTCCTCTAGAAAAAGCTCGACAAAAAACATGGCTGATCCTTATGGCTCTGTATATATAGGTGGCTCTGTTGCAACTCATCAAATAGTACATTCTTAAAACTTTGAAAACGTATAAATATCGCAACGGTAAAATTTTTAAATTCACAAACAAAGGTAACGATGGTGTGGTTCTTTGTGAGTAAGTCATAATTCTTACTACTCTTTTCTGAATGATCATCAAGGGTTTGATGCTTGATAAGTAAATACCACCCCAACAAGTTATACCATATTGAAGATGTGAATCAAACAATGCATAATAGAGGCATTCAATAGGAACACAACATATATTACAGTTGGACTCATTACATGAAAGTGAATGGTAAAACAATGGATTAGAAGTCTGAATGGCACCACTCACATTGAAATACATCAATTACGTGAAACCATTTCTTTAGTAACCTTATGTCATGTTTAATGGCACAATTTAATGAATTCATATCTAAGCTAGAGTATAGCAACGCCACATCATCAGCAAAAGCAACCGGACCACCATGCAGATTAAGATCAAATATCGAATTGCAATATATCAAGAATAGCAAGGGCCCTAACACCGAGCCTTGTGGGACTCCAGCGTTAGCAACTTTTATGTCACTAAGAATTTTATTAACGCAGACAGTTTGAACTCGATTATGAAGATATGACTTAAACAAGGAAAGTGCCAAGCCTTTAATTCCTATAAGTAATAACTTATCCAACAAAATTTCATGATTGACAGTATCAAACGCTTTAGTAATATCTATGAATAGAGATGATACTTTTCGATTGCTATTCAGATGATGATGGACTGGAGTTAGAAAAGAAATCAAACTGTCTATTATCCATAAAGTTTATTCTACCTAAATAATTGATTACACGCCCTTTAATAATTTTTTCCAAAATCTTTGAAAAGGTATTCAATATGGTAATAGGGCGATAATTGTTTGGATCAACACGGGAGCCCTTATACCTATTTTTAGATTTTCTGGGAACAGACCCTTATCGAGACACAAATTGAAAATATATTCAAGAAAAAAAGTTATATTGAAAATAACCTTTTTCACTAGTGAATTCGAGATCCCATCCATTCCACAAGAACTAGAGTTTTTCAATTCACTGGCTGCTAGCACAATTTCCGATTCGCTAATTGGAAAAAAGAAAATGTTTGAATTACTGAACCTAGACAAAACCATATTATTTTTATCATCGTCAGCAATAACTATGTTTTCACGATTATTATTTACAATAGTATTAGGTATATTGATAAAGTAGTCATTAAACACGTTAATTTTTTGGATATACGATTTCGATAATTAATTAGTTTTAATAATGAATCATTCATCCAAGGCTTGAGTTTGAAGTTGCTTCTTTTAATCTTAACAATAGATTTACATTTATTTAGAATAAAAATAAATTTATCAATAAAATTCAAATAAGCAACATTCGGATCATCCGAGGAGAATACATCACTCCAACCACTAGTACACAGAGCTTCACAAAGGTCTGTGTAATTAATCGTTGTCTGATAACCCGATTCGTACCGATGGCCGCTATTTGGTTTATTGGCTAATTTTAAATTAAAATAAAAAGTGGTATGATCAGTCACAAATAAATTCAAGTTAGTTAGTTCAATTGAATATTGTTGGCAATGGGTTTCTGAAAATACATGATCCACACAAGTGCTTGAATTTGGTCTAGTAACACTGTTTAGAAGTGAATCCATCCCAAATGACGAACACAATAGTAAATATTCATCTTTTGCACGTGAATCCTTCAATAAATCCAAATTAATGTCACCAAGTAGAATTTTATGTTTCGATTTATCACTATATAAAAGATCCGTTAATTGTACCAAAAACGTGTCAAAAGCACAAAAATTAAATCTACAGATTAATATAAAATAAATTTTAATATTCCCAAGCTGAATATAAAATTTCATAATGTCCGCTGACGAAAGACTAACTGAACACACATCGTAATTAAGTGAGGATCTGATAAACACAGCCACACCACCAGATCTATAATGGTCATTACAGTTAGCTAAAAAAGAGTAACCATCTACACTATACTCCGATATTTCACAACTTGAAATCCAAGTCTCTCGTTAAAATCTTAATCTTAATTCAATTTTTAAATATAAAAACACTAATCAAATAAATATTTAATTAATAATTTTTAAAATTAATAAAAAAGATATGTACCACTGATTGGTTATAAAAGTACGTTTCATTTCAAAAACTTTGACATATCATCCAGCATCTATTGTTCAGGTAATTTTTCTTGTGAAACTTCCTACATTCTAAAATAGTTAATTTCAACAAAACTCTACGAATAGTTGTGAAATAAAATTACAATATAAAAATTAAAAAGCCAGAAGATCCGCAAGGCAGCACTGTTTTGGGATCGTGTTTTAGTTGTTATACACTCCAATAATTAATGTGGTAGTCACATTATGATTTGCGGACCAACTATTACGTGTTCACACAAAAATCCTCAAACTGTATCAAGAGAATCATCAATCATCTATCAAAACTACGTTATATAACAATAATCAAGTGATGTTTGTCAAGGCAAGTAGTTGTTTGAATGTCTGTTTTAGTACACGAATAACAGTCTCCCTGCAGTTTACACTGTGCCTGAGATGATATCAAAATAAATTGAGTTCAATGATACTATGATTTAAAGAATTTGTTTTCCTTTTTTTTGATATGCCGCATTATCAACGAGATGTCAACGAGATCTATAATCGGCGCGAATATTTCAGAATAAAAAGTTGGATGGCGATGTTCTAATCAATAGTTCAATAAATTCCAATATTTATTAAGAAAAAGGGAACTTCTTGTTTTAATTAATAAAATAAAATCCAATAATAAAAAATAATTTTAGATAGATTAAATTTGAATTATGCATCTATGAGTTATATAGAACATGAAAAACTGACCCATTCCATACGATTAATTTCCCAGAAAGAACCAAGGGATCAACTCCCTTAACTCGACATATGAAAGATCATTAATTGACAATAATATACAATTTTAAGAAAGTAATAAAATGAATTTTCACTAGGCCGAATGTCAATTATAGTTAAAAAAATATTTAAAAATTTAATTTTTGACAGGAAAACCAAATTTTTCGATTTATTTGTTTATTTTATTTGTTCACCAAACAAAAATAAATTTTAGTTTTAGTTTAACTAATTGACACACGGCCTAAGTTTTGGGAGTTCCGGGTAAACAATAAAATACGGAGGCTGTTTTTAAATTAATTTTTGTTTTCTCAGCTTTTACAAATATTTTGTTTTTGTTTTGTTGCCACGCCCAACCGCCTTTAAATCGAGACGACAGCGGAAGCTAGATAATTCTTCTTTTCTGCATGATTTACGCTATTCTCGAGAAAGAATTTCTTCGCTAGTCTCCATAGTTAAAACTCTCTAGACCATTTTGTTTAAGCAGTCGACTTGGAGATTAAAGCCTGTTCCATTACACATACAAATCTGAAGTCGCTATATTATATAGTGATACTGTCAAGATCTGGAATAAAGGGTGTTTAGAAATGATTCAAGTAATTTTAAAATTGTTAAATCGTTTATGAAGTCAACGTGTTATGTATATATGTACAAATCCATTAAAATTCACTAAAAATCCCTGTGGTTGACTCGGGGGCTGATGTGTCTCATAAATCAAAATTACACGAACATGTTTTCCAAGAACAAGGATACCACAGTATCCTTGTCATAGGAGGCGACTAAAGGGTTGGATGGCTGGGCTGACGACCGGCATCCGTAAAAACATCAATTGTTTGTAATGTCAACAAAAGAAAAAATGGATACCGCCAAAACAATACTGACGACAAAAGAGAAATACAAACAACGATAACAAGACAAAAGAGAAAAACAAGCTTTTCTCACCGAGCACAATATTGACATAATGCTAATATCAGAAACTTCCTTCACCAAAAGAACTATTTTAAAATTAATGGCTGCTCAACTTATGATACTACTGCTGTGGTACTGCTGTATTGATTAGAAGAAGATTAAAACACTGTGAACTTACGAAATATCACAAAGACCATAACATAACAACGAATATTTGGCTGGAGAGTGGTCTGGACAAATTGTAATATCAGCAATACACTGCTCTCCAAAACAAGCAATTAAAATGTCGTAGTTCACAAATTGTTTTAACCACCTGGAGCATAAGTTTATTACAACGCAAATCATTCTTAATGGTAAACAACTGTATGAAGCTATAGAGGAACAGTCATTAGATTATATATCAGCCGGTCATACTACTTATTGTCCCACGGATGTAAAAAATATTCCCGAATTAATTTACTTCTGTGTTAATAAGGTATTGCATGTACGTATACTAAGGCTGCTAATTGTTTTGACCATATGACAGGTTATAGTAACAGTGAGCACTGAGGGCCTAAATAGAGGAAAACCAAAACAACTTACAAATAAAGAAACAAAATGTGATATACTAAGAAGTCTAGTAAAACAGTATTGCCAACTGGATATCTCTGGAAATACCAAAAGATGCGCTAAAACTAGCAACAGAAAAGGCTGAGCCCAATATCAGCATTTCTGAAAAAGTTAATAAACTTCCAAATAATATAATCCAAGAAAAGCAGAAAATTCGGTGGCAATGGCAACAGTAAAAGCCACCATTGATAAAATGGCAATTGAATTGAGCAAACAAAACATGAACGTCGCCTTGAAGAATGATAAAAACCAAGGTGTTCAGAATTATTTAAGTGAGCTCTCAGCAGCAAAGAGAACAGATTACTTATTGTGGGAAGCAAAAAATGTTTAAAAGGACCAGCCAACTCGACCACACCCATTTAGTATTCACCAAGAGTTAGGTATCCAAGGATTCCATCACAGAATTCAAAATGTTCATCTGGCAATACTATTCTCATCCCATCCCAGGATTTTGAAAATCATCCCAAAATTTGATATGATCATTTAAAATTTTTGTAAACAACGTGCTAGCTTATATATTCTTGTCGTACGATGTAATTGGCACAATCAGAAAGTCATATGAATATGGTTCTCTAGAACCTGAAATCTATATTAATTATATGGGCCATATAAATATGAGCCCATTGCGCCAATTACAACATACGGCCGGTGTTCAACGATATATCACCGCAAGTGAGCTTCATGTCAAGTCGAAAACAAGGGAAACTTTTTCCGGCACTCATGGTTCTCAAAAACCATTAATTAAAATCCGTATTACTTTTATGAGGTATTACTGGTGTGCAACGATTTATCACAGCAAGTAGACACAATACTAAGTCGAAAACATAAGAAACTATATTTAGTTCTCGAGAACCATTAGTTAAACTCCTAATTTTATGTATGGGGCATATGACTTTGTATATGTATAGTCATATGACTTTCTGAGCCTTTTGTGCCAATTACTTCGAACGACAAGAATATATAAGCTAAAACGTCGTTTAGAAATTTTTTAAATGATCATATCAAATCTTGGGATGATATTAAAATCCTGGAATGGGATGAGAATAGTATTGCTTGATGAACATTTATAATTTTTCTGGAATGGAATCCTCGGCTAACTTCACACACTTGTATTCACCTAAAGAAAGTGTTTTCACCACACGAGGAAATTAGCAACTGCGTGCTACCAGAACATTTGGCGATTGAGTCGACCATAAAAACTATAAAATTTAAGTAAAACGAAGCTAAGTATAGCATAAAACACTACATAAACCCAAAAAAAGCTCGTCAAAACTCGAAGATATCTCAAAACACAATGATTCATAAGGCTGGAAAGGATGAAACACAATCTCACAGTTATTTCAAAAAATATTTTTAAAGCAACTGAAACCAATACTAGAGGAACGGCGGCATCTTTTTCCAGACTATCAATTTGATTTTAAAAAACAGCATGGCACTATGTATAGAGTAAATACACCGAAATGCTATCAAACTCACCTTGGAAGAAAAGAAATAGTGTTCAATACTATCTTGAATACTATCTAAAATAAAAACAATATCTGGCTAAACAAAATGCAGCAACTACTGAGTCCCAACGTTCGCTGAGGCAACGTTCCTAAGTCCAGTGTTATACTATTGCAAAATTATTTAAACAAAATCGAAGATCTGGCGAATTAAAGTGAACCAAAATAAATTACCACACGTTATATTTACGTTGAGCAAATGAACCTGTCCAACGGTGAAATTAAACAATGTGACTATTCCGCAAGAAGCTGATGTTGATGTACTTAGGTCTACATCTGGACATAAGGTTGACATGGAGAAAACATATTGAAACAAAGCACAATCAAATAAAAATGAACAAAATTATCATTGGACAATAATGTGCTACTATAGCGTATTAATGCCGATATGGACTATGCGTTCCATAAGCGCACTAAATAAAAAACAAACTGCGTTGAAGCTTATTCGCGGTATTATGCGACGGTATATTCGGTATATTCTAATACTGGTTCGACCAACCGACTAATTTCAACTTACATGTTTACATAGTTATGGGTTTCCATGTTTAGATTTAATTTCAAAATTATGTATGTCTCTTAAATTAACAATTTTGTTTGTTAAATATGCATATAAATAAATACTTGTGCAAAATAAGCATAACACTTGGAAGTCGTTAGTGGGAAATCTCTTTTTTGCAACCCTTGCTTGATTTTGAATTTAAAATGTTGATGGTTTGACGTACAAAGAAATTGAATTTAAATTTTAATAATAATAAACAGTATTTCTAAAGGCCAATACTGGCCCCTTACTGAGTCAACAATCCAACCGTTTCGATGCAGGGCTTGGTCTTCATACTGTCTTAGAAAATTTGAAAAAGCCAAGTCGTGGTTTCCATCTTTTCAGAGAACGCTGCACAATTCGTACCGGATCAGCACGCAGAACGTGACCGAGCCAGCGAACTCGCTGATATCTTACTTCATGTACAATGTCGAGGATCTTTATCAGATCTCTAATCTCGAAATTGTACATAGCTCGGTATGTACCATCTACTTCGTGTTTTGAAATGTAAAGAACCATCTCTCGTACTCATTCGTCAACGCCTTCACGCAGTGGCCTTAGAGGATACAAAGTTCGGGTGCCAGCTGCCGGGCGCACTTTTATATCCTCACCCATACTGTTATCGTGAGTGATAAGAGATTTAAATGTTAAACATATTTTATTTAAATCGCACTCTAACACCTATTGTTATTAACATCGTTGGTATTTTATTTAAAAACAATTTTAAAACGTCTTCAATCATTAAGAACAGATTATTCTTATACGCAATTGTACGATTTAAACCGTTAACTCAAAACTCTGTTTTATTTGAAACACATTACAGTAGCATATTTAATCTATTTACAACATTTATTTTATAAAACTAATTGTAATGAACCTCACAATCGATTTTAACATCATTAACTTCATTTCGCAATATAGCTACTTCTCCACATTCCAATTTATGAAATGGGAGCTATAAAATAAAATTTTCAAAGCGTAAGTACAGTAATAAAAAATTCATGCCATGGTATATTTACCATAAATGGGAAAACCAATGATCTTTTATATCCAGCAAGCAAACACCGCAATTTGGAGAGAATACAAATAAAAATAAAAATGTTCCAATAAAAACCAAAACCAAATTACAAACGAGATAAATAAAAAAAATATTTGATTTTATCGATTTCGTTGGGGAGTGCCTAAATAATTCTACTTGGTTTATTTTTTTAAATTAAACAAAAAACAAAAAAATAATTGTTGTGACCAAATGTTGAATGGATAGGATACATTATGTACATATATATTCCAATTTCGGTTATGTGCGGAATTAATAAAACTGTGCGTATTGTAAATTTATACCTATATATGTATGTACCCATATAACATCAGGTTGTATTATCCAATATCCAATTGTTATGTTTTATTTATGTGAATGTAAGCAAAAAAAAAAAAAAAATCCATTCCACATCATAAATTTAATTAAAATTCAATTACATCCCACATGCGGAATCCAAACTCATTCATACATAAACGAGACTAATGAACTCGTACATATATAAAATTAAATACTAAACCATTTTCAGATATATACCTCAAGTCAAAACAATTAATACCAAAAAGTACCTTTATTAATTTATGTATAAGATCAAATACATAAATATACATAAAGAAGGTATTTCCAGGTAAAACTATATATACATATAAATATTTAATTTCATTATACTCATATAAATTATTCTTAATTTAAACTTTACGAAAATTATAATTAAACTTGTTATTTTATGTAAAAAAATTTTTTTTTTATAATTTCAATTGTTTGATTTTAATTTAATTTAATTTTTTGGATATATTATTGTGTTTGCATATTGTATCTAAATTATTTAACAAAAGGATAAAGTAAATAAAATATCTGGAAGAAATTTATTTGAATAATACTTTTAGTAGAGTACATCTATGTCAACAATATTATTTCTATTGATATACAAAATTAAATTATTATTATTTATTTATGCTTAGCTTCTAATAATGAGGCTAACATTTTTTTTTGTTTAAATCAATCATCATCTCAAACGGATGCGGTAAATCATTTGTGATTAGTTTTAAAATAATATTGAAATTAATAAGTCCGTCGGGATTGTTTAATAAATAAAAATACTAATCCCTGTCTGGAATTGGAGCAATAAATCCCAAATAAGTTTTTTATCACGGGTGTGAAGTTTGTCCTAAAATTGTCCTAACTTTTTTATCTGAGAATGTATTAGTAAAAATTAGCAATTTCTCGTTATTATGAATTTTTCCAAAAACTAGTATTAATTTTGCAATAAGAATAATTGAAAATGAAATATTTCCATAAGCCTAATTCTAAAAAATTGAGTAGAAATTCAAAACCTTAAAGTTAAGTGGCATAGGACAAGCGTGCATTTTACAACCCTGTACTTTAGTACAATATCAAAATATTAAAAAAAATCGCCCTGCTGAACAGAGAGGAACGAACCTTATTAGAGATACATATACGAAAAAAATTTCTCTTACTCGTACATTTTTGGGTATCTGAGGATGATATCTAACTAAAAAATATTAAAGCTTTCTTAAATCTAGAAGATAAGTATCCTAGGACAGTGGTGTTTTACCCACGTTGTATGTTAGTACAAAATTGAAATATTAAAACAGAAATATCACAGCAAGTGGACTCTCTTGGTTCTCGAGAACTATTAATTAAAATCCGTATTTCTTATATGGGGCCATATACATATAAGCCCATTGCGCCAATTAAAACATACGGCTGGTGTTCACCGGCCGGTTCTCGAGAACCATCAATTAAAATCCCTATTTCTTATATTTTACCGGTATTCGACTTAATTTTGATTTTAACATTGATCGAGTCTTTAATTTCAACTTTCAATTCAACCTTGACTTTCGTTTCACTGTTTCTTATCGACTTTACTTCGAATTTGACTTTGACTGCTATTCTGAATTTGGTTTCGACTATTAACACCATATTGAAAGGTCGAACTTTGACTTGATTCGATTTCATTTGTTTTCATTTTTTTCAGTTTTTATTTAATTTATTTAAAGTTTTTTTTATCATTTTTTTGGATTCTGATTAATTTTTTAGATTTTTGTTAAATTTTTTACATTTTTTGAAATTTTTTTTTAATTTTTTGTACAATCTTTTTTAAATTTATTTTAAGTTTTCATAATTTCATTTTTTCACTTATATCAAAATATATCAAAATTAAATTTAAGTTATCTTTTACAAAATATGCATACACCACCTTCAATTTTCAAAAATTTAACACAATTTTTGTGTACAGACCGTTTGCAAGATGAGCAATGCACAGTTTCTGTGACATTTTCTAAATGTTTCTCAAAACAGAAGAAGCAATGGTTTGCTACTGAATTTGAGTTTTCAGAAATAATGTCTTTCAAGTATACTCTATATCCCTGCAAAGCGTTATTATTAATTTTTACGTCATTAGCATGGATATCTGCAATATATTTTTGAAGAATGATGTAATCGACTGCATAAATGATGTGTACACCACAATTATACCCATCTATCTGTTGTGGCAAGCCACTATTGCCACTTACTTTGAATTTCTGTGATGGTTTTTTATAAAATTCCAAAACTTCATTAGCAAAATGTTTTACCTTTATAAAAATTAGGATTTTGCCAGGAGCTAATGGATCATATGTAATTATCATTGATTTTTGAAAATCCAGAATTGCTAAAACAAAATGATTTTTTTCGCAAATAGGGACAATTACATTCCGGCTACCTTGATCGGTGAGGCATAACTCAAATTGTTTATTTGCGTCGTCCGCTTTATAAATTATTTTATCATCCATAATTTTTGTTATTTGATATTGGTCCAAACAAATATAATTTGAATTTTTTATTATAAGGTTTATGGAAACGTATACTGCTTCGGTCGATAGAAAATTTTCTTTGAAAAGACTTGTGAATGAGAACACTATAATGTTAAAGTTTCCATCATCCATTTTTTGGTAATTCATCTGGCATTCGATAACAAGCATTTAATTTCGGCAGAAGAAAACGCCGTAATGCTCGATTGCCTGAGTATTTAGGTGTGGTGAGTCTTTTTCTACTCCAACTTTCTTCGTGGTCATCGTCTTGGGGACTCTTCTCGTCAGCTCGAATTGAGTTTGGCGTCCTCACTCGTAAAACACTTTCTGTTTTGTTTGTTATTCTTTTTCTTGATTTTAAGTGCGAAGCTAATTCCACTGATTTTAACGTTAACTTGGTTTTTTCTCTCAATAGGTCAACAAAACGACCTAATTTTAAAAATCGCTCATTTATTAAATTATTTTTTAATAAAATAAACCAACTTTCTACTGTTGCATTAGAAATTCTATTTTCCAGTCCAAATTTTCGAAGTACTATATTGTACCCCATAATGGTAAAAAAACGCATATATTTTTTTGTGCAGAACGTTATGAAATCATTACAATATAATTTATTTATTTTACCCTCGTCGCATTGTTTGATTTCATTTCTAATACTCATTAATATCCCATTATACCTTTCGAAAAACGGGGAACCGTCAAGGTTTTCCTCGTCAATTTAAGAAAGCTTTAACATTTTTTAGTTAGATATGGTCTTCAGCTACCCAAAAATGTATATCGCTATCTGGGTACGATCCCTGGTTTAGTAGTAGAATTTTTTTTAATTTTCAATTTTGTACTAACATACAACGTGGTAAAACACCCCTGTCCGAAGATACTTCTCTTGTAGATTTAAGAAAGCTTTAATATTTTTTAGTTAAATATAGTCCTCAGCTACCCTGAAATGTATATACGCTCTGACAGAAGTCATTTAACTACTGATAGAGGATTGTTACTCTTAATCGGAACATTAAGGTTTCCGTTCATTTACTTTAAACAACTTCACGCTCGTGTTTATCCCTTTTGTAAAATTTTGCATTAATTTTTATTTGAATTGGCATGAACTTTGTAGTTGAATATTATTGTATTTAGATTTCTTGCCTTTGAGCATTGCTAATTTTTCTACGTTTGCTGATAAGACAAATTGCTTTTAAAAATTGATCGGTTTATCCGAATTTTGTTTATTATTGTCACTAATACAAACAAATTTATTTAGTATTAGGACAAACTTCACACTTCTAAATAGACGCGTGAAATTTGTCCTAATTGTTGTTTTTGTAATTTAGGACAAATTTTGGACAAACTTCACGCGAATTTTTTATCAGTAGTGCAACTTTTTATGCAGCATAGTTGCGATGTACTATCGCTTTCAAAAATTGGTTTTACACAGACAAAAAACTAAGTGTTTTTTCACCCACTAAAATTATGACGTATTTTGTATTGAAAACATAGGGTCAACCTAAAAACATAAAAGGATTACCATTGAAGTATTGTAAAGAAAATATTTTCGATATATTTCGCAAATTTATTTTATTCAATTAATATGAGGATTAGTATTTAGTAGAAAGGTAATGAACTAATAAATACTAAAACTGATAAGAAGTAAAAAAAGGAATAAAAGTAATTATTTCATTAATTATACCGATTATACAACTCGCCGGATTTACTGCGGCGAGAGTGCATTCGATCCGCATTTAAAATTATTTCTATTATTGAAACCGACGGAAAACTGCGTTATCGATTCGCAGTGAATCTTCAATTTCAACAGTTGTCAAAAGGTTGACATTAAATTTAGTATTTTTTTCGAATTAAAATTGTCTTCAATTCCAAAAATTACTTAATTTAAAGTGAAAATTGTAATTAATTATGGACACAATTAACCTTTTTTTATAATCGAATGAAGAAGATCAATCGTCTAATAGAAAAGAATCTAGAAAAGCCGTTCGTAATTTGTGCCAAGACATATTCCAATTATCAGACACACAGTGAGTAGAAATAATTCTGAAGTTGTGATTTAGAATAAAACGTTAATTACATTTTTCAGATTTATTAAAAACTTTAGGCTAAATAAAGCTGCGTTCAATAATGTTGTGGTAAAGTCATCGTCTCTCACTCCAGAATTTAAGCTTGCGGGGACATTACGAGTTTTAGCTGAAAGCGGCTACCAGAACCGTTTTGGCCAGGATTGTTTTGTAGGTATGGCTCAACCAACGGTTTCTGTGGTTTTAAATGATTTTAGAAGAAATTTTATGACCAAACTGGATAAATCTTCAAATGACCGAGGCCGAGAAAACAGACGTTAGACACTACTTTTTCTCAAAATCAAAAATTCCCGGTATTGTTATGTGTATAGATGGGACCCTCATAAAAATTGCAATGCGTACATAATGCCCATTTTTTTATAATCGGAAAGGATTTTTAGTCTGAATACGATGATAGTAAAAACAAAGAATAAGATGTGTTGATGCTACGTATCCAATGACGACTCATTCATTTGGGGAAACAGCGACTCTTCAAATTATTTTAAATCATTATATAACAATGGCGATAGAAGCCAAAGATAACTTGGTAAGATTACACTTTTACGTTATAAAAAGAGAGTTTTGATGCAATGGCTTGATTTATTCTTAAAAGGCGATGCTGGTTACCCCCTGTTACCCTGGCTTATTACGCCTTTTAGAAGTGCTGGGGTAAACACGCAAAAAATCAGATTCAACAAGAGCCATAGTTCCGGCCGTAACATAATCGAGCGGACAATAGGCGCACGGAAGAATTGGCGTAGATTTCTGCTTGGAGCGCCACTTACACTATTCTCCAGAAAAAGCTGTCAAAATCATTAACGTTGCAGCAGCAATACATAACATCCGGATTCACTTTAATGTGCCAGAACATGAAGAGCCACCAATCCAAGAGGAGAATGAAACAGTCGATGAAACAAATTCCGCAGAAGACCAAAATTATTCTTCAGCAGCAAATGAGTTCAGGAACCAAGTTTTATTAAGCTTTTAATAACTAAAGTAAACAATTTTTTGTTTTGAAATTCAATTGATTTATTATTATTAAATAAACAAGAAATGAAATATTCTAGATTTTTTTTTTATGAAATCAATGCATTGACCAAGCAAGGATCGGGAGGTACCGGGTTCGAATCCCAACAGAGCCGGCTAGCAACAGGGATTTTTCATCTCCCGATTACGATCGGTGATTAAATTGAAAAAATCTATGACCCTCTGTTGGAATGTAGAACTCATGGGCCGACCCATCTTCCATGTCACTGTACAGGGTGACATGGAACTATGCAATGCGCAGGTGGTATACTGTACTTGTGTGAATGGGATGAATGAATGGATTAAATGAATGTTGTGTGAATGTAAGGTAAGGCTATGGACCAAAAAAGTGTATATGCTACGTCCTTAAAATAAAAAAATAAAAAACATTTGAATATACAATATTTTTCGTTTACCCATTTGAAGCGAGCACAAACAAACAATTTGGAGTTCCAACTCTTGAGCAGGCCACGTATAGCTGTCCATGTGAAAAGCACGGCTCCTCCAAATTTAATCCGCATATTTGAAGCGTTTGTCCTTGCGCCTTATTGATGGACATGGCAAATGATAGACGCACTGGGAATTGCAAACGCTTAAATTCAAATGGGATGTCTGTTGGAATCAGTGGAATTGCGTGGTATGAGCACAATTTCACCTTTCGCTGTACCGGTCAATATTGTGGCTTCAATTAAATTCGGCATCAATTATTTACTGCCAATCTTGTTGCATTTTGGTGGATTTAAATTCCGCAGTAAAATAGTTTATGAGCCAACCTTTAAATAAAAACAATGCAGTGGCATACCAGGTGGTTCCAATGAATTCAAAAATTCAATTGGATAATTCACTGCATCATCTGCATTCATTGTGCTATGAACAAATTTATATAATGTCACTGCACCTGGTAATTTTTCTTGAATCTGATAATTGATTGCATTGACGTGTACATATTTTGGTACCAGTATTGCGAGTTCTCTCAACCAATTGTGATTCCTGTAATTTTAAATAATGGGAACACACTTTCAATCAACTCTTCTGAGAATGGTACAAAAATTGTTCGGCAATGTAATCAATCCATTTGTATTATCGACAGTCTGCATTGTTTAGATGAACTGTGTATAATCTTCCCATGGTATCTGCTAAAATAACACCCGGATATGGCCATCAACAGGTGTTCCTTGTTTACGTTGTTGCCATTTCTTTGCAGTCCAAGTGAAATAATGCATTACATCTGAATACAGCAAGGTTCTGGCAAATTCAACGCTTTCACACAATTGAAAGAATGCAGTTAATGTTGTTGCTGGTGGCTGTGCTGCTCTCAGCTGTACATTTGCATCGGTAAAATACACACGTTGGCCATTTTCAAGATGAACAGCCAAATGAACAACAGCAGGATATCGCTCATGAATTGGAAATGAAGAAATTCTCCAAAGAGCTTCATTAGTGCTAATGTAGCGCCCCATTTGATATTGAGCGATTTCATCATTGCTATTGTCACCAGCTACTCCAAAAACAGCCCAAAAATATTCACATATTTGCAAATGTATTTAATCGACTTCACAGAATTACAGTACTCAACATTTATGTGAGCCTGAAATACATTTGACAATAGTGGAGAATAAGGCACAATCCAACGATTATTAACTTCAATGTCTTGATTGCTTATTTTAATTGTTGTTGTCGTCACCTGTAATTGTATCCGAAGTTAATGCTCTTGGATACCGTTTTGTGATCGATCATGCATGGTGAATTCATATTTATTTGATCGCAAGGGCCATGGATCATATTTTTCGTCAACTTCAAATAATTCTCGATCGCTGATTTCATCTGGAATTTCAACTGATATAATGTTATCAATTTGATCGGATGTTATTTTACGAACCAGCGGCAGTCCTCTCTTTTGCCATTCAATTGAATACATCCAGCCTCTCCAATAATTCGTAATTTGATAATCAAATTTATCAGTGCTTTCACTTTCTGTCGAAATACACGTGGTGTTATATCCTGTCGAAGTGTTGGATTGTGACCATCAAATAAATTGTTTTTTATATCAGCCCACTGTGGATTGCATGTGAATGTTATGAATAGGTCGGAACGACCATATTTGTGAACGTATGATTGCGATCGCAATTTGGCTTGATTGAATCGAAGGTAATTAATACGTTCTGCTTCAATTTTCGCATACATGTCAACAGAGTATTAGTGGAAAAGTTTGCCACATCGCATAATAAAGTTCTTATGGGCGAATCTCGAATCTATACGAATAATAATTCATCCCACTAACTTTTATTTCTACCTCACGACCTATGTTGAATACATTATCAGAAAATTAAAATCATGTCTCCTTGTTTTGAAATAAATAAATTGAATTCATATTTATTTTACCGGTTCGTGGATCTATCATTCGTATATTGATATGATAGCCGTCGTTACCTTTCCAGTGCATAATGGATATTGTAATGCTTTATAGCTGCGGTGAAGCTCTGAAACACGCCGTAATTCTTCATTTCTTCGATGTAGCACAATATCGCGAGATTGAAACTGGTCTCCAACAATTACAATGGCTACTTCATCAATTGTTGGTGCATTAAATCGTTTCGCATGCTCTCCAAAGAGCGTTTTATCAGCCCTGATAACAATTCTGTGATCATCAGATGGCATACGATCGAGAACCGTTTTAAACAATCGAATTAATTTATTGTGCTGAAGTTCTGAAGTTCAGTAACAATTTGTCGCCTTGCACGCGCAGCAATTGTACAACGCCGATCCATTTCCAAGGGGGGGGGGGGGGGGGCCAAATGCTGTCAGTCTCACTTTGCCATTAGCACAACACATGCCAGGCGTTTCACCTTGAAATTTGGCCGCATCCCAATGTGCACATCTCACCGTCATTCCACCAATATTGGCATGTTCACTATAATCATTTACGCTATTGTAAGCGAAAGCAGCATATTCCATCTCTTGCACAGTACGACGTGAAAGTCGTGACGTTCGTCTCGATGCTGGATTTAATGGATTTGGAACTACCGATCTATGACGACGTGCGTTTCGTAATTGTTGTACTTGATTTTGCTGTAAGTGTTCCTCTACACTTTGCGCTCTCCTTTGATTAAATCTATCCTACGCGTGCGTTGACCTATAGTTGATCGTCTAGTTGGTGGCATTTTTTTTATAAATCAATGAAATTAATTCAATATGAATTAAGGATTGTTTATTTAAGAATAATTCAAAAAAGTATTGTTGTTGTGTGAGTGCTGTTATGCGTTTTTCCAAAAAATCATTAAATTAAAACAAATTTGTTTTGTTTATTTGGAAAATATTTCGCAATGAACACACTTAAAATCACTTTTTATTTTGTTAATACTTACCAATACCAATATTTATGAAACTCAAAAAAACAATTGGAAACCAGCTAATGACTGTATCAGAATCCAAGAGTGGAAGAAAGTGATTGGCAAACATGTGCATTTTGACAGGTTAACCTGTTTGTCATTTGTATGCTGCCAATCAAATGAATGTGTTTGTGTATTAGTTTGGATCGATTTTTTTCGTTAGGTCGGACCGAAATTTAAACTTTTTTTTCAAATGTTGAATTAACATTTTTTCAAGAGGGGAGCTGGGACCATACACAATCGATCACAAAGTGTGTGAATGCGTGTGGGGGGGAACGTGACCTTATTTTTTGGCACAGACGCATCGTTTTCGAGATATTTGCAATTTTTCGATTTTATGTGAATTTGTTGTAGTTTTAGAAAGAGCGAGTTCATTTCAGGAAAAAATCATAACTCGAGAATGGCTGGACTGGTTTTGGATTTCAACTAACCATCATAACTACTCCTTGCACCTTCCCTAAAAATGTTATGGCAATCGGTTGAGCCGTTCTTGAATCAAAATGAACACTTCTTTTTATATATATAAATTAGAACATACAATTCTTACACAAGAGCAGAAAAAAAAGCAATACAAAGATATAAAATAATTATAGAATAACAAAAAGTAGTTGAATAAAAAAATAATTAGCATAAACTTCACTCGCAATAATTAGCATAAACTTCTAAACAATACCAATGTGCAGCGTAACCTTGGGCTCTTTCTGAGAAACTAATATTTTAAAATGATCTGATAATCGTACAATATTTGATCAGTGTCAAGACCTTGATAAAAATTATTAATTATTTGAAATTTATACAAGTGTACATTTTTGTTAACAGTGTATTTTAGCTATTACTGTACCAAACTACCACCATTGCAATGGGGTGTAGTAATGGTGAAAAACCGAATATTACAAGCTGATGAAAAGCAAACATTAACAGATAAGTCCTCGTACACACCACATGATCATAATAAAATTTAAAGCGATATACCCTTGACAAAGTTTAACTATAAGCTACAACTAATTCTATTACGCTAACACAATGGGGTTTATTATATGTGAAATAGTATCCAAACACATTGGAATTTGAATAGTAAATTTTGTCGCCGCTTAAAACATTCATTTTCTTTAAACTTGTAGCGGTCGCAACAATATGCACAATACTTGGCGACTACACACAAGTAATTCGCGCGCGCAAAATACTTGGCGCAAAATCGTTATATACAATTTTATTGTATATAATGCACAACAACAACAAAACGATGCGTTATGTATTTCAGACGATAAACGAGGAATGCAATTAGCAGATAATGACAAATTAATATATCAACAATCGGAATAGCAGCATCAACAACGAGTGTAAAAATTAAAATCTAAAATTTGTGTATTGAAAATAGATAAAATCTACAAGTGAAAAACTATTAAAGTGAGCAAGTGTAATATTATTGAATATTCTCGAACTAATAACAACGCTACATAATAATTTAGTGTTCTAATGAACGCGGGAAATTCGCTATACATTATTTAATTACATATAATATATAACATAAAACTTAAACATCGTTAATAGTATACAAACGATGACGTCATCGTCAATATAAAAATTTCAAGTATAGTACATAAGTTATATTAATAGTATTGCAGTTCAAAAGTATTGTGCTGCAATTCAACAAATCTTTCATCATATTTGCTCCGGAAATTCGGATTCAGTTATTCATATTCAAATGGCTATACAAATTATACAAAGTATATAATCCGTAATAACGCAGAATCTACGTCATCAACACATGCCAACCATATTACTGGATTAACATCTGATAACCGAACGAGCAGACGATTCAACATTCAATCATATGTTTAAAAGGTCAAACAGAAAATAGAGATCAACCATCAACAAAAAATCATCAGCTAAGTTTTGCAAAACCATTTTTATTATTTTTTTTTATCATTATTTATTTCTTTTAAAAAATTTTGATTAATATTACTTTTTTTTTAACAATATTATTATAATTATTAACATTTTTTTTTCGCTGATTTTTCCCAAACTTGCTTAGTATAATTCATCCTTTTAATTTTTTCTGGTTGTTGGTTCATTTGGTCCATTTTTGAAATTTCTATTTCGGTTCAAAAATGCAATCAACCCCCTCAGTCGATTCTTCCCGAATTAAATTATTACCCTTTTGGCCCAATAATCCCACCGTTTGCTTCGCACAAGCAGAGGCTCAGTTTAGCGTTTGCAACGTAACGGTGGATTCAACTAAATACTCGCATATTATTTCGGCATTACCAACAGAGATTTGCGAATCTGTAATGGAGTTGATAGTAAATCCTCCAAAAACCGAAAAATATAGCAAGTTGAAATCCGCTCTTACGGCTCGGCACGCCCTTTTTACGGAACGACGCCTCGAAAATTACTAGAAAGGGCGGATTTGGGTGATCGAAAACCCAGTGAGTTGTATTTTTCGATGAAAACGTTTGCAGGTGAAGCGTTCGACAGCAAACTAATACAGACATTGTGGTTTCGTAAACTGCCACAAGTCATCGTTGTTGCACTTACTGCTATGGGAGATAAGCCCATTGATGATCTGCTAGCAGTAGCAGATAAGATTTACGAAATAACAACCCAAGGAACCCTTGGAGACCAAGAAGCGGCAGTCGACGTCGTTATAACGACAATGGGTTCTGCTATATTCACAAAAAATTTGGAAGTGCTGCAAGGAAATGCTACCGACCTTGCTCTTTCCATAACAGCAACAAACCGGAATCTACCAGCAGTAATCAAAAAAAAGAATAAATCCGATAGCGAGTGCGGCTATACTAATCGGATACAACTTAAATCGCCGCTTATTTCTTACAGACGCAACCAATAAACTCCAGTTTCTCGTAGATACCGGTGCTGACATTTCGGTCCTCCCCGTAAAATATTTTTCCGATAACGCGTCTAACGATCCTGACCTGGTCCTGTCCGCCGCTAATGATTCAGTAATTCAGACATACAGGACTAAATTACTGAATGTTAACATTGGCTTACAGCGGCAATTTCCACACGTTTTTACTGTAGCGACAGTTGACAGGCCGATTATCTGTGCTGACTTTTTGACAAAATATGGTCTCCTCATCGACCTCCGTGCAAGACGGCTCTAAGATCCCACGATGAATCTTGCTGTGAATGCAATGACAGCAATGGTCAAAACACCTACACCAATCCATCCAACTGCTAAAAATGGATATGATTCACTTTTGAAGATGTTTCCTTCTTTGATTGAAACACCAGATTACGCCAATCTAGTTACACTGAAGGTCGACTTCCTTGTTCAAGACCACGTATAGGCTGAACCCAGTTAAATATAAAACTGCGCTTACCGAGTTCGAGCATATGGTCCAACTAGGCATCCGCCGACCGTCATCTTCTGCAGTATCATCACCTCTCCATATGGTAAAGAAAAAGGACAGCGCCGATTGGCGCCCATGTGGAGATTATCGTCGACTAAACGCCGTATAACCACACCGGATCGTTATCCGATCCCACACATTCAAAATTTTTCAATGCACCTAAATGGATGTGGTGTGTTTTCAAAATTTGATTTGGTTAGAGCTTATCATCTTATCCCAATTGCGCCCGAAGACGTACCTAAAACGGCAGTAACTACCCCCTTCGGGTTATTCGAATTCACACGAATGCCATTTGGTTTTCGAAACGCTGCGCAAATCTTTCAACGCTTCATGAATGAAGTTGTCAAAGCATTAGATTTTATATTCGTCTACATCGACGATATACTGGTGGCTAGCAAAACTGAGGAAGGGCACAAATTTCATCTCAAACAACTCGTCGAATTTGGAGTGAACATCCAACTTTCAAAATGCGTTTTCGGTGTTCCTGTTCTCGAATTCCTCAGAAAATTTTCCACCGCCAAAATCAATCCAATAAATTCAGCGATTCGTAGAAATGGTCAATTACTACCATCGATTCATTCATTAAAAAAGCACTTGCCAATTCAACACTGTTGGCCCATCCCAATAGCGAATCACGCTATAGCATCTCCACTGATTCGTCTGGTAGTGCAGTAGGAGCAGTCCTACAGCAATGGAATACAGATTGTTGGCAACCTTGATTAAATACTCAGCCATTGACAGGGAACTTCTCGCTATTTATTTAGCCATTAAACATTTCCGCTATTTCCTGGAAGGTAGACAATTTACTGTCTACACGGATCATAAACCTTTAATCAAAGCAATAGTCTCCCTGAGCGAAAAGAGTCCACGGCCGACTCGACACTTTGACTAAATCGCTCAGTTCACAACGGACATTCAACATATAGAAGGTAAGCAAAACGTGGTCGCTGACACATTGTCACGGACTAGCGATCTCGTTTCAACAATAGACTCCGTCAATCTAGATCTTAAAAATCTAGCTCAGACACAACAGTCTGACGATGAATTACTTCAACTATTGAATAATTCATTACGCCCTGAGAGTTCCAAATTCAAATTAGAACTCCCCATCCTTCCAGATGTAAAAATTTATTGCGAAACATCAACTGGTGTAAATCGACCATATGTTCCAGCATTCCATATGCATGGTCTATCACATTGAACTATACGAGCATCACGTAAATTAATTTCCAGTAGGTATTTTTGGCTGAAAATGAACGCGGACATCACGCATTGGCTGAAGTCTTGTATTGGTTGCCAGAAGAGCAAGGTTCATCAATACACAAAGTCCGAACTCGGACAATTTAACCAGCCTTTTGAGCGGTTCGAGCATATACACATGGATATAGTGGGACCATTGCCACCATCCGAAGGTTTTATGTATGTGCTCACCATTGTCGATCGCTTTACTCGTTGGCTGGCCTGAGGCATACCCTATTCAAGATAGCACCACTGCCACTATTGCTAAGACATTTTTCGAGCAATACGTTTCAAGATTTGGGATACCACTTGACATCACGACAAGTCCATTCGAGTCTAAACTCTTTTCCGAACTTACGCGTTTACTATAGGCGCTCATATAGAATTCGTACCACTGCCTATCATCCGCAGGAAAATGGTATAGTCGAAAGATTCCACCGACAACTTAAAGCTTCGCTCAATGCTCGAGAAAATACTTGCTGGGAATACGAGCAACAATAAAGGATGAATTAAAATGCTCCCCAGCTGAACTAGTTTATGGTCAAACCCTCAGATTACCAGGAGAATTTTTCGAAACAAGTTTCAAGGATAGTTCCGATTCACATGACTATGTCGAATGGCTTCGCGCAGCCATTTGCAACATAATCCCTATATTAAACAATTGCTAGAAAGTCTGTCCGACTCCTAATTAATCCTTAATTACATTTTATCCAATCATCTCCATCACTAACCTTTTAATTTGGAGGGATTTTACTTGCATGGGGGTGATGTAGCGGTCGCAACAATATGCACAATACTTGGCGACTACACAACTCAAGTTTTTCAATTATATTTAATTTTCATGATTACTAAATACTCTCTTAATATATTGTACATTAGTATGTATGAAACATCAACAGGACATTTTGTAACATCAATAATTTAAGGAAACATATGGTAAATGAATTGGCTATACAGTATAATATTCATATAATATGTATGTACAGACATATAGTTAGGAATTGTAGTATATGAAAATAATTGTGTAACGTGTTAAGTTCTTTATAACAAATAAAAAATAATTAATTAAATTTTATTTTCTACCTAGTTAAGTTTGCACGAAAACCGACAAACCATCGTAACGGCATGCCTCAGCTATGCACATTTTCCACTTTGGTCCAGTTTCACTGCGGAAAATTTTTGTGGTAAAATAACAAATTGTTGAAACTTTACCATCTCTCCGAATAGTATAATATACATGTAAAATGTATAACAAAAAAGTTATTAAATATTCACTCATACTTCATAGAATTTTTTTTTTTTTTTTTTTGAATAACGAACCCACAGGCAATTTTATAATTTTTTTTGTTAACTAAAAAAATATTTCCCGATTTTTCTTCTTTTTTTTTTTTACTTTTTCATTAAAATTTACAAACTGAAAATAAAAAAATCTCTAAATTGAATATTACGAGTAATATGTATATACACTATATATACCATTCATTACCAAAATACAACACAAGATGAATAGCACAGAGAAAAACAATTTCTTTTCTTTTCATTTTTTTTTTTCGGCTTGATGATGGAAAATTATACAAAATAACAGTGACAGATGTCACAGATTTTCATTTGAAATAATAAAATGATTTTTTGTTGTTGTTGGAAAATATATTATATAAAAAATGGTGAATAAGAAAATGTAAACGAAAATAATTATACATTTAATTTAAGTTTTTCGTTTTTGTTGCCATTTTCATTTCAAAATTGGATATTATTTTTCTTTTTGGAGCCGATTATTTTGCTTTAGTTGGTTCTGTTTGTTATTTTCTTCGGTGTTTCAAGGAGGGGAGGATTAATAGCTTAAATTAATTGAATCAAAAAAAAAACCGATTAAATTTTTCATTTTTCCACACTGTGCGTGCCTATTGTGTCTTTCCCGCGCAAAACTCCAAACCATAAAAAGTTTTCATTTAGTTGATTTGATGTAGGTACTAGGTATTACTATATATTTGATTTTTGTTGTAAAATTTTAAAATCAAGCTACATAATGTGTTCACATAAATATTATTTTCTGATATTCATGTTATAGAGTTCACTCTGATCATTATACTACCGCAAAAAATTATCATAATTCTGTCAAATCAATCATATAGTGAGAATAAAATCGAAATTGTTGTTGTTTTTATTTTTTGATGTGTGATGTTTGCCATAGCAAAACTTTTACTTATACATTATTATGATATAGGATTACACACACATACAGATCTGATTAATATTCATGATTTAATTTATATTACAAATCTGGATTAAAATTTAATTTCGGAAGGATTTTTTATTTTTTTATTATGAATGTGACATAGTACTTACATAATATATAGTACAAATATAAATAAATATGATTTTGGAGTCGTACCAAGAAATGTTGAAAACAGTAACAGCACATGTACGATAGAGCTGCTGTCTAAAATATACAGAGAACTTTAAATACGTATTTGTTTAATGTATATATCATTTTTGAATGTTACCATAACTTTAAAAGCCAATATTTTCTGCAGTATGACAAAATTAAATATTAACAACAACTGCAATTACGTGAGCCTATGAGAAACGATAAATAATTTATGAAAATAAATTAGTTTTGTCTTAGTATTATGAGCACACAGACTATACAATCTGCTTGTCCAAAAAAATCCTATTTGCCCACTCGCTTTAGAAAAAATATATGATAGACAACTTTTACACTTGTGATAGTATACATTTTATCACTGATAAATGGAGAGCTGGCAAATTGAAACATAAAAAAACACAGAACAGCTTGTATACCTATAAATTCTTAATAATGAAATATATTTAAATTTAGAAAGAAACGAAAAGCTTTTAAATTAATTTTTTTTTTCATCATATTTTCTAAAAAAAAAAATTCATTCATTTTCACTGGTTGAAAACGTATAAATTTGCTCTTTGATTTTACATATGAGCAAGTCTAGAGAAGTACATAAAAGCTTTCAAACCTGCTCATGCAAGGTTCACACTTTGATAATATTAAAAATAAAAAATAAAAGCTTTTATTTGCTAATGTTCGAAATATTTTTCATCTGCAAGTTTGTGTGCCAATGGACTCCAACACCAACACGAATTTCAAATGGTTCTGGACGCAGAGAAAATCGATGTCTGTCTCATCTCTGAAACTTACTTTACTAGGCAATCAATTATCAAAATTATAAAACATATCACACTATTGACCCGTGAAATACTGCCAAGGGAGGTAGTGCTGTCATAATTAGAAATAGTATTAATCACTTGGAGGAATTAAAATATGAAACAGAACAAATACAAGCAACAGCTGTTAATTTCAAAACCAAAAATAATTGTATTAGTGTTATTGGAATTTACTTCCCACCGAAATACTCTCTAAAAGAAAAAGATTATCTTGAATTTTTCAGTAAACTATGAAAAAGATTTGTAATTGGAAGAGCTTTTAATGCAAAAAATATCCACTGGGGTTAGACTAACAACAACCAAAGGGAAAGAACTACTCAATGCTATCAGAAAATACGGTTGTGAAGCCTTATCAAATGGTAAACCGACCTACTGCCCAACTGATCCAAATAAAATACCAGATCTGATTGATTTCTTGAAAAATATATCTGTAAATTATATACATATAGATGAAAGTCTTGACTTAAGCTCTGATCACGCCCCAATACTTTTGACATTAATTTAATAAATAAGCACACAAATTGGGAATACTTAAGACTGTCTTTAGAAAGAAAAATTAACTTAATGGTTCCGCTAAGGAGTGAGAAGCAATTAGAAAAAGAAGTTCACAAGTTCATATGTGACTTACAGCAGTCAGCTTGGGAAAACACTTCTGAAGTTAAAAAGAAAATTAAGGGAAACAACTACCCTAGAGAAATTAGAGAGCTTTTGGCAGGAAAAAGAAGGGCAAGGAGAATATGGCAAAAAACTAGAGCCCCTCAAGATAAAACTAAGCTAAACAATCTGACTCAGCTACTTAAAAGGGAAATCAAAGGTTTGAAAGACGAATCTATCAGTAACTACCTCAGAAAATTATCTAATGATACTAGTACTGATTATTCTCTCTGGAGAGCAACCAGAAGAATTAAAAGGTCAATAATGCAGATTCCTACAATCAGAACAGAAGATAACAAATGGGCCAGAAATAACGAAGATAAAGTACGAAATTTTGCTGAATACCTGGAAAAATATTAGAACCACATGATGAGCAATCATTGGAAGCCGAAATAATAACTGGAAAGGTTGCACAGGAAAGTGAAGAAATCCTACGGCACCAAAAGAAGTCATGTATGAGATAACAACAAATATGAATCCGAGAAAAGCGCCGGGTTATGACCTTATCACAGCAGAAATTTTAAAAGAACTACCAAGGAAAGCATTACTAAAGCTCACCAATATTATAAATGCCGCCTTTCGATTGAAATATGTACCCAGCATCTGGAAAATTGCAGAAGTAATTATGATTCCTAAACCTGGGAAACCACCACACAAAACTGGATCATACAGGCCAATATCGTTATTACCAGTTGGTTCTAAACTCTTTGAAAAGTTATTAGTAAAAAGGCTAAATCCGATAATTGAGAGGAAAAACCTGATTCCAAATCATCAGTTCGATTTTCGCAACCAACACTCAACATTAGATCAAGTACACAGAATAACTAATATTATTGAAAGAGCATTAGAGGAGAAAAAAGTCTGCTCAACGGTATTCTTAGACGTTGCAGAGGCCTTTGATAAAGTTTGGCACGAAGGACTTAACTATAAGTTAGGAACTGTACTACCAATTCAATTCACTACAATATTAGAATCATACTTGAAAGATAGATTCTTTAGAGTAAAATTAGACGATTCCTATTCTGAATCGAAATAAATCAAGGCAGGAGTACCGCAGGGTAAGTGTATTAGGTACGGTCCTATACCTATTGTACACTAATGATCTCCCTGTATTAAAAAACAACACTGTGGCGACATTTGCTGATGACACGGCAATCTTAGCTGTTGGAGATAGCAACCAAGAATCAACTCAGAGTTTACAGTTAGCTATTACTCAAATACATAACTGGACCAAAAGATGGCGAATTAAACTTAACGAAACTAAATCAGTTCACATCAATTTTACAAACAAACGACTCGAACATACTCCGGTTACAATTAATCAAGAAATAATACCGTATGGTAACACGGCTCAGTATCTTGGCATGACACTAGATGCAAAACTACGATGGAAAGCACACGTCTAAAAGAAAAGTGAAGAACTGGGGCTTAAATATAAAAACATGTATTGGGTGATAGGAAGGAGCTCCGCTCTATCAACATACAACCAACTTCTATTATGTTAACAAATATTAAAACCGGTTTGGACTTATGGTATCCAGCTTGGGACGGTCTGGAACAGGGTGGTCTGGTGTGAAGCTGTCTTGGGGGAATCAAGTTGGTACTAGTTGCCAGCTCCGTATCTTGCAGCTTCCACAAGTGCGCGTGTTACCTCCCCGTGGTGACCACCGGGCAACTAATACACCATGTTCTTATGTGGTGTATTAGGCGAAAACACGGCACTAAACAACTGGGCCGGGTTAAGGTGTCAACCGTACCGTGCTGATAACCGGCCAGGGTGGGGGCCCAGTCTAAAAACTAGCACAGTCTCTAACGGTGTATCCGGATACTTGGCGCCCTCCGGATCATGCAGCCTTACCTGTGCATTGCGGATCTCTGCACAGGTGGACCTCCTTTCTCCGCTACTCGTGGGAACTGTTATGGAAAGTCAAAATAGTGAACAAAAAGAGACCGGTGCTCTTAAAAAACCGGAAACCAGTGCTATGGAGACATCGGCCTTTAGGCCCGGTCTCCAAAGTGCAAAAAAGGGCATAGGACCAAATGAGGCTGGCCCCTCGAAACCAAAGGGCAGAGGCACGAATGCTGGCCCTCCAGCGTCAGTCAACTACCAGACCAGGAAGAGGGCCTGGCGCATGATCTCCAAGATCAGCAACATTCCGTTGTAGCAGAGAACGGATAGGGATAGGGATACGCTTGCGTGGGCAAGGCGTATCACTGAGCCAAAGCAGGAGGGTTCCGAGATCTCACAGCCGAAAAGGCAGAGATCCGATGATGAACCGCCTACGGAGGCTAAAAAGAAACGGGTTCCAGGAAATGTTACCAAGGCCTTCAACGAGGTGCTAAAGGAGCACCTGCTCATGGCAGTCGTTGACAGGGCTCAAGAAGATGGGAGCATTACGACCCTTAACTGGAGGAAGGTGGAGAAGGCCTTAGCCGCCATCTTCCTAAAAATCATGAGGGAGCTGCTCCTATGGGCAATAAACAAGTCGGCAGGACCTGATAGCGTTATCCCTGCGGATATCCAGCGAACTATTGACTTCACCCTACCCTGGCTGGAAGTTATCTTCAAAGGCAGCCTAGTACTCTGTCACATTCCTAGAAAGTGGACTGAAGTAAAAGTAATATTTATACCTAAGGCGGGAAAGAGCTCTCACTGCTATCCCAAAGACTTTAGGCCTATAAGCTTATCTTCTTTTCTGTTGAAAACACTGGAAAGACTAATAGAGGCTCATATTAGAGGCTCAATCAAGCCGGGCGAGCTGTCGGGATCTCAACACGCATACTATAAGGGACGATCGGTGGAAACAGCTCTCCACTCCCTTTAGGCCCGATTGAGAAATCACTTGAATATAAGGAATATTCAATGGTAACCTTCTTGGATATAGAGGGGGCCTTTAGCAACGTCAGACCGGGAGCAATCACTCGGGCCCTTGCGTGTCTGGAGGTAGACGGGTCACTCAGAGGCTGGATAGATCATATGCTTAGAGGCAGGATCGTGACAGCTTATCTGGGGGGGACGTCTGCCGCCAGATACGTGAGCAGAGGGACACCTCAAGGTGGGGTTTTATCCCCCCTTCTTTGGAACTTGGTCATAAATGACCTGTTACTAAACCTGGAAGGACAAGGCTTCAAGGTGGTTGCTTACGCGGATGACGTTGCTATTGCGGTCTTCGGCAAATATCCTAGTACGCTGAGTGAGCGCATGCAGTGCGCGCTGGCTATCTCTCTGAGTGGGCACGCGGCTGCGGATTGAACGCAAACCCACAGAAAACAGAGCTGGTCCTCTTTACCAGGAAGCACAAACTTCCTCAGTGTGACCCGCCAATATTAAATGGTACTCGCTTGATCTTTACGGATAGAGCGAAATACCTCGGACTAATTTTGGACAGCAAGCTAAGCTGGAAACCAAACATCGTAGAGAGAGTAAAGAAAGTTACTATAGCGCTCTACTCCTGCGCTATAGCGCTCTCAGGAGCACACCTACTCAAGCTCTGGAGATTCTCTTTCATCTTACTCCCTTGTATATTGCGGCCGAGCAGCTTGCATCTTGCACAGCCATTCGGCTCAAATCCATATCTATGTGGACCTGTAATAATGCAGGGCACTCATCTATCCTATGCAACAGGGGTATTCCGGAAGCTACCGACTATGCTATTCCTTTGCCATCTGTTGAGATGAAATTCCAAACTGAGTTTCCCACCAGAGAGGACTGGGTGAACGAAACGGTTATGGACAATGAGGCGCTAAGCTTCTTCACGGATGGCTCAAAAAGGGATGGAGGGGTTGGCTGCGGGGTATTCTGTGAGGCACTAGGGGTTAACCTCTCTTTTCGTCTTCCCGACTTTTGCAGCGTTTTTCAAGCTGAACTGATCGCGATAATGGAAGTCATGGACTGGTTGAAGTATAATGTAATATCTACGAGGGATATTCGCATTTTTACGGACAGCATGGCTGCTATTAAAACGCTACAATCATACTCCCTGACGTCGAAAGTAGCCCAGAACTGTCTGGCATCTTTAAATGAGATGGCTGATCAGTTCAACATCCGCTTGACGTGGGTGCCAGGGCATTTCAATATCGCAGATGTAATGGCAGATGAGTTGGCCCGCAAGGGTACAGCACGCCTAATAAACCAAAGTAAGCGGGATATAAAAATACCGCTTGCTTCATGTAAACTGCTGCTTCAGGAAGAAGCTATAAAAGAAACGAACGTCAGATGGTCTAACGCCAGTTCGTGTGTAATAATGAGGCAGATCTGGCCTGGTCTTGACCGGTCTAGATCAGACCAACTGATATCGCTTCGACGACACCATATTGGTATGGTCGTAGGAGCTATAACGGGACATTGTCTCATTGGGATACATGCGAGCAGACTGGGTGTCCCAGCCCACGATTTCTGCCGCAGCTGTGGTGATGAGGAGGAGGAGGAAAACGTACTCCATCTGCTCTGCACCTGTCCTAGTCTAGCGTACAGCAGAACAAAATTTATGGGAACTTCCCCATTGAATGACCTCACGGATCTTAGCAAGATCGAGATCCGTGACTTTAAACGCTTCTTGGTGAGCTCAGGATGGTTTAGCGAGTGAAGGAGGAAACTCAAATGTGGTACAGCTACGGACCAATTTTGTGTCTATGCTAGTCCTTTAGGACGGCCACCCTTACCTAACCTAACCTAACCTATGGTATCCAACTTTGGGGTTGCACCAAACAGAGTAACGTGGAAATCATCCAAAGATTTCAAAACAAAGTATTAAGGAACATCGTTGATGCACCATGGTATGTTAGAAACAGAGGCCTCCATAGGGACCTTAAAGTGGACACTGTTTCAAAGGAAATCCAAAAAAATGCAGTGAGACATAGGCAAAGGCTCGAACAACATGTTAACACTGAGGTAACTAAGCTGTTAAACAACACAGATATTGTACGCAGCCTTAAACTAACTAAACCTTTTGAGCTGGTGTAATTGCTAGTGTAAACAGCGTAATGCTGATGTAAAATCCACAATAACGATGTGGTTTAATTCAATTTATCAGACACTATGGAACACCAGTGGGAAGAAGCCATAGATTAATACAACATAGTAAATTAAGTTAGAATAAAATTGCCCATTAGTCCAGGTGACTAGATTGTAATAATTGTTTATTTAAAATATTTAAATCGAAAAAAAAAAAAAATCTGCTAGTTTCAAATTTTGAAATGGTTTCTTATGTTAAAAGCTTGAAAGTTGACACACTTAAATATATGGCAAAATGCGTTCAAAAATTATTTATTTTTTAACACCTTTATTGGTATGGTTACTACAATCTGAAACATTATTAATTCGTTTAATTCATTAGTAAGGTTGACATTAATACTTATGAGATAAGCATAAACTTGTGTGGTTTTGCTGCATCAGTGTCCAATTCCCCTGAGGTATGATATTCATTCGGTTAGCTCATGTGGCTTAGTTTGGTTCGTTTGAGCCGCTTTACTTCGTTTATACTATCCAGTAGTTGTACGGCCGCAGCGTTAGTGCAGATGAGAAGCCTCTCTTCATGTTTGATGGTATGATGGGTTGATTTAAGCTCATTTAGCACGATTTCCCAATCAATTGTCCATTTAGTAACGTTGTTCATCGCTGGTTGAGGATTTTCCAGTGCCCTTTGTTGAGATTCGTCTATTGTCATAATAACAGTGTCGTCAGCAAACCTACCGATGAATGTTTTGTTCGTTGTAGGTATGTCTGCAGTGTAGAGGAGGGATTTACGCTTCCCTGCGGAACTCCCCATAGCGTTGGATATAAGTCAGAACATGTTTCTTTATGGATGACTCTGAATTTGCGATCAGAGAGGTATGATTCAAGCAGCTGGCAATAGTTTTTTGATAGCATTTTGCTCATCTTGAATGTCAATTCCTCGTGCCAAACCCTATCAAAGACCTGGGATACATCCAGAAATACAGTGGGCCAATATTTCTATTCTTCTAACGCATGCTCTATCACCGTAGTGATTCGATGGGCCTGATCTGTTGTGGAGTAGTTACTCCGGAACCCAATTTGAAAATCAGGAACGTTTACCATTGGCTTGAGACGTTTCAGAAGTAGTTTTTCAAACAGCTCGATAAGTTCGGAAGCAGTGAGATTGATCTTTATGTTATGATGTTACTTCTTCATGGGTACATACTTCAATCTCATACAGGTATTAAATAAGTATGTGATCATGATGATTGCTTTACGTGGTCGTTCCTTGAATAGACCCGATGATATTTCATCAATTTCTGGTGCCTTTTTATGGTTAAGATTTTTGTCGATTTCTTCGGCAATTTCCATTGGCGTGACCCTTTTAAAATCCTGACTTGGTTGATAAACAGGTGTTACGTCGATGTTGGATTGAATGTCATGGAGTTGAAATACTGTTGCTAGGTGTTGAGAAAAGAGTTTCGCTTTTTCTTTGTCTTGTCGAACCTAATAACTACCTTGAGCCTTTCTTATGGTTGGTATCCGAGCTACAGGTCGTTTGAATTTTCTGGTGGCTTTCCATAACGAGTAGCACTTATCCATTTCTGAACCTAGCCCGCTTAAGTAGTTGTCGAAGCAATCTTGTTTAAAGCTTTCGATTAGCATATTGACTTTGTTACTTATCCGATTGAAGGCTGTTTTGTCAGTGGGATTTCTGGTGAAATGTCATATTCTCATTGCCTTTCTTCTTTCCTTGATTTGTTCCCTGATCTCAACAGGGTATTGGCTTCCATTTCCGCTTTTTCATTTAATTCTGGAGTAGGAAGGCTGATGGCCTTTCGAGTGTTTTCAATGAAATTCTTTGTTTAATGTCCCAATTCCTCATTACTTTTGATACACACTTTTAATTCAACTAGCTCTTCTAACTTTTCGCTGAAGAGATTCCAATCCGTAAATTGTTTATTTTTTGATTACTATAGCTCTTATACTGACAACAACAGTACAGGAATGTGATCAGATGTTAAGTCGTTAATTCCTTCGGCTTTAGTGTAACTGGATGAAATACCCTTTATGATAAAGAAATCAAGTAGATCTGGTATTTTCCCTGTATCCGTTGGCCAATACGTTGGCACCCCTGGAGACAGATATTCACATTTATTTCCATGAATGGCATTGAACAGAGCATTTCCTTTTCCAGGAGAAATTAGCTAGGAACCATAAGCTGTTTTATATTGTAGTCCCCTCCAATGATAAATCTTGGACCGAGTTTATTGAAGACTACAAAATAAAAAAAATGTATCGATACCAAATTTTAGTCAATATTTCAACACACTCCCATAGTAAAACACACGAAAAAAAGTCTTGTGTAGGTACAAGACAATTTGTCGTGTGTTTTACTATGAGAGTGCTTCAAAAGTTTGACTAAAATTGGTACTGAAAATAGTTTTTCATTTATATTCATAATAATAATAAAATAAAATAAATTGCTCGATACCAAATTTTAGTCAATATTTCAACACACTCCCATAGTAAAAAATTCAGGGCGACCGCCGAAGAAAGTAAAAGGCTTCTTTTAATAGTGTACATTCAAAAACAAGAAATATTGTTGGAAGGTGCATCGGAAAATTAAAAACTCGGTTTCGGTGTCTACTACAACCATGGGCCGAGCCATCGTTCATGCCAGAGCAGGCTGGCATGGAGCTATATAAGGTGTAGATGGTCAAACAAATCGAACCTGTGGCCGTGCGTCCTAGCTTTGGCTGGCAAACGGCGTAAAGCATAAGGACGTAAATAAGCTAACTACGAAATAGTCGGGAGAGCCTTGATGGGGCTTAGTGTCAGATACTCACTTTAAAATATTTTAATATTTGTATAAAGGATTGTGTAAAGGGTAATGGTTTTACCTGTTAAAGATTAAGACCCGGTGTCGTCTGGAAAACCGGGTTTTCAAATGTTTTTCAGAAAATTGTGATCTTTCTACGTAAAAAAAAACACACACATACAAATGCTCTGAATTTAATATTTCACCTTCAATATGAATTTTTGATGGATTTATTTCCCAAAGCTGGTCCGAGGAACCAATTATGGGCAAAATATATGTCATTTCTATCCGACCCAGGTAAATCTATCAATACTGTCCCTAATTATGATTATAACAATCGACACTATCAATTTAATATTTTTACATCGCTTGTTTTGATTTCATAATGCAAATTTTTACTGTCGATGTGAATGCGTTAGTGACACGATAATCATTATACATATAGGGATAATTATTTTGTATTACTTTCAAAATAATTAATAAAAATCGGTAGCAGCTCGAATATTCGACTCACCGATATTCGATACTGCCACAAACAAAACAATTAGTGAAATTCAAATATAAACCAACTTATTTGAATTAAGCATTCACTAACCCCATCACATATCCAATAGCCAAACCATTACTATAAAACATTTATAGTAAAGCGTGTCGCCATCTAACAACATCACCTCGAACCAGCGATGTTCGGTGATGCAATACTAACACATAAGTGCAGTATTGACCGTCGCCGGCGCATGTGTTCCCGCTCCAAAATACGACATGTATTTTGGACACGAAGGCAACGTCACAATCTCCAAAACTTCAACAAGAAGACAATGCGCATTTTTCAACTTACATATATTTTCCTGACAACGGGTCAGCCATTGTTATAGTGTATTGTGGTGGTAAAAGTGAAAATAAATGTATACAAATAAAAACAATTTAAATAAATAAATAAATAATTAAATATAATAATAAGTTATATACACATATATATACAAAAATAAATATATCTAAATAATTCATTGTGTGCATTTAATTTATTGTGAGAAGTCCGAACCGGACACAACTTATAAAATAGGAACTACCTTCCAAAAATCTCTATGTTAAAGAATTTATTAGAGTGTGCTACACTGAGCGCTACAACATATGATGACTCCGAATCTTTAATATTTAGAAATATTCAAAAATTTGATTTAAGTTAATATATCTTGCAGGTTACACACGCAGGCAACGTAATTATAATGAAATTCGGTTTTAGAATATAAATAACATGTTCAATTGGAGAGTTAACTTCCGTAACTAACTTTCTTGATTAACCTTCCATTTATTTGCATTTTTCTCTCTCCTTTCATCACTTGCCATTTTGAAATATTACTATTGCATAAGATGGAGCTTTCGTTTGCAATATGCACAACGCTTTATTCAGATTGGTTTTACAGATTTTATTTCATGTCGTCGATTATGAAAGCACTGATCAATTGCATGTCCTGGTTTAAGACATATAGTTGACAACATTTTTTTCTATGGGTTCTTGGATTAAAGCTTCAGGAACTCCAGAAACTTTGTGTATGATTATTTCTTTTTGACATACGTAATTAATAGATTCGTTTAACTTAGTAAATCGACAGACCTTGATGATATTTTTATTCGATAGATCTACACCCCCTTGAAATCATTGTGGTGCAATATGTGAATTAAATTCTTGAAATATTTGAGTTGCATATTAATGAACTGTTATGAATTATTGAAGCTATACTGTAGCTTTAGCCTATTTGAATTACTATGTACTATGTACATTATATATTATATACATTAAATTTGTTTGTAATTGTATATACATACTAATACCACATAAAGATTTGCATATGTATTGTACTCTATAAAATTGGTACAATTGTAAAATTCAGACAGTAAGTTTTTGGAGTGCATATTATTTAAATCCTAAAATTATAAACCTAAAATTAAAAATTTAATAAATAATAAAAATGAAACTAAATTAAATTATTAATAAAATATATTGTTAAAATCAAAGTAAAACTGTCTATTATTTTAAAAGTGCCATCAATTTCCACACCATACAACAGAACATCTTTACCATTATTTTGTTCTACATAACAAATTATATTTGAATATGGCCAATGATAGTCTTGTGTTCACTAAGATTTTTTGTTTTTCAAACTATGTTACAAATCAGTTCCCCACATATCGAAATGCACAACTAGGTTAATTTAAGTAATGTATCAGAGGTAATGCTGGCGAATTTCTTCACAAATGAAACGATTCCGGAAAGGTATTTAGATATAGTACGGAAACCTATTTGATTTCCATTCGTGTGAATTATATTTGAGATTCAAATATGTACACTTTTTATTGAGAGACACCCTTTTTGTGATAGTTGGTTTCTAGAAGCGGGATGAATAAGAAATTAAGCCATTGCCGTTAGATTATTTTTCCATTTATTTTTGAAATATGAGATAAATTTTACAGCACAACAGCTCAATTTTTCCAATTATAGAAAATTATAAATCTCTGTCATATATATATATATGTACCATCACAATAAATTATAAACCGTCAACCAAATAAACAAAAAGATTAAAAAATTGCCCATTCGACATTTGTTTTATCAGGAAATATTGCTTAATTTAAAATACCAAAAATAATAATAGTATATAGCCATAATAATAATAATTCCAATATTTTATTGATAAAACACGCCAAAAATATTATATCCAGTTTTTTTATTTTCATTTGTTCGTTCGTTATTTTATCATCAAAGTTTATTGGTTTCTGATTTTGAAACAGAACAACAAAATAATAATGATATCG
The DNA here is from genome assembly GCA_951394425.1 of Tipula unca. Lineage (NCBI taxonomy): Eukaryota > Metazoa > Arthropoda > Insecta > Diptera > Tipulidae > Tipula > Tipula unca. The sequence continues at coordinate 81,243,893 of OX596380.1, forward strand.
TACATACATACATACATACAATACATAAAACCAAAAGGAAAGTCGAACCCAATAAGATGAAATAAATCTTTGTTAAATAAACCGAAGAAACGAAGTGATAAATATGAAATAACACAATATATGTATATTTGAGGAAAATATGAAAAAAAGATATGCGGGAAAAACATGAAACTCGATAGCACAATAATAATAAAAAAATCTATATAATACTGCGAGATTTACCAATACCACGACAGTAGAAAAACCGCTTCTCATTTTCAAAAGCCATTAAATAAAAATTCAATTCGCCGAATGGATTTTTTTATACCATTTCTCTGCTTATTTGTGTTCGTTTGTATTGTTTGGCTGTGTATTTTGTTTCCGATACTTTGCCAAACGTATAATATATAAGATGCTTATTTATTATTTGTTTATAAATAAATAAATATAATAATAATAATAACAAATAAAAAAAACTGTTAAATAAATAATAGTACAGAAAACAGAAACAACTACGAAAATTATTGATTGCATTAAGAAGTAAAATAAGAAGAAAAAAAATGTTTTTCATTAATTTGATGCTGAAGAAGCTGATGCTGGTTTCTCATGTTTTTCGCTGCCGTTTCTCCAGAAATAAATTGTGTGTATTTATATATATAGCACAATAATAATGAATTAAGATGTGATGCGATTACATATAAAAAGAAACTTCAATTTCGTTTTTCTTTAAAGATTTTTCCATCTTCTTTTTGTACAGTGTGTTACTCTTTGTTTCGACCGAAATAAAGCAAAATTCCACTCGCTGTAGAAGATGATGAGAAAACAATTATTGAGTATTACCAAAGAAATAAAATAGAAAATAAAATAAAAAATTTAATGGAATTGCTTCATGATTTGAATTTCATTTTTTATATGAAGCTTTTTTCGTGAAACTGAAATAAATTATTTTTAAGTTCGTTTTCAGCTGAGTGGCTTTTTTATGTATCTACTTTTGAGAGTGTATATGGATGGTACAAACAGATTAGAATGGATATAAATGTATATTTAATTTAATTCATTTTTTTTTCTTTGGTACAGTTAGCGCTGATGAATTTTAATGAAAATTGCCATTTTCTTAAATTATTACGGCGTGAAGAAACGAAGAGCTTTAAGATCACTTTTTGGTTTGTATAATCTAATATAATAATAATATCATTAAAAATGTATTTGGTTATGTAGTCCTTCATTATGTTTTTCGGTGATTTAAACAAAATATTTTTATTTTTTTGGTTTTACGAGTATGTTTTGGTTGGATGAATAAATTACTGTTTTCTAATGGTCAAGAATATCAATTATTTATGAAATCAAAACTGTGGGATATTAGGATTTATTTTAATTGAAAAATTTTATTAATTGAAAGTTCGTTAGCTTTGAAAATGTTTAGGACATTAAATTGTACGTGATGTTGTATTTTAATCTGAGAGGTTTTAGATGAACTCTGTATTTCAAATTTTAAATGTATATTGAAGATGTTAGTTTTGTCTAGCTCATCTATTCTAATAGAGCAGACCAAATTAGAGCCTAATAACAGAGTGTATATTTCTGTGTTAATAACTACGTCATTTTTATATCCATATACTTAATACTATTTTGGGAATGTATATAGATCCCCACTATTCAGAAATAATAACAACCGTCAATATTTAGGATTTTGTCAGGGCAATGCAACTTATTTTATACCAAGTGTAAACTTGATCCTAATTTTTTAAGGTCTAAACGTAACCTATTTACCAATAAAACTTTTAAAGCATGTGAAGTTATCCCAGTTTTTCATCCCATCCCAGTTTGTTTCTTTTATGTATAGCAAATAACATAAAATAAATTTTTTGATTTTCTTTTACAATTTTTAATACATACATATGTATGGTATAAAATAAATGTATATGACAAATGTACTACACTACTATCTCCTAAAAACTTAGAGGGCCAAAAACTTTGAGAATTGTTTTGCGATGGTTAAGGTTTGAACTAATTTTTGGCGTAGAGAACAGATCAAGTCTATGCACCAAATTTTGGCAAATGGCCAATTTCTAATGGGCCCATATAAAAATGTACTACACTACTATCTCCTAAAAACTTGAAGGGCCAAAAACTTTGAGAATTGTTTTGAGATGGTTACGGTTAGGACTAACTTTTGCCGTAGAGAACAGATCAAGTCTATGCAGCAAATTTTGGCAAATGGCCAATTTCTAATGGGCCCATATAAAAAGAGTATATGAAATATTGTACTACACTACTATCTCCTAAAAACTTAGAGGGCCAAAAACTTTGAGAATTGTTTTGGGATGGTTAAGGTTTGGACTAATTTTTGGCGTAGAGATCAGATCAAGTCTATACACCAAATTTTGGCAAATGGCCAATTTCTAATGGGTCCATATAAAAAATGTACTACACTACTATCTCCTAAAAACGTGAAGGGCCAAAAACTTTGAGAATTGTTTTGAGATGGTTAAGGTTAGGCCTAATTTTTGGCGTACAGAACAGATCAAGTCTATGCACCAAATTTTGGGAAATGGCCAATTTCTAATGGGAAATTTATTAATTTTAAGTGATTGTAAAATGAGTCTTTATCTTGGCGCTGGCTGACTTCTGAGGGCGCATGTACACAGATTATCGACAAGTTAGCTACCTTCATGCGCAAGCGAAGATTACACAATCGGTTATTGACTGCTTGGAAATCCAAAACAGCCTTCTTTACCTGCGGCCCAAGAAGAAATCTAGCTCCACTGTAGAGCAACGTATACACGGTATAGCCTTGGGACACATGGTCTCCACTTTTAGGCCAGCGAGTTTCTTGAAGAGCAATGAGTTCCAGCCGATACCCCTTCATGCACGTGATTAGGCCCTCTAACGCTCCTGGTTTTCTAAGTGATTGCACGTTCCACGTGCCGATCCTAAATCTCGTGTCCGGGTACTTGAGCGTGGGTCCGGTCTTGTTTTGGCGGTATCCATTTTTCTTTTTCAAACACAAATATATAAATAAATAAATATAACGAAGAAACACGCAAATGAACTCAATAGTCAACCAGGCAGAGTTTGAATGGTTTTCAATTGCCCATGCTAAAAATATACCGCGGACCGGACCAATATTACAAGCCCACGCGCTGTTAATATCTAAAAAATGAGAAATGGTTGATTTTAAAGCATCCAATGGATGGCTATACTGTCGTTCAGAAAAAGGCACAACATTACATTTAATAAATGTTGCGGCGAGTCAAATGAAATTGACCAAGATGTTGTCGCAGGCTGGAAAAGTAAATTGGAGACAATTATAGAGGGGTACGCCGCTAAGAATATAGCTAACTGTGACGAAACAGCTCTGTTTTATAGAGCCCTACCAAACAAAACGCTCTAGCTTAAGGGTGAAAAGTGCAGTCCTGGTAAATTTACCAAGGAACGCATTACAGTTTTAATAACTGCTTTTGGAGACGGAACGTTTTATAAACCAGTAGTAATTGGAAACACGCTAAACCGCATTGCTTTAAAAGATTAGATAAAACCAGACTGCCAGTTATTTATTTTGCCAATAAAAGTGCTTGGATGACGGGTAAAATATTTGAAACATTTCTAGTCAATTTGAACACAGAAATGGAAAAGCAGAACCGTAATATACTACTCTTTTTAGATAATGCCACATGCCATCCAGAAATATTTTTATCTAATATAGTGTTGGTATTTTTACCAGCAAATGCGACATCCGTTTTACAACCCTTGGACAATGGCATTATCCAAAATTTTAAGCTAAATTACAGAAAGTCGGTGCTGCAATCCTTAATTTTTGAAATGGAAAATGACCAAAAACCTTCGGATCTAACAAAATCAATAACAATATTCGATGCGATTATGACGCATTCTTTCTGCGATGTCGAGCATCAAATCGGACACAGTTAAAAAATGTTTTGCTAACTGTGGATTTAATATGGAAGCGGAGCTTCCATTAATAAATTAAGGTTTAGAAATTGCTCAGGTTCAATTGCTGTTAAATTTCGCGTTTCCAGAGTCGTATATTAAAGCCAATGAGTTTCTAGCAATATAGATGACGAAGCTAACACAGTGATCGCGGAAATAAACCTCGATGATATAGTGAACAGCGTAATAGATTTTGATGAGGAATGGCTTAGTTCTGATGAGGACTTGGAAGTAAATAATGAGACGTTAACATTTAAGGATGTGAATTTGGCTGTAACAACTGGCCCAATGACAAAGCTAAGATTCCGGATCTAATACACTTTTATGTAGCAAGAGGTACATTTCAAAACTACATCCACATTGAAAACAGCAATTCTCTAGTATCGGATCACGACAGTCAGTGAAACGGTAATTCGAAGGGAAAGTGGGAACTCTTTCGTAAATTAATGGAGGAAATAATCAATCTCCATGTACCGTTAAGAAATTCTCACCAGTTGGAAGACGAATTGGAACAACTAAATGAAACAATTCATGAACTAAACGAAACAATTCATGAATTCTCTGGTAAGAGAAAAACGACGGGCACGTAAAACCGGGCAAACTAATCGAACACCGGACAACAAAACAATTCTTAACAATTTATGTAATAGTCTCAAATCCCTACTTAAAGACGTTAAATTTGAATCAATCAACAAATATCTAGTTAGCTTAACTGATGAAAAAAATTCTGGTTACTCACTGTGGAAGGCGACAATAGGATTCAAAAGACCCAAAATTCAAGTCCCTCCTCTTAAAAAAGATGATGGGACCTGGGCAAGAGGTCCCAAAGAGAAGGCTGATATGTTTGCGGACTATCTCCAAGAAACCTTCCAACTACTACTAAGATAAACTGCCAACCAAAATCTAATGTCAATTCACATGCTGGATAAGTTTGACATACGCCCAGTAACTCTGAAAGAGTTAAAAGAAAAAGTGAAAAGAAACATGAATGTTAAAAAATCCCCAGGATACGATTATTTGCTAAATTAGCAACGCTCTACCTGGTAAAGAATTTCGTAAGCTATTACACTTAATCAATGCAACCTTTCCCTTAAAATATGTTCCGCGGCCATGGAAAGTACCAGAAGTAATTATGATAGCAAAACTTGATAAACCTCTAACGATAAAAATTCATGCAGACCAATTTCTCTGCTGCCAGTTATGTCAAAAATCTTTGAAAAATTATTACTAAAGAGACACTTAAACCAATAATTGAGGACCGACAACTAATTCCTCCACATCAGTTTGGATTCAGAAAACGAATTTTACAATTGAACAGATGCACCGAATTACAAACATACTTGAAAGAACCTGAGCACGTAAAATGTATGTTTAAGCATATTCCTGGACATCGCCCAAGCATTCGATAAAGTTTGGTACAGTGGTCTGGAATACAAGCTGCATAGAGATCTGCCGAGATAATTCTATGCCATACTGAGATCATATATATCCAATAGACATTTTAAAAAAAATTGACACCGTAATTATGGTGACAAGCAAACTGCAGAAGATTATCAATGCAGTTTGTAACTGGAGAAAACGTTGGCGAATCAAGCTTAAGGAGACGAAATCCACGCATATGTACTTTACATATCAAAGAAGAAAAGAAAAGAGAAAAAGTAGTATTCAAGCTTAGCGTTAGAAATTTGAACTATTTTTACTTCGACACTCTATGAACTAATAACAATTTTCAATTCTAGAACTAATTTCTGTTTAAAAGCATAAAATAATAATTGTTAACGGTAACTGATTGATTGTCCTTTATTTTCTAGAGATAAAAATGTAATATTTTAGTATAAATACTAAAACATAAAAAATTGTATTTTTGATTTACATATATCGAACACTACACATAAGTACATGCATAAATGCGTTATTCTGTTGTAACTGCATGGCTAGATTGAAAGTTTGAAACACACATAACTATTTATGTCATGGCGGATATCAAATGTTTATCCACAAATTGTGGATTGAACATTTTAATCCGCATCCGATCCGCAAACTACTGCGGATACATCCGCTTTAATCCGCGGATAATTGCAGATATCCACGGATAATACTATCTGATACTCTCCTCTACCATTTACCGATAGAAATAAACTCTCGACAGGTGCCATATGCAAACACAGCTAAATACCTTGGCATGACCCTCGATGCAAGCTTAAGTGGATTGAGTATGTCAAAAAAACATAAAGTTCAGAATCATTGGCTCATAGGTAGAGGGTCTCAGCTTACAATTCACAACAAACTGCTGTTATATCAGCAACTACTGAAGCGATATGAACTTATACGGTATCCAACTCTGGGGATATACCAAGCAAACAAACACCTAAAATGATACAGACGTTTCAAAACAAGGTCCTTCGTAGCATTGTAAATGCTCTGTGGTACATAAGAAATGAAGACCTTCACAGGATCCTACGGATAGAATACATCAAAGATGAAATAAAAATACAAGCCTCCAAACACGAAATAAGGCTGCAGGAACTTAGTGACCTTACCAAATTAAAATAAGTAAACAGATTTAATCAATTATGGGACTAACCATTGGATTACACTCCAAAAAAATTATAAGAAATCTAAATGTTGTGGCAAAAGTCACCAAGCAGACCAAAATTTCCGACTTTTTTCCAATTACAGAAGATCACTGAATGGTAAAATAGTTCGAAATTGACTATAATAATTTACTTTAATTTAATATGCAATGAATTAAACTGTGATTTGAAATACATATTGAGTTGTGATGTATTTATTTTTCCATTAATATTATTTGAATGTACATAACAATTTGAAGTATGACATATATTTAAGAAATAAATTATAATTTAAATATATACTACATACAGTTAATGTAATAAGTAACATCATAATATTTTATTTATTATATGTATACATTTTCCCGAGTACGCTGGCTCGGGCACGTTCTGATCCAGAACGAATTGTGTAGCGATCTGTGAAAGGAGAGCAACCATATGTTAGGCGCAGAGGTCGTTGCAGGCGACGATGGCTCCACGGTGTAGACGACTTGGCCTCTTCAGATTGTCTTAGACAGTATGAAGACCATGCTCGGGATCGAAACCGCTGGAGCCAAATTGTTGACTCAGTAAGGGGCCAGTAATGGCCTTTTAAACTGTTTTAATTAATACATTTTCCCGCATTTAAAAAACCGATAAATTGATTGGAACATTTGATGACAACTCCTCAGACCCGGAAAAACCCTGAGACACGGAATTTTTTTCTCCCAGTATGCAACTTGTCAAAATGCATGTGAATTAAATTTAAACAGCAAAGATACATTCTTTTCCTCTTCATTTTTAATTGGATATGTGTGAATGAGAGAAAAAGTATGTTCATGTCGAAAATTGATATGATGTTGATTAAAGGATCGATTGATGACATGTCATACATGATACATATATGACTTGTCGAAGAGTTCTGCACCATCACAGTCGCCATATCATCTTCATTACTAATACCGCGACGGCGTTATATATGATTCATTGAAGTCTAATACACGTATTTTAATAGTTTAGTTTCATCTCAAAAATTTCGCCTTTCTGTTTTTTCGGTTTCAAAATTTTTTAATTTATTTTAATCACATTGTAAAACATTCAAAAAGCGCATACAACAACAATGGTTGGAAGTCGAAATGAAATTCAAAACCGTGATACAATGTACATATATTGAAAATAACCTGGAAAATAAAACAAAATTATTAAGTGCATGTGCAATTGTGCATCTATCATGATCAAAATCATACTGTAGAGAGTGAAAATTTTGGTTATTTTAGCGATAATCAAATTAAAGTTGAAAAAAAAAATCCATTTAACTCGGTGTCTGGTACTAAACCGGAAAATAAATTAAATTTTAATATAAACTTAGCTAGTTGGAATGTTAAGTATAACATAACCAGTACCGCTTTTGATAATAATATTGGAATAGTAAATCAATCAAATGTGATCATCAGCTCAAGTTCTGCGAAAACTTTATTAAAATGCACAGGTAATAAAAGTCGTGTTTTTAAATTCAAAAATTTTCTTATTGGAATGAGGTTCTGGATAAGAATTTTCTCATTTTTTCAGTAAAATCCAAATTAATTTAATTTTTTATCAATAAATAAGATACATTTAATGTTAAACTACACATTTTAATTCACTATTATCGAAATAAAATCAAATTTAACTTTATTTTTCAATGTTCTGGATAAAACATTGGTTTTTTCAAGTTCGCGATAAATTCATAGTACGCACGAACTCGAAAAAAAAGGGAATTTTTAAAAGGAAATATTTTAAACTAATATTTTTCATTGTTTTATGCTTGATACCTGTATTATTTCACAATAGACGTCAAAAAATATAGTTAGAAGTTGAAATTTATTCAAATAAATAGAACTTAAATTAAATATATTGGTTAAACTAAATAAAATTTCCCAGTATTATTCCCGATGTTCTTATAGAACTTGAAGTTCTGTTAATAAAAAAACGCGCCTAAAATTGTGTATCGCAGCAAAAAGTTGTGCTGTGACGTCATGAAACTCGAAAAATTACACCAAATAGCTATAAATGTTAAATAGCTAAACCTCTAGTCTTGACAACGTTAAGAAAAACAATAACAAACAACAACAATCAATAAAGATTACTGATTTTAAATTTAATTTTAGATTTTATTTTTAAAATATTGCTATTTAAAATGTCTAAAAAAAGATTCAAAATGTAATTCTTTTTTATTGCCGACTTTTTTTGCTAGAAAACTTGAGATACGCTGGTTTTTTGACATATAACGGTTTTTTACGTACTATATCGTATTCACTCACACACGTGTATATTTTGTATACATGTTTTTTTTCTCACTCAGTTTATCTTCTCTAGCCAATAGAAAAGTTGGAGTAAAAGCCAGTGTTAGAATACCATTAGCGAATTATTTAAAAATGTAGCAAAAAACATATGTCCCTTCTCCTTATCTCAGAAAGTTTACCATTGAAAATTTAGAAAAAAATCTGATAATGAATAGAGTGGTAAAGATTAAAGGTAAAGGACCACACTTTTTAATTTTGATTTAGTGTGAAATCGTATTAAAACCATAAATGGCCACGTATTAGGAAAGACACAATTTGAAATATATTTGTATTGTAAAATAAAATTGAGCCGTAAATAAGATGTGGACCATGTTAATTGATGAATATGGACATGAACACATAATCAACAATACATTTTATTAATTGCACCAAACGGTGTTATTCCAATCCTAACGAATCAACAAAGAAAGTGGATACAGTTCCCATACGCACTGTGGCAGTTGATATACATTTCGCCGCTCGAGAGTAACACAGTTGTAACCAACATTTTTTACAAAATTGACTTATATATGAAATAGTACTAAATAGGTAACGCTCTTTCGATTCCCACTAACCATTTTCGTCTATCTCTTTTTATTTCCGAGATAGCTGGAAACACAAAGTTGTAAGTAGCACATATTTTGAAAACTTCTATCCATTTTTTCGTGAACAAGCTTGCAAGTGCCTCTTAGAAGCATATTATTCCACAGAAAAATGTATTTTAAGTAGATACACCTATGCAATTCGAGTTTTAGTAGATGCACGTTTGTTATTCCAAATTAGATGATCATTTGAACTAGATAGAACTTTGTTATTTTACTTTTGGTAGATACAATTCTGTTATTCTTCACAATCAAAATTTTTGAAGGAGATAGAACTATGTTGTTTAAATTTTGATAGATACATTTCGGTAATTCTTTCTAAATACATTATTTACCGCTTGAAAATACTATTATAACGGTTAAAGTTACAACTCTGGTAGTTTATATTTTTATTTAATTGCGTTAGGCAGCAGGTATAATTATTTATTTATATTAAAAGCAAACTTTATTTTATATTATATCATATTTTATTATTTTATATAGGTAAAAATTACTTTATTGTTAAACTAACCTATTGTGTTTATTAAGTTATCATATCGTGTTAAAGTTAAAACATCAAAACTCTATAGAATTTAGACGAATTAACGCATCCGCGGGAAGGTTGTTTACTCTTGTGTATTGACTTAAATATACCAGGGATAAAATAAATTTAGTGTTTAAATGATACGAATAACAACAGTTTGTGATAAAATTTGATTTAAAATCAGGCAGATATGGCCCAATTGGTTGAGCTCCCGGAACAGCTCGTTTATTTCAACGAAAACAATGAGATTATTATGGGGGATGAGCTTATTTTGGACGAAACATTAACGTATAACGTGGTATGATTGTATTTCAGTTACGTAATATATTATTTTGATTAATAAAATATTATTAAAAGTATTATTTATTAACAATTAGGTACCTGCGGATATTGAAATAATTAATGTTTATGACGGCGAAAGTTCAAAAGGGCAACATGATCAACCTCGAATAACAGAAGGAGTAGTCTCATCGATAGAACTGAAGGAATTATCTGATGATAAAATAGAACCACCTCCTAAAGCAATTCAGTCACGTAAAAGAATTCGAAATCCATTGTCCTGGAAAAGTTCTATTAGAAAATCTCAGTGCCAAGCAGGCCAAGATTATTTAAGTGTACATGGGAAAGTTGTTCCCAAGAAAACTATCAAAAATAAAAAGGATTGCTTAAAAAATTGCACTTATAACTGTGCAATGAAAGTGATGACAGCAGAACGACAGGCCCAATTTAATGCTTTCTATACCTTGGATGTCCAACGAAAACAAGATTTCTTATTGAAGACCACCGAGCGCAATTTTACAGCAAGGAAAACCAAAAAAGGGCCATCTCGCCGAAATTTTAGCTTTTCATATTTTATAGACGTAGCAGGTACCCGTCATACTGTATGTCAGGAATATTACCTTGGAACGTTTGATATCTCACAGTCACCTATATATAACGCCCATAAAAACAAATGCGAAAGCACCGGTTCAGCACAGCAAAACATGAGAGGACGAACAAGTAGTAATAGAATATCTGCTGAACGAACCAACATTGTTATGCAACACATCAACTCTTTCCCTCGCATTGAATCCCATTATTGTAGAGCCAAGACAACCCGGGAATTTTTAGAACCGAATTTAAATATTAGTAAAATGTACGAGCTCTACAAGGAACAGACGACTCATCCGGTAAAGGAAAGTTACTACCGATTTATATTTGGCACGAAATTCAATATTGGCTTCCATACTCCTAAGTCAGACAGATGCGGGATGTGCGAGAAACATAAAGCAGCCGAAGATCAAGGTCAAGGTTTATTGCAAGGATCTTGCCGAGGAAAAAGAAAAACATCTAAAATTGAAAAATGAAATGCGGCAACAAAAAACTAAGGACAAAGAAGGATTAATACCAATCCTTTGTTTTGATTTACAAAACGTTATAAATTGTCCAAAAGCTGAAATAGGCCCAATGTTCTATTATTCAAAATTGAACATTTACAATTTGACGGCCTACTTATGGCCAGAAAAAAAGATATATTGTTGTATATGGACCGAATATTGCTCAGGGAGAAGCGGCAACGACATTGCTTCGGCATTTGTCAAGATTTTGAACAGAGTCTTAGAAGATTTTCCTGAAATTCACGATTTAATCACCTGGAGTGATTCCTGCGTGCCACAAAACAAGAACTCAATCATGGCAACTGCAATTTTAAATGTGTTTAAAAAGCACCCTTATTTGAATTCGGTGTGCATGAAATATTCAATAGCGGGCCATGGGACAATTCAGGAAGTCGACAAAATTCACAGTGACATTGAAAAAGTACTTGCGATTAATGAATATTTTTCACCAATGGGCCTTATCCGGATACTAAAAACGGTTAATCGAAAAAATCCTCTAGTTGTTATGCAAATGAGTAGCAATGATTTCAGGAACTTTGGCTCATACTCAAAAATGTGGTATGATTTTTCAACCGTTCCATTTTCGAAAATAAGAATTGTAAAATTTTCCCAGCAGATGTACGAAATTCAATATTCATTCGATTATAACGAGTCGAACCTAATAGACAGCAATATAAGACGAACAGAGAGAAGCAAACGAATAATGACCACTACCAAATCAGCCGAACCGGAGAAAATAATAAAGGTAGGCGAATTGTCCGAAATAAAGAAGAAGCACCTTCAGCAAATGTTCATTACATGACACCAGTCGACATTCAATATTATAAAGTAATTTTAAAATTGGAAGGGGAGTCATTTGGACATCTTAATCGAACTGAAGAGGTTCAGGAACCTACTGAGCAATGCTCATTTAAAGATGGCCCCAACTGTATTCGGAAACCAATTAAACGACTAAGCAGAAATATTTCTACCAAAAAAAAATAATGCACGAATAAAAGCAGCAAAGAAAACGAAAACCAATCCCAAACTGGTGCCATAAATTTCTTATATTTAAGTATATGTAATACTTAAAAAGTTCCTTTAATTTTAATACTGAATTACCTGAATTCGAAAATTTTTATTTTTTTAATACCTAATGAATAGTTCATTAAAATGTATAATGAATAATTAAATAAAACTATATTTTACTGTTTTTAACAATAACATTTTAACGTATTTTTTTATTTTTATTATGCACTTTCAAAGTCCGTAACAAAGTTGTATCTGCTTAAACAGTTTGGATTATTAATTAGCATTAAAATATCCTTGTATGTACCATTTACAATATTGTTATTCTTTAGTTATGGGCCTCTCAGTTCAGTTACAAAGTTGTAACTAAATTTTGAGGTGCTCATATCTACAAATACACATTTTAAAACATATCAGTATTAATCTTAATTAAAAGATTATTAAAAATAAATGAAATATTCGTTTAATCCGTTGAAATATGGATACAGTGTAAAAAGTTGTGTGTTCACAAAATTTGCTTGTAAGTTTTCTCCAAACTACCTGAAGTGTAGTTAACACTGTGTTACTCTCATGCGACGATTTATATTGCCAATAATTTGTAACTAATTTTTCCGGCGACCAACACGTTCTGAAATGCCGATAGCTTTAGTGGAAATTTGGAGGGTCCTTGTCGCCGAAAGTATTTTTGCAAAATGGCGCCTGAAGGTCGAATACCACATGGTTCTACAGTTATTGGTTTATTTGAAGAAACATGTTAAGATATTTAGTGAAAGCTAATTAATGCAATAGTACAGTTTTTTTGGGTCGTCCTAATAAGACATCCAAGCAGCTTCTCTGCTCAATCGATGTTACCTATTTTTACCGCTTAGCTTTAACAAAACTTGTATGTACATCTTCATTAGTAACCTTAGTTACAGTTTTTTATATAACGCGGGAAAGGGGCATTTAATAATGATTTACATTTTAGTTCAATGGAGTTTGTGTATTGACTACATGGTGTACAATCAAATGTTTTCTACACAGAAAAACCCTAGTAATTAGTTCTTTTACAATATCTGATACATTTTGTTTTTTTTTGGTCACAATGATTTGAATTTATTTCAGTTTTTGAAAGTTGATTACATGGTGATTCTATGATTAATATCCTAACAAGATCTGATGTGAAATCTCATTAGGAGACTCACCAGAGATTAAAGCTAGTTTTTTGTAATATATATTGCTGTTGCATTTCTAATATAAACTTAATATTCGTACCGAAATACTTGATATCACTAGTTGTTAGCATCATCATCAATATAGTTATTCAAATTACATCAAACAAAATTTTTTTTGTCTGGTTAGCGAAAGAGATTATTAATTGTTATTAACAATCAGTTTACTATTTATCGATTAAGTTTAGTTAATAATTTTTTTGTTGATTTTGCTAATTCGTTAATTTACCAATTGTTAATATTATTATCTATAAGTTTAACAAGAATTGGGGTTTGCAATTATTTGCTTTATTCAAATTTATTACGTAAGATTTATTAAATTACTCATATTTTGGGGAATCCAATTTATTCGTGTGAGAGCATATTATACTCGTGATCTTTAAACCAAGAAAATTATAAAAAAATGGATCTTTTAATATATTTGAAAAATTTGTCCCCAGCCGAACTTGAGGTAGAATATCAGGTTAGGGGGTTGTCGAGTAAAACTACCGACTCAACAAAAATTTTGCTCGATTTGCTTAAAGCAGAAAAGTTCGAAAAAAGATTGAGGCCAATCGACTCACACATAAAAGACGATCATAGAGAAGAGCAAGCTCTTTGCCAAGCTCATTATGAAGGAATATCCAAAATAATGTCAGACTACGGAGATTCACCATCTTTCGAAGTAGTAACAAAAGCGATTGTTAAATTAACCCATTATAAGGACAGAATGGAAAGATTGAAAATGTCATTCGGAGATATTGATAATATTTCCAAGCTTTTTAGCAATATACGCCGGGATTACAATTGGATTGGAAAGCTTTTTAAGGAATACCAGGAACCCCCGGGTGCAAAAGTATACGCATCATCTGAATTGACTGGGATAGTGGGCGATGAGAATATTTCCGTAATTAAAAATAATGTACAAATCGATCCAAAGAAAACTCAACAAGTTCCAAGGCCGAATACATCTCATGCAAATTTAAGTAAAGCAGTTCCAAAGGAGTCGCCTAATACATCGACCGAAGCCAAGGAATTAAGGGAGTCAGTGGCGGCCTTTTTTTACAGATCAGTGCGCATCAAAATAAGAATCAGTCAGATCAGCAGTTTAGCAACCCATTTGATTTTATGCTTGGGCCGGCGGCTGCTAATCAATGTATATCACCACAGAGAGGGACTCCTGATAACGAGGTAAATCAGGGAGAAAATCCAATAAGACAACATAGGTTTAACCCTCAAAATAACTATAAGCTAAGACAAAATTGGAATTTATTCTTTGATGGTAGTGAGAAACATAATGTCCATGATTTCGTTTATAAACTGGAACAACTGGCTAACAATGACGGAGTTACTAAAAATATGCTGCCGAAGGTGATTCACATGTTTTTATCAGGAAAAGCAGAAGACTGGTTCTGGTTATTTGGTTGCGACAATCCCAATGCAACATGGCCTGCAGTAAAATCGGCAATGCTATCTTACTTTAGTAGCTTTGATTTCGAAGATGAGATCTTAGAACAAATTCTGCGACGACACCAAGGCAACCGAGAATCATTTTCAGACTTTGCTTTAAGCGTTCAAAAATTAAATAGCAGACTTCCGCATGTCAGAAAGCCGTTTACTCTACCGACTCTGCAAAAACATGATACCAGCATTACCACATGCAACGTTACCATACTAGAAATCTATCAACACGGTTGAGGAATTGAGAGTATTGTGTCAACGCTTTGAAAGAATGTGGAAGCAAACGGGATACGACCCCGAAGATTCAACTATTCGAATAACCTACGCCGACGAGTTATTAGCGAACTTTGTAATGACATGGGTAAACCAGATATCAATCTCACTGGAAAATGTTTGAATATGAATAATGATATATTTGTTAATGAATCAAACAGCCAGGATACTAATACATGTAATGCTTTTAATAAATATACCAATAAACAGGATTCTAAATTAAATATCAGATTAATTAGCTGGAATTGCAAAGATCTAGGGCACCGCTATAATGATTACCCAGAAGATATTTTAAATGTGTTTTGCTTCGGATGTGGCGCTGCCAACGTACGAAAGCCAAATTGTCAATCATGTCAGCTACAGTCACCATCGGAAAACTTTAGCCCGGGTGTGAATATGGAGAGGGGATCACGCTCCGGAGGGAATTCGAGTCAATAAAAAGGGTCAAAGGACAAAGCGAATTCACAACTCTCAACATAATTCCCAATGCTGCTGACACGATCGTAATTTCATCTTCACACAAAACCTCAAATAATGTCGAAAATGTAGCGGTAATCAAATCAAACTTAAATAAGCGAAAAAGAGAGACTCGTATTATCAATTACTTCCGACATAAGCGTAAATTAGTCCGAAACTGCATTTCTTCCTTAATTCGATGTTTCTCCACCAAAGATCCTCGCCCACATGTGGATGTATTGTTAGCATCAAAACCAATAAATGGTATATTGGATAGTTGGGCATCGATTAGTGTTTTAGGCAACAATTCATTAGAATTTTTAAATTCCATCCAGGTTAAGTACCATCCAATTCAGTCAAATATAAAAACTGCCGATGGTACACTCAATAAAATGTTAGGATACGTTTGGCTACCGGTGACATTCGGACCAAAAACAATAAATATTAAATTTTATATCGTTCTGACCCTTGAATCACCGCTGTACTTGGGGATAGATGTTGGGAAAAATTCAATATTATTCCAACTCCAATTTTAAGCGAACTTTCAGTCTCTCTAACACATCTAGATACAAATAAACATGAATTAACTGAAGAACAAAAAGCAGAGCTAGATCGAATTATTGCATCCTTCCCATCTTCATCAAAGGAAGGTTAAGGAAAAACAAAAATGCATGAGCATGATATAGAGATCGAAGAGGGGTGTAAACCTATCAAGCAGCGATACTATGCTATCTCTCCGGCTGTGCAAAACGACTTATGCAGAAATCGATCGCATGCTAAAACTAGGTGTTATTGAAATCAGTAAAAGTTCTTGGAGTTCTCATAGCTGTGGTTAAAAGACCAAATGGAAATTCGAGAATTTCTCTTGATGCTCGCAAACTCAATAGCGTGACAAAGAAAGACGCATATCCTCTGCCACTAATAGACGGACTTTTAGGACGCTTAACCGAGACCAAATACATAACAGGACTTGACTTGAAAGATGCGTTCTGGCAGATTCCCCTTGCAGAGTCTGCTAGGGAAAAGACCGTTTTATATTCGTTGTGATGCGAGTACTGAAGGAGTCGGTACGGTTTAATTTCAAAAGGATGAGGAGGAAAATGAACGACCGACTCCTTCATGTTTCAAAAATTAAACAAAGCTCAACGCAATTATACAGTCACTGAACTAGAATGTTTGGCTGCAATTCTTGCAGTTAAGAAATTTAGGGCATATATAGAGGGACATGATTTTACAATCATCACTGACCATGCTAGCCTCAAGTGGCTCATGACCCAACGAGATCGTAATGGAAGACTGGCGAGATGTAGTTTAAAACTCCAGGGTTTTAGGTTTCAAATAGAGCACCAAAAAGGCAAGGAAAAGGTTGTATCAGATGCCCTATCACGAGTGTACTGTGATTCGATTGAGGAGTTTGAAGACGGAAACTATTCAACTTTAGTAAATTTGAATCATGTAATTTTGAAGAACCTGAGTATGTCCAGCTCAGGAATAATATCATAAGTAATCCAAACAACTACCCAGCGTTCAGAGTTGATCAGCAATATATTTTTATTAGATTAGAACCCAAACGAACAAGTGTCTTGTCTGATCTCTCTGTTTGGAAGCGGTGGATTCCAAGTTCAATTCGCCATACGCTAATCCAGGAACACCATGATGACCCATTATCCTCGCATGGAGGCGTTGCAAAGACGTTAGAAAAGTTAAGGAAATATTATTTTTGGCCCGCCATGGCAAAGCAAGTGCAGGAATATGTTTTAAAATGCGAGATCTGTAAAACAACCAAGCCCTGTAACAAATTGAATTTTAAAATGCCAGAAAAACGAAATATGTTCTATAAATGAACAAAGCCAATATAAAACACTTTGGGATAATGAAAAAAAGAGTTTACAATCTGCCGAGATCTCACTTTGTAGAAAATATATGAATTTAAAATTATTATTAAGTTTCTATAAATATATATATATTTCAGTGCAATCCTACAATATTCCAGTGCAATCCTTTTCCCATTAAATGTGACAGAATCCCAATTATTATGGATGTGCTTAACTATCGGTTTCAAAATGAGGAACAACAAGCTCTCGACAATTATATAAAAATCCAATCAATGTGAGAGAAATATCAATCACCGTACACCAAAAATCTCATACGCGGAAGCAGTTAAGGGAAACTCATGCAATCCACATTTAAAAAGCGACCAGGTAATTTATAAAATGATAAATATCCTCAACGAATCCGTGAACCAATTTATACATATGATCAATATGACTCTCATGATTCACAATATGAATACTTCATGAAAGAACTTAAATTAGACAAGGTGTATGGAATGCCAATGGACTACCGCAACATAAACTAGGCATGTTTTGAATAAAACATTGGTATCCCAATTTCTCAAATACATTTTACGGATATGAGCTGTCTTAATTTTAAAGGATAACGGTAACTTTTAAGGTGGAACAGTCGGCATTATTAATGAAAGTTACTTAAATTAGATACGTTTAAATTAAACGACTATCGAGTTAAAAAGTAGGGATCAGAATTTTTAAATTGATTCAACTGAAAACAGATTGTACCGAATGCGCTAGTGATGTTAAAATAAATCGGAAGTACAAATTTAATTTATGACCAATAAATGTACATATTTATAAAATAATAAAAATTGTTGATAAATATTAAATAAAAACATTTTTTGCTCTATAACCATTTAAAATAAATTGGACGTATCAAATAAAATAGCACTAAAACATGTTGTTCACCGTAAAAATGAATGCGATTTATTTTATTAAATCATTAGATATTTGTTGAACTTTTTAATTTAATTTAAAACATGTCATTTATATATTGCAAATGTTTTTATATAGACCACATCTTATATGTATCTAAAATAAAGGCTTTGGTGTTATATAAAATACATACATGAATTAGGCTACATAGAACTTTAGTTTCTAAAAAGTAAATACATAATTTAAAATAAAGGATGAGCCAATAAGAGTTTCATCCTATGAATCGTAAATAAAAACTTATTGCATTGGAATGATTTTGATTTCTTTATTGAATCATGCTTATTGATATCGTTAACAATTAGGTGTGAAAGATAACATAAACCAAATGTATAACACGACGGCAGCGGCACATATAAATCCGTTTGAAACCAAAATTCTAATCCGCCAATATTACCTTGGCCTTCAGCTCTTGAATTAATCTGGCTTATTACCATGAACCTTACATTTGAGATAACCCCAAAGGGAGAAGTAGAATTAATTGTGTCAAATCGAGGTTAAATCAGTCAATGGAGTCAAATCAATGAAAGTTTTGTTAGCGCTGGAAATAGTATGGAGTTTTAATTCTGAGTTAATTTGGTAAGCGTGCATACTCAATTGTTTTGTTAAAATTCGACGTAATGTGGTTCTTAAGAGGTTTAATGATGTGATTTGAAGTGCTTGAGCTGTCGGCTACACTTTAACGTAAATTATTAACACAGCAGTATGAATTTGTTTTTAAACGCTCATTTTCATAATAGGCAGCGATAATTGAATGCGTAGTGCCATCGTGTATTTATTTTACACGAGTCAAATTGTTTAGGACTTTAGATGACCGATATTAATATGAAACAATTTTTTTTTTGTTTGCCATTTAGATTTTACTCACCACTCTCATGGCGAAATACCCTTTGACACACCCTTTATATTGCCAGAATGGAATTCATTGCTCAAATTTTAAGAGTTTTCTAATTTTAAACTTTTGACTGTGGGAACTCAAAGCATAACCTGATAATTTTCACGTTAAATGGGCATTACTACTAAATCTAAATATTTGCTACATTTTTTATTAGATTTTCAAATATAAATACACTTAGATACATATTTAATTGTAAATAAGTTGAAAACAATTATTCTCGAAGCTTCTAACATTAAAACTATTGACTTTATATTTATTATTTTAACCGTGAAGATGTTATTCACGTGAAGATAAATATTAACTCTTATATCGGAAAAGTAAACAACTTCCAGAAAACTTCAAAAGAATCGCCTTACTGTAAAACTCTTTATCCCGGTTTCTCCAAAAAAAAAATATATGACCGTAAATATTTCGTTAATCCGAGAGACTAACATTAAAATGTGCTCTCTGGCGATATCATCCGTATTACGCTTTTATATCAACCAACAAACAAGTTTTAGCTGCCCACTTTCTCCAGTTGCATTAACCATTTTACCTTAGCTTGACGTTAACTCTTTATTCACAAAAGAATTTGTGGATAAGTTGTGCATAATTCAAACCAAGATCAAATGTGTTTAAAATACCAAAAATGAGCTTTACATTCCTTAAAATTGGCAAAAGCCGATCATTACTATGATAATTTTAAACTAAGACATGTAACTAAATGAACAAATATACCAGTTCATTTAATTTATGCAAGAAAGGCATACAAAAAAGTTCGTTAACTCCATTACAAAGCGAAATAAGTTTCGGGCAAAGTAAAAAAACCAAGAAATTAAATTAGTCTTATACAAGCTCTAAATACTACATTATTTAAATACCCATTAACATAATAAATTATTATCATCAACATCATCTTCTGCATGCCACAACCAATTTGTTCTATTAATCAATCCACACGCATTATTTATATTTTATGCTTTCACAATGACCAGCCGAAATAAAGTATATTATATTCAAAAACATTTTAACAAAGTGATGCTTGAACAAAAATACCGCAATTAACACAAGCGACAATTATCCTCCACCTACCAATTAGTATATAATATAGAACACAAAATTTAAAAAAAAAACGATTACTCAACAATCCGCACAGTACATAAAATAGGACAACGGATATATGTTAAACCCAGCTGTTTTATTATTTAAACATAATTCCATTAAAATACAATAATTAACATAAAGTTAATAAGAATTTTTTTTTTAATCGTTTTTAATAATTTTTTACGTTATGGACTACAATAAAATTATTGTAATATTAAATAATATTAATTATAAAATTTAAAAATTTGCAAACGAAATAATGCTAAATATAATTTTTTTTAATTAATAAACTAATTGGATTGAATTAAATTCAATCATAATTAAATATTTTCAACACAATTAATTTTTTGTTGTTAATTATAATTTGTGTATTGTAATTAAATTATTGAAAAAATTAATTCAGAATCCAGTTTTATAAATTTATCGATTTATCATTAGAAACAATTGCTGAGTAAAGTAGAATAGCTAGAACATCTGCTCTGAACGTGAAAATCATTATTTTTAGATTAATACTTAAAACACTTAAATCCCTACATTTTTTGGTTAATTAATTTAATTATAAAAATATAAATAAAAAAATTATTAACTTACCACATAATATAAACCAAAATGTTGATAATAATATAAAACTATATTCCATTGTTATAAACGACATGCCACATATCATTTTTTATAATATATTATAATTTATTTCACTAAAAAATTATATTTAAATTAGGATTTTTGTTAAATAAATTTTAATTTATACACGTTATTTAATTATTTAATTTATTTACAGCTTAATTATCTGAAAATATATGAAAAAAAAAACGAAAAAATTAAAATCACAAATAATGTAAATTATTTTTTAGTGCTAATACCGTACACTACAATATTATATACAAGTAGTTAATTTTTATTTATTATTTTATAAAAATAAAGAATATTATTTTTTAACGCTTCTACATTCATATGTATATATGTATATATTCATATAAAATAATTTCCAAATACAAATTACATATATACATATGTAGAAAATTGAATAATTATAAACTGAATCATAAAATATTGTACATATTTGAATTTATCAGGTATGTTAATAAAAAATTTATTACGGCTTTAAAACTGATATATGGCTTGCACCGCTAAAATTATAACATACATATATTATGTTAATTTTATTGTACCAGTGCAAAAACAAGGGTGTGCATGTGTGTCGCACAAATTTAAACACGCATAAATTAAACACGTTTTTATGTACTCGTATAATAATGTATGTATATTGGGTGTGACGACTACTATAATAATGACCATGCTTGATGTTTATAGAAAAAGAATTTTAAAATCTATTAATATTTTTTGTTGGTAAATCCAGCTTGGAAACGACCGATAATTTCATTAAATAACAATGTAGGTATATGCACACGTGTGTACATTTATTAAATTCAAAAGGACAGATTCAAGAACAATCAATCGAAATTCTAAAGCATCCCTCTTTCAAACTTACTAAATTCACAATTTTGTTTACTACCACTTACCAGAGCCACCTACATATATATACAGAGCCGTAAGGATCAGCCATATTTTTTGTCGATCTTTTTCTAGAGGAACTACTTTTTGCATTATCTCATAAGTATCAATGTAAAAATGACGATTTTCAATCGGTTAATAAATGAAAAGTTAAATCTTTCATTTCGATAACAACTTTATGGAATTTATTCTATATTGAAGAAGCACGTATCTGAAAGTCAGAACCTTAAATCTTAATTTATAATTAATATTAATTTAATAAACATTAAAATTATGAATTTATCATATTTGAATGTGTAAAATAAATAAATAAAACAATATAAGGATGACACCTTTCGATCGATGTTTTTAAGAATTAATTCTCACACTTTTTCGATTTTTAATTTCGCTTTTTCGATTGCGATCGCAGCATGCTCGAATAATGGCTGGTTTACATTCAATCTCTAATCTTTTTTCCAATTCTATTCCTAAATCAAAAATGTAAATAAAAGAAGATAGCTATACGCTTTTAAATGGATAAAGTTAATAGGTGTGGAAAAGACAACTATGTTATAAAAAAAAATTTACAATTTGGCTGCGAACTTTACAAAAAATAACAAAATAATGATAAAAAGACGAACAAGTTCATCTTTTTTTTGAAAAAGACAATATTTATTTGACTATGCCTACTTTATTTTTTCATGCAAATCATATGAATGAATAGTCCTATTCAGATCTTAAAAAAAACTTTTTTTTAATTGTTCTGCGCAGCTTTCAGTGATGTAGAAAAAAAAATTATAAAAATGTTGATGGGTCGCATTTATCTTAGGTAGTAAATTTAAATAAAATAATAAATAACCAATAAAAAGAATTATATTTCAGTTTTAATACACAAAACATTCAAAATGATTATGTATTTATGTTATTACAATCATATTTCAAGTGAAAATTAATAGGTCAAAAAAAAATTGCACGCCTTTTGGAAACATTGTCAACATTTAATTTTGGTACGGACTAAGGAAAATAAATGACCAAATGACATTCATATCGAACAAAACCACAACAACATAAAAAGAAAAATTAGTTTTCAATTTAATTCTTAATTTATCGAATTAAATATTAATTTCAAAAGTGTCCGTGATTATAAGTTAAATTATAAAAACATTTTGTGATTAAAAACGTTCCTTTTCCATTTAAATACAAATACAACATAAAAATGTAAACAATAAACATGAATTATTGTACTTAATACATCACTGTGTATCCGCCATATTCTTTCTGCGCGATAACTGTCAGAATTCCAGCGAGATTTGAAATCTACTATACGAGTACTTGTTTTTCTTACATCCATTTTATGGAATAGAGCAAAAGAATGAAAGTAAATCAGCCTTAAAGCATTATTATTTTTACAATGCCACTATAATACAAGCCATGACACAAGATTTTGATGTAGTAAGCGTATAGGCCGATTCGTTTCTTTTTTTTTTTAAATGAAACGTTTAATTAATAATTATTAGTTTTTGTAATTTTACTTTTTTCAAAAAAGTTTGGTTTCGTTTTTTGTTTTGTTTATAAAAAATCGTGTGCCGATCTGGTACGAACCATTTAAACGAGCATTTGACTTTTTTTAATGTAATTATCTGTTTTCTTTTTGTGTTGACCTGGGTGATGATTTTTTTTATTTCGTGTTGATGAAATTTTCAGTTTATTTTGAGGATTGCAGTTAAGGCATATTAGCATATGTATGTAAATTTTTTTTTTTTTTTATTTTTTTTTATTTTTTTTTTTTTAATAACAGTATATTTTCTATTTAAATAATAAAATCCTGCATACAATAAATAAAAATAAAGAAAATAACTATTTTAGTGTACTCCTTATTTATACAAATGTCATGGAGCCACGATTCATTATACCTACTTATCACAAAATAATCTTAAAGGTAGTAGAGGTTACATAATTAAAAAATTAAAGCTAATATATGTACACACGAGCATAGTTTAAAATATAACAAATAAAAAAAAAAAAAATAACAAATTTTTATTTTGCAAAACGATTCGTTTGCGTAATAAATAGCGACACATCATACAATACAGTTTTATACATACACGATAAATTAAATTAATGTTTCAAATAAAATTTCAATGTTGCTAATTGTAAATAACCAATCTTTTAATAATCTACTAAATTTAGTAATTGTATTTGCGTTCACAATGTCGGTCGGTACTTGGCTATATAATTTCGGAGCAGTGTATGAGAAAAATTTCTTAAAATGTTCTTTATACGGTTGCGGAGTTTTAATTCTGTTTTTGTTCCGGAACATATACGGCTCAGAAATATGAAAATAAATTAAACGATGCCCGCTCATCACATAGTACATTTTTAGAACTTTGAAAACGTACAGGTAGCGTAGAGGTAAGATTTTTAAATGCACGAACAAAGGCAAAGATGGCGTGGTTCTTGGTAAGTAATTCATAATTTTTAAAACTCCTTTTTGGATAGTCATCAACGGTTTGATATTTGTCAAGTAAATACCACCCCAGCATTTTATACCATATTGAAAATGCGAATCAAACAATGCATAATAAAGGCATCTTAAAAATTTCGAACTACATATATTTCTCAAGTAAAAAAACGTTCTTAATGTTTGCCTAAGTTTTATTTTTAAGTTGGCAATATGATCCTTAAAATTTAGTTGGGAATCCAAGCTCACACCTAAATATTTGAATGATGTTACATTTTCAATAGGTACACAAAGAGTATTACAATCAGACTCATTGCAAGCCAGTGAATGAAAAAATATTGGATTAGGATCATGGATGGCACAACTCACATTGAAATACATGATTTTGGATTTGCAGCTTAGAACCATATCATGTACGTAGAAGCATTTCCTTAGCAAACTCATGTCATCTTTCACGGCACATTTTAATGAATTCATATCTGAGCTGGAGTATAGAAACGCCATATCATCCGCAAACGCAACAAGACTACCATGCAGTTTAAGATCAAAGATCGAATTACAATAGATCAAAAAAAGTAATGGCCCTAGGACAGAGCCTTGGGGAACCCCAACATTAATCACCTTTTCATCGCTATATATTTTGTTAATGCAAACAGTTTGCACACGATTTTGAAGATAGGACTGAAAAAGAGAAAGTGCCGAGCCTCTGATACCTATATGTGATAACTTATCTAACAATATTGCATGGTTGACTGTATCAAAAGCTTTTGTAATATCAATAAAAAGTGAGGACACTTTTAGATTTTCATTTAAATGATGATATACAGGAGTAAGGAATGAAATAAGTGCTTTTTCAGTCGATGATTGTTTTATAAAACCGAACTGCCTCTTATCCAAAAATTGTATTCTTTCAAAATAATTGAGCAATCTAAATTTAATAATTTTTTCCAAAATCTTCGAAAATGTATTCAGTAAAGTAATTGGGCGATAATTGTTAAGATCAATACGTGAGTCCTTTTTATATAATGGTTTAACAATACCAATTTTTAATTTCTCAGGAAACACACCCTTTTCAAAACATAGATTAAAAATAAATTCTAAAATATGGGTAATACTGAAAATAACATTTTTTGCCAGTGAATTTGAGACCCCATCAACACCACAAGAATTAGAATATTTCAATTCATTTACTGCTGACAGTATCTCTGATTCACTAATTGGAAAAAAGAAAAAATTTAGATTACTGTATCGTGACAAAACCATGTTATTTCTAACAACATCTTCAATAATAATATTTTCATGATTTTTATTTATAATCACATTAGGTATATTAATAAAATGGTCATTAAATACGTTCGCAATTTCTTTTGGGTCAGTTTTAATATTATTTTCACCAATATCTATTGCTGTTATACTATTTATACTGGTTTGGTTATTTAATCATTATTTACAATTTTCCATTTTGATTAAGGAGAGATTAAATACGAGAGATGGCTGCTTACATTTGAGAGAAGAATCATGCGGGCGATTTACGGCCCAAAACGCGAAATAGATGGTACACACCGAGCTCTGTACAATGTCGAGATCAGAGATCTGATGAAGATCCCTGATATTGTACATGAAATAAGATCGCATCGAGTACGCTGACTCGGTCACGTTCTGCGTACTGATCCGGAACGAATTGTGCAGCGATCTCTGAAAGGAGAGCCACCATGTGGTAGGCGCAGAGGTCGTGGCAGGCGGCGATGACACCACGATGTAGAGAACGACTTGGCCTCTTCAGATTGTCTCAGACAGTATGAAGACCATGCTCAGGATTGAAACCGTTGGAGCCAAATAGTTTCCTCAGTAAGTGGCCAGTAATGGCCTTTTGAAAACTAATTATTATTATTATGTAAATTGCGAATTTTCAAATTAAGATAAGTATGATTAAATTTATATATTTATGTAAATATAGTTTGTGTATTATTTTAATTAAAATTTATTTAGTACATACGGTTATTCTGTAAATACAAATTTACTTTTATTCGTGAAGAAATCGATTTCGATAATTTTTAATTAGATATTTTCCCAATCTAAACTACGGGTTACCAGATTATCTGACGGCGCATCATCGATATACATTTATTATACCCCTATAATACCTCGGTCCACGGCTCTCCATAATTACAGAAGCGCTTGACATGTTTAAAAACTTTCCCATAAGCACCTTCCGCAATTAATTACAATATATTTTTATATCTGGCAATCTGGAACTACATTAAAGTATGGGTGGTTTCCAAAAGTATGCAATATGCAATTCTTTCTGTGTTTGATGCACAAGTTTTTAGCTGAAACAAAGGCTATTATAGAAAGTGTTAGGTGTGTTGGTACACTTCGGAAAAACAAAATTTGCATTCCAAAAGACTTTCTTCCACTCAAACTAAGAAAAGTAGAAAAATA
The DNA here is from genome assembly GCA_951394425.1 of Tipula unca. Classification (NCBI taxonomy): domain Eukaryota; kingdom Metazoa; phylum Arthropoda; class Insecta; order Diptera; family Tipulidae; genus Tipula; species Tipula unca. The sequence goes on from OX596380.1 coordinate 81,270,740, forward strand.
AATTTTCGGCTCTCTTTAGGAAGTTTTTTAACATTGGTTACCAATGTTTCAGAAATCATTAAACTTACTTTCTTCGATACAACACGCTCACCAAATATACGAAAGTCATCGATACAAGCTGTGATCATTTGACAATAGCACGAAGAGTGAAAAAAAGCTACTAATCAGCTATGATAATTTCGGTAAACTTTGTTGTTTTTGAAGAAGTTGTATTTGATTTACTTCCAAATTGCCAAGCACTACAGTTGCGTTAATCTAAAATGTCTTAGGTGTTCTAACCATGTCCTAATAAAATATATTTGTAAAACTCTAAAAACTTGATTTTGTTATATGTACTACTATTTTGGTTAAATTTTCACTTGTGTACAAAAATCACCTTTCAGTAGGTTATGCCAGTAAAACGATCCGATAGGAATAGGGAACGTGTTCATGTTTAAAGTGCTAATCAAATTTGTTATATAGATGGATTGCTTCAAACGAAACTTTAAATAAAAACAAATACTCCAGTAAATCTAATTTAGGTGTATAGTATATAACATTAAAATTACTGGTTGAACATTTAGTTTCTCAAGTTCGATCAAGAGTCGGAAATAATTTTAATCCGTCTGTCTATGAAATTAATTTTACCATCGCGAAAATAATGTCGAATCAAATTGTTTTCCATACTTCGTGTGTGAATTCCGAACCAGATAACTGTTCATTTATTTTAGAAGCAGACATGATAAAATCGATTAAATCCCATCCACAAACCTCTGGTAAATCTTGTGAGAAAAATAATAATTAATGCATAGTAGAATCTGTGCATGATGATTTTTCAGAATCAGAATTGAGCGACATAGTGTTACCATATTTTCTTGGTCACGTCATTTTTAAGTTAACTTACGAGAAGTAAATGCTACAAATTTGAGCCTTTTTTTTTTTTTTTTGGTTGTTGATGTTGGTGGCAGTAATAAAAGAATATCAAAACAAACCATCTAGAGTCAAATCAAATTCTAATCAAGTTTGTGCGACTAAAACTTTAGTCAACTTTTATTTTATTTTAAATTATTACATTTTATTTTAGTTAGTTTTGAAATTTCATTAAAAGTATTTATATTTTAATTTTTTACCATAAGAATAAACATTAAAGTATCGGAGTTGTACCAAAAAGGGATTTTTTCAACTTTCTACTAAGCCTGTGTCCGAAACCTCTGATAAACAATCGTGAATTAATTTTTTGGCATTTGTTTGATAATTATTCCCCTACATTCACGATTTTTTATTATGCTGTCCTAAATGTGTAATAAATCTACCCACCTCAGAAGATTTTTCCCCACGTCATATATGCCAATTTTAGCTTTCATAACCTCAAAATTTTTGTGACAACTAATAAATTGCACAGAAAATTTGAAAAAAAAAAATTAAAATAATGGATCCGATAATACTTTTAATGTCACCTTATTATTATTATATGTATTAATAATTTTAGAATATACTATTATGTATGTATGAATCACAAGTTGCACATGCGTACACAAAGCTGTCAAAAATTATCATAGTAATAGGCTCGAATAATTTGGGTGTGTTCGGTATTTTCAAGTAAATGTCAAAAAATTAATTCACGATTTTTTATCACAGGTTCCGACACGGTCTAAGTACAAATGAAATTGATCTAATCGAAGGTGTTTAATTTAATTAAAATATTTATAATTTTGTAAATCAATGATAAAACGACTAATTAAAAAATTATTCATTCTAAAATTAGGCCATATGTCAATTAGTTAAAAAAAATGGTTAAATTGATATTTTGACAGGAAGTCAAATTATTGATTTATTTGTGAATTTTGTAGTGAACAAACAAAAACAAATTTGAGTTTATTGTCAAAATTTTATGTGTTAACCATTTTTTTTAACTAATTGACACATGGCCCTAATACAAAACAAAATTATAATTTAGCATTAATCTTACACCATGAAGATCAACTATCAAGGAGGAACGTAGAAAGTTGTACGTAACATTTGGTGGATTCGTAAAATAATCACCTAATATAATGCATACCTTTCGTATAAGCTGTATAATTTATAATGCAGACATGATTTTTCTTCATGATATTGTAGTAACAAAATAAAAATATACGTGCTTATGATGTTTGCGAAAGCGACATTAATTAAATATCTGAATTGTTCATCTCTTTATTGCACGAAATTCTAAATTGATAATATCTCCTTATATTTGATCATACAATTCAGAAGCGCTTGTTTTCGTTTGTATAAAGTTTTTATTTTGATACATAAGAGCAACTCTTTGTCACTGTCAATCGATTCAAGATATAATTTTATATTTTTATGCATCAAATGATTTTTTGAAGTGGAACTTTTATATGCACGGAATGATTCGAAAAAATATTCAAACAAAATTATGTGACGGTTGTGACAAATAATTGTGTAACGAACAAAATACAACATATTTTTGTTTTCGCATTTTCATGGTGATATTTCTCAAAGTAAATTTTTTATATTTGAATGTAAATTTAGTTAATTAAAAAATAAACTAGGTTTTCTTAACCGTGTCACATTTCTTTAAATCTGATGTTTGTACAGTGGACATTTCGAAAATTTATAAAAATTTAATACTTTTATTGATACCTCAAGAATCAATTATACGCTTTACCGCAATACTTGAATTAATATTAATTGATGCTCGTACGTCTAATTCTGAATTCAATACACTTAAAATACTAGAAAATAATAAAATATTAAACTACGAGTCCCATTATTTCTGGGGCAAAATGAGATTCTCGGTCATTTGAGATTTCTCCGTCGTTGTTTGTTATTTGGAATTCCTAATCTAAATATTTCCAACTTCAGAAATCAGAATAATTCTAAAAAAATTCGACCAGATAGCAAATCAGAACATAATGAAAACTTTAATAGGCCTGGTCCTAAACTAGGTCGTATTCACCAGGCTGCACTTTATCCGACTTAATTCCGGAGGCTGTTCTTTCTGCTTTTGTGATTCCTCTAAACGTACAGAACTCATTTTTATAGTGAACCTCGCGCCTTACTAATATATGTACAATAGTAGCGCGTTTTAAATAATACATTTTGAACTGTTTGAAACGGAAATACCAGAAGCTAGGAGGTATTAATTTTGCTTATATTTCGGTTTTCCGTTGGCTGAACCGGAGATTGCCATCTTTCATATTCACTAGATGACGAAGTTTGCCGCGTTTTATACTAAGAAAATTTTGAATTTAACGTTTAACGGGGTTTTGCCGTGTTCCAAACTATAGGAAAATGCTATATTATGAAGAATTAAATAACGAAAAAAATTACGTATCAAACTCAGTTTTAAAATAAATGAAGATTGTCGTCTTTGATTCTATACGTTTAACTGCCTGCCTCTCTATTTATGATATTCTTATTTTTGTAGAAACTACCATAGTAGGTATGGGGACGCTTTGACGTGGGAAAATTTGTAATTTGACACCTGACCTTGAAATTTGACACCTTGAAATTTGATACCTGTGGGAAAAAAAAAAAAAAAATTGTAATTTGACACCTGTGGGGGAAAAAAAAAAAAGTGAAATTTGATACTGCGGAAATAAAAATATTGAAATTCCATGAAAGTCAATGACCCTAAAAATTTACACAAGGTCATTGACTTTTATGGAATTTCCATATTTTTATTTCCGCAGTATCAAATTTCACTTCCAAGAATTGTGACGTCATAGCATTGTGGGAAAAAATCTGATGATGTGTGAAAATATTTAAATTCTAAGAAAAAAATTAAAAAAATTAAAAAAAAATAAAAATATATCGATAAAAAAATAGGTACGAACTCGGTGCGGAGCGGCGGTATTATGAGGGTTGTACTTTTAGAATGTAGTAAAGGTTTTTAAAAATAAAAAATTAAAAATTGAAATTTAACACTATTGATACATGAATAATATGATTTGTCGTTTTTGTTTCGTATAAACACGATCAAACATGAATTTTTGTTTCTGTAAAATATTAATGTATTCATCATAACAACAACAACGAACCTGTTGGATGAAAATTGAACTAATATAATATATAATATAGATATCGCATGCACAAAAAAATTTACATGTTTTCGGCATTGTATTGATGCGATTGAAATTCTATAAGTAGAAAAGATAAAGAATTATTTTTTTTAATTGCGAGATGATGTCAGTATCAGACTACAACCTTGATTTTATTAATGAAATTTCACAATAGTAAAAGTTTAAAATAAAAAAAAGTGAAATTTAACACTTTAGATAACAGAATATGACTTATTATTTTGTATGAACGTTTTGTAGTAAATGGATATTAGAATAAATTAGGTTGCACACTCACACATATAAATATCGGAAGCAAGATTTTTTTTTTGTTGTTGCATGTGTATCATACAGAATAAATATGATCATACAAGAATTTTTAGTTACAATTTCTGATATAACTTAAAAACGATATCGTTTTGGAAATTACTTTAAACTGATATACATATGTATGTATGATGCATTGTACAAGTGTATATTTAGCACGAATAAAAATGTATCTGATAAAATAGTATGCGATTCAAACGTAATACGGTAATATGTTGAATTTAGTGGTATTAGGGAAAATTTCTATATAAAAAAAACGTAGTTACCAAACTCATACATTTTGTTGTGTACCAATCAGTGAAATTGTTTTAATAATATCCTCAAACCAGATCAAAGTACGTATCAACAAAATTTATATATGTTTTACACAAATTAATTGAAAATGACCTGCGCAAGCTGTTCGACACTACAACAAGTTTTGCGGGCTTGGATTACCATGATGTCATATGAATAGCTCAAACTTCCTCTGATGAGGAAAACACACTTCAATTAATTTATTGTAAAACATGAGTTAATATAACCCTTAACACAAACTGTAAATCGTGAATGAATACTACTCTAATACTGAATGACTTACACATGTCTAATATAATATGTCTTAACATTTCTATATTCCCTCACAGTATCAATGTATTGGTAAACATTATGATCGATAAAATTCACGTAAACAAAACAACAAAAACTGTAATAGTGTTTTTGTGTATATGAATATCTCGGAATCAATTAAATTGACCGTGGCTGCTTAAAATATAGAGTAAAAGGCTGAATATGATATGTTGTTTCGGAGAAATGAGATAAACAATTCAAACACAATAATTTTACAAATATTTCTGATGAACGCGAAGAAGAGAAAAACGAAAACAATTTTTCAAGAAAATAGATTGCAGAAAAAATTTAAAAAATAAAAATAAAAAAAAATAAAATAAAATATGTGCGATAAGAAGAAACCCCCATGCTAAAAAATCTAAAACTCTGCAGGTGTGTTATTGTAAATCACATTTTTTCGTCATAGTAAATATGAGATTGAGTAAAAAGGCTGAATATGGTGTTTTTTTTCAAAAACATCTAAATATCATCATAAACAACTAAATATTTTACAATGGAGTTTTGTTAAATTTAACATATTATAACAATTATTTTAAAAACGATATTGGTTCACTATTTATAGTTACATTCCGATGAAAATGCGTACATTTTCCACACTTGACAAGAATAAACAGATAAGAAAAAACATTGCGGTGGTATAATATTTTCGGACAAATTTAAATTAATTATTTTTCTATATTATATTACATAAAATGTTCGTAGATTATGTATAATACATCTGGTAAATTATAGAATCGTTCGATATTATTCGTTCCAATTATTAAATCATTGAATGTAACGATTATTGTACACATTTCTCAAAAAGATAAACTAAATATTTTTACAATGGAGTTTTCTTAAATTTAACATATTATGACAATTATTTTAAAAACGATATTGGTTCACTATATATATATAGTTACATTCCAATAAAGATACATATTACATACTTAATCATTTGACGTATTATAAATTTATAGATTAATTAGGTTATATTTTAAATTATTACTGTAATTAAAAATAAACATTCTGTGTTAAAATATGATAATGAAAGAGGTTCGGTGCGTTAAAATATTACTAGAACACTATAGAAATGTCACGCTTCATAATAAAAAAAAAAAGATACTACAACGAAAGTGAAACGTTCTAATTTACGAGGGCATAAACTCTAATTTAAAATTAAACCCACGCCTGATAATGAAGATCCTTCCGAATGGATTAAAGAGGTTGTACAAGAAATTGTACATTATGCATTGAAGGATATTGAACCTACTGATAAAGTAGGCATAACTTTCTGTGGAGTATGTTTTAACCAACATGGACCGGGGTTGGTTACCGTTTAAAGACGCAGGCAAAGCTATAATGAAAGATGTTTGGGAAATGATTTCCAAAATTTTCGGCACACAATAGATATAATTTTAAAAATAATCTTTCATATAATCAAAAATTACAAGATCAATAAAAATTAAAAAAAAAAAAAAGAAATTATTAAAAATTTATTTAAAAAAAAAAATATTGAAGTAAAATAGAAAAAAAAATATTATAAAAAATAATTCTAGAAAAAAATATTATTGTTCGAAAAAGTACTTTCAATTAAAAAAAAAAAAAAAACTTCTCAAATTTAAATTAATTATTTTCTATATTACATTACATAAAATGTAACATGTAATAATATGTAATATGTAATAATTTATTTTGTAACTATAATTATAATTTATTCCTTTAGAAATTTTCCGTATAATAACTTTTTTATTTCAAAAAAAACTTAAAATGTGATTATTAAAAATATTATTAAAAGGAAAAACAGTTTAAAAAAAAAACAACAACAAAACATTTTGCAAATTTAAGTTAATAAAAATTAATTTAGAAATAAAGAAATTCCGCACATACAATAATTGATATTATTTTAATTATATTGATTAAAAATATTTGTCGAGAGACAAAACAAATACAAATTATATAAAATTAAATTTATTTAAAAAATAAAAAATAAAAAACAAATTTAAAATAAATTAATTTAAAAAAATTAATTAGTTTAAAAATATTTAAATTTAAAATTTGTAAATGAAAAAGGTATGTAAAAAAAAATTTAAAAAAAACTTTATAAAAAAATTTTAAAACAAAAATAATAAAAAAATTTTTAAAAATACAAAAAAAAAAAAAATTAAAAAAAATTTATAAAAAAATTTAAAAACAATTTATAACAAAAATAAAAAAAAAAATTTTTCAAAATAAAAAAAAAAAAAAAAAAAAAAAAATATTAAAAATAAAATTATTGAATAAAAAAAAATTAATTATTTTAAAAAAAAACATAAATATTTAAATTTAAAATTTTGTAAAATTAGAAAATTATTCGTCAATTTATAATAAATGCTTTCCACATATAATATTAATTAAAATTAGTTGGAAAAAATATTAATGTACAAATCATAACAACAGCAAATCTGCTCAATGAAAATTGAAGTGATATAATATAATATAGATAACGCCTACACAAAAAAAAAATAGTAATAATAATTTACATGTTTTCAGCATTGTTGTGATGCGATTGAAATTCTGTTAGTAGGAACTCACAGAGATAAATACCAGGAAGCAAGATTTTTTTTTTGTTGTTGTTTATGTTTTTCGTATATGAATATCGGATGGAGGAAATACAAACAAACAAATGATCAAACAAATAAATACATATATTTATATATATATTACCAAGCTGGACATTATCATACAGAATAAAGATGATCATATAAGAATTTTTAGATACAGTTTCTGATTTAACTTAAAAACGATAACGTTTTGGAAATTACATTGAACTGATATACATATATGTATGTAAGATGCATTGTACAATAAATTGTATATTTACCATGAATAAAAATTTATCTATAGAATATACATATATACAAATATAAGTGTTTCGCGGGTTTGCGGTGAAAATTGAAACCAGGAAATTTTGACAACTATGATCATACAAAAGATGAATTTGATTTATTGTTTTTTGTATGAACACGATCAAACAAGAGTGGGGTTTTTGATATTAGATCGTATGTAATAGAGATTTTTGTTGTAATAGAGATTTTTGTTTTTGAAGAAAAATATTAATGTTCACATCATAACAATAACATATCTGTTGGATGAAAATTGAAGTGATATAATATAATATAGATATCGCCTACACAAAAAAAAAACAATTTACATGTTTTCAACATTGTTTTAATACGATTGAAATTCTATATGTAGGAAAGATAAAGAATTAATTGTTTTTAATTGTAAGATGATGTCTGTATCAGACTACAACCTTGATTTTTACTATGTATACATATAGTTAGTGACCTAAATTTTTCGAAAATGATTATTAGTATAATTTTAATATAATTAAATATGAAGAAATTTTTGGCACACAATAGATATCATTTTTAAAAATGCTTCATATAAAGAAACAATTATAAGGTGTATAAAAATTTTAAAAATAAAAAAGAAATTATTAAAAAATTTATATAAAAAAAAAATGAGAATAGAAAAAAATATCATAAAAAATATAATTTTAGAAAACAAAATATTATTATTGGAAAAAAATAAAATACTTTCAAATAAAAACCTCAGGGAGCGATCGGACGTCCGACGTCGGATATTGGACTCCGACGTCCGACGTTGGACGGTGCAATTCGAACGATGGAATTTCATCGTACTGTTAAGTTGGTCGCTTGAAATTATTTTATTTAAAAAAAAAAATTGATATAAACGTCTATGATTCAGATAAATATTGATGTAAAAGTCTTACTTTATATAAAAATTGATGAAGACGTCCATGATTTAGATAAAAACGGATGTAAACGTCTATGATCTATATAAAAATTGATGTAAACGTCTATGATTTAATAAAAATTGATGTAAACGTCTATGATTTATAATGCATAATGCGGTCATGTGCTCCGCGCAGGTTCGGTACCCACCGCATTTTGCATTATAAGAATGTAATTTTATTAAAAAAAATAAAACCATTGTTTTGAATTTACCGAGAGTGATTTTAAATTTTTTTTTTTTTTATTTTAAAAATGTAAATTTTTCTAGAATTGAAGTTGAAATTGAATTTAGCAAAATTTTTGTAATATACAAAATAATAGGATTTCAACAAAAAATCAAATTATACAAATGAAACTATGTTAACTATGTTCACAGTTTTAAATAGCTACCTGCCAAATTTAAAAAAAAAATTTACAAGTTTAAAATTTCTTTACCATTCATTTACAAATTATTACTGATTGTTTCAGAATTTTAAAAATAATTATATTAATTCTGCGTTTTAGTTGTAATCATAAAATTTTAAGAACTCGAATCCATATTTTTTTAAACCAGTTAGGAATACACGATGTTTGAATTTAAAACATTTTCCAAGTTTTAATAATTTTCATTTATATGGTTTACAAAGCTTTAAAGTTTTTTTCAGTAATTTAATTGATTTAATGAAGCGTAGCATTGCTTCGCGTTTACTTTATTTAGGTAGTAGTGTTTTAATTGTTTTAACATTTTTAGACGTTTTAAAATACATATGTATATAAAACTCTTAAAAATTTAGAGTTTAAACAGCTAATAATTTCAAAATTTTTAGAAAAATTACATCCGAAAACTTTCAAGAAATTTTTAGTTTTAAATAGAATTCAATGTAAAATTTTAATTTTTAATTTTAGTGTGGCATTTAGTTATAATTTAATTAGATTTTACAGGCCCCACAGAATTTTGAAAATTAAACATTATAAATTTATGTAAGTTTTAAAAAATTACATATTTCTAGATTTGAAATAATTTAATATTTTCTTTAAAGTAAATTTAAATATTTTTAGTGAGTTTTTGGAACAATTTACAAGCCAAAAATAAAACATTGATCTTGTGAAATTGAATTATAATATTTTTGAGAATTGAACAATTTTGAATGTTTAAGATATCTTTAAATTAAGAATAAATAGACGTATAGGAATTAATTTATTTTATAATATTTAAAGTTGTAAAAGAAAGACAGACGATTTAAATTTTTTGAATTTTTAAGATTTCCGAAGTTAAACATCCAAATTTATATTCTAATAGGTTTCATCAAAATTTAGTGCCAAATTTAAACAATTTGTGTATTCTAAGAATTTCAATTACAGATTTAAAATTATGTAATCAAGAAATTTCTCAAATTTTGTAGAATTCATTTTGTTTTTGATGATAATTTACCAAATTAATTTTTGAGTTTTTAAAATTATCCAATTTAGAATTTTCAAGAAACCAATTTTTTTTTAAAGAAAAGTTAAATTTTAAAATATTTAGGATGAATTTTAAGAAATAATAAAATGTAATTTCTCATAAATTTAAAAAATGTCAGTTTTTTATTTAAAATGTTCCGATCTTCCGCGTAAATGTTTTTATTTGTTAAAACCTGTTAAATTTTCTATGGCGGTAAATAAGATTTACTTAAAACCCCTAAAGGCTAAATATAACCCTAAAAAAATTGGTTAATTTTAAAATTTCATAAAATCGTACAGGTACAAAAGTACAAAAATCTCAAGTTTAAAAAGAAAAACTTGGAAAAGATGGCGTATGGAGGGAAATTTTTGAATGTTAATCAAAACCCATACATATTTATATACGTCATGTACGTGTATGTGTATATGTAATGTTTCTGCGAACACGATATTATTTGAAATGCTAAGAATAGAATTAAAATGTTGATTTTTGTATAGTTTTTTATGAGTGAATTTCGTTCGTGCAATTTAAAATTCTGAAATGGAATGTTACGTGACCGTTGAACAAATTAAATATTTTTTGGCGTGTGTGTGCAGCCTTTTGTAATATGAATACATTTTTACGTATTTTTACGATTTTTTCGGTTTTTGTTTAATTACATTACTATATATGCTTACATATGTATGTACGTATAAGCATGTATGTACATCCCCGGTTCGTATTTATAAATTAATGTCCCAAATAAAAAATGGACTCAAAATGAAAAGCATCAATGGGTATTTGATTTGGCCGAAGCCAGCGTGATTCATTTTTTTTTAGAAAAATCAGCTTAATTGAGTTGTTAAATGTGTTGGTAGTCTTATTATAGATTGTAGTGACGTTGTTTGAACATATGTTTCATGAAACATGTAAAGACTACAAAATATTAAAAATCCATCATAAAAATCCATCATCTTAATTTATTTAGGATAGTTTTACCATAAGGAACAACTTGTATATGTATATCAATCACATACTTTATTCCCACTATAAATTGTGATTTAAGTCGTCGATGAGACCAAATTTAGTTTTATAGCCAGTTTCCATTAAAATATGTAATAAATCAACTTTTACTCTTTCACCCGCACAAAACCCAGCCAAATTTGCATGCAACAATAAAATCGTAAATTTAGTGCTATACCATAAAACCATAAGAAAATGTAGGTCAACCTAAAATATTCAAAATACTTTACAAATTCCCTTCCGCTCGCCCAAATGATTAGAGATTTTTTATGTATGCATAAATTACGAGTATTTTCATTTTTATTATGACCCGTTAAGCCGTTAAAAAAAATCGAAATGAACAAAGCTGTATATGTGTATGTATGTATGTATATACTATACGAATGTGTATATGGAGATCGTAAATTCCATCGCAAGTATAGTAAAATAAAAACTAGAGCGAAACTTTTTTTTTGTCTTGCTTATAATATAACAAAAGGTCATCCTCATGAGAATTCCATCTTAACGTTGGGAGGAAAAGAAATCTACTTTATATTTTATATAAGAAAATTAAATTTTTTGTTCTGAGATTTCCGCCCTCTCACCGCAACACTCGCCCTCCTCATAAATTGATGAGGTGAAATTTCACATTATTTTATTTATGATAATGTTATTACATGATTGATGATATATTGTTTGATTTTTTTTTTTTTTTCGTTGTGTCGATATTATGTATACATATTCAAACCATATATATGTACATATTCAATGTACACATAGTTCGATTCAAACTGACAGCCAACATACATATATACACGAAACGATATAAAATCGATAACAACATGAATAATTCGAGTTAAAGATAATTCAATAAGTTTTTGTTTTAATCTTCGATTAGCTGTGTACATGATTGATTCCCTTTAGACGATGGTCGGAATAAAGATTTCCTCGGTATAAGGTGTATAAGATATATATAAACGGAGAAAAATTGTTAATTCAGGTACCACTTGTGTATATATACGTATGTACATACTCATGATTATTTTAAAATTCAGTTAGGTACGTATACATAATTCCATAAGATGTTCGATTACCTTTTTTGATTCCAAATTTCTATAAAGTAGAGTGTTAAATTTGATTAACAATTGGCATAAAAAGGTGCGTTACCAATCGTTCATTCCTTAATTGATTGCCATTAAAAATTATAAGTTTTGTTGTAAAAAAAATTCATTTTAGATTTTAGAATCGTGACAACACAATTTTTAATATCTAGGTAATAAATTATATATCACGTGGTTTTATCACGGCCATAACATAAAATTTCATTACATAATTATTTATCAATTATATCTAGGCACATAGAATTCCAAAGAGATTTAGGCGTAAATATATACGGATTATAATCACGTTGTAAACATGTTATTAGCTACCACCCATGCTTCAAACGAAATAATAAATGTGTTGACCATGGAAATGTCCTTCTGCGTATCAAAGCTATATATACATAATATATATATATATAAATATATAAACTTAAAATAGAATTGAAAATATAATAATGTTGTGTATCAATTTATCACTTTGTGTCGTATATCCAAGATGACAATACTCTTAATCACTTATTTTTGTTAAAAACGAAAAAAAAAAATCGAAACTGTCGTGGTGAATAAGATAAAGTTACATTAAAAAATCATCAATCAAGCGTTCAGTGATCACAAAAACATGATAACCTAATAAAAATTAATCAGAATTATAAAACGTCTATATATGTAGTTGGATGGCTTATTTTAAAAATGAAGCGCGTAGCCCAGAAACGACATTCCAGATCCGTAGATTTTGTTTTAAAATTGACCAGTTTTTAAACTTCCTATACATTTTAATTTTGTATTACTCTACAATTTAAATGTTTAATATGAACAATGCGAAAATTGTGAATTACTAATGCTGTTATTAAATTCAAAAACTTTATTTTTCAAGATAATTTAAGCTTCGGGATTTGGCCTTCATTTCTCAAATTTCCTAAATTATTAAAGTACATTTGAAAACAGACACAAAAGTAAATTAATGTTTCATTAAAACCAACAACAGCATCAAATCGAATACATATATTCCGTAAATAGTTTAAGATCAATCAATTAATTTTTAAATAAATTTAGAAGTTAATATTTAAGAAAGTGATCATTTTCGGTTTGTCTCACCACTCGACACAAACAGATAAGATGTGTGTTTTGTTTTAAATTCACAAAAAGGCAAACCAAAGCGACGATGTGAAAATTTCTAGTACAACCTTATAAATACAACACAAATTGCATTACCATAACCATAATGGCGGGGAAAATAATACTCACATTGAATTAATTTAAATGTTGACTTTTGAGTTAGGTATATGTTTCATATACCTAACTCAAAAGTCAATGTTTCTTTGTGGTACTTGATGAAATGGTACTTTGTGGTACTTGATGACCAACGTGTCATTTTAGTACCCACATTGCAGTTGTTCATTTTTTAAGATTCTTTAATTATTAGATGCTATAGAGTATAGGTAGTACTTTTAAAATAGTACCATCGACATTCAAGCAATTATACAACTATTAATGCCGATTTCCACAAACTCAAAGCGTTTCTTTTGTAATTCGCTCTTTGCTCAATGAAAATTGAAAAAGATTTTCAAATGCTTAGAGAAAATAAACATCAGCTTACGAGTATCAAAACTACCTGTTACTGATTTTGAAAAGCCTGCAATAAATAGCTTGAGAAACTAATGAATCGCATTTACATCTGAGGCAAATAATATAACAGGAGAAGTCAAACCCTGGGATTGTCTTCGAAATATGGTCGAAATGAGGAGTTCTCTAAAAAATGCGTGGCATAGTGGCCTTGAGCTATATTTCACCATCGGAAATAAAATCGTATTTTGGCAAACTATTTGAAGTTTTAGAAATCGATCGTCAAATTATTGCAAAATGGTTAACTGAAAATTAAATTAATGGAAAGACAACTACCTCATTTTCACCAACTTTCTGGATTTGCTTTAATCGAAATGAAAAAAATAATCCGAGGGGCCCTATTCTTGAACTGTTACTAAATTTTTCGGTACCATTTAAATGTCAAAGTATTACGAAAATCATAAACTGATATTCTTGAAATCTGGGGCCCTACTATGACTTTCGACTACTATTTTCGATAGCTGTCGTTTTCCTATAGTAGACAGAGGAAGAAAAAGGTACACAATAGTATTATTTTCCTTTTTCTTCCTTTGTCTACTATAGGAAAACGACCGTCGTCGAAAATCGTAGTCGAAAGTCATAGTAGGGCCCCGGATTCCGAAAATTTTCGCAACGGAACGTTACTAAAATATTCGGAAAGGTTTTTCGTTTCTTATTTCATTTTCGCAATACAATTTATACGAAACAAATTTTTTGTTTTATATTTTTCATGAGTAAGAGTAGGATAGTTATACAAAGTTTCTACAAGCTCTTCCGCAATTTCCTTATTGACACGAAACAACTTTACAAAATATTTTACGGGTAACGCAAAACAATCAATAAACTCATTTATTTGTCGAGCATTTCCCACATTCATTTCGACTTGTTCCAATTCAGATATTTGAAAAAGCCCATCCAAATCATCACTTCCAGCCATTAGGTATTTATTATTTTAAATCCAAAAAAAATCGAATCAATTTTATTTATCTAGTAAATAATTTAAATTCACAAGTGGGAATTGACAAATCAACTAATTTAATATTTCAAATTGAATAAATTTAAATTTCAAAACAATTAAAAATATTGTTTTAAACAAATCTAGCATACGGGTTGACAAAACTATTCATAAAATATATTCACATTTCACAAAAAGTTTGACATTTTTTTGTACGATTACGAAAATTTTCGATACCCAAATTTTTTGTAATGATTCAAGAATAGGCTCCTAGGATACAAAATTCAACCGTACTGTGTCGCTAAAGAAGAATTTCGGATATTTTTGTTTAAACTACATACATAAAACCTCCAACATTGGACACTCCTCTATTTTGGACACTCCTATATATTGGACACTTCTATTCAGTCCCTTGAACATCCATACAAAATTTACCAAAACTTTTTCCATTTACTTTATATATTGGACAACCTCTGTATATTGGATATTGGACAGTAAAATAGTAATTTGTGTATTTTTTTTCTATAATTTTTACCTCCGTATGGTGGACGTCATTTCTGTATATTAATAGGTAACTAACAAGTATAAATGTATGAATGACCAACACTATTCAACGTTGCACAAAATCTTTTGTACAGCTAGAGGGATTCAGTATTACTGCTACTGATGAGCCCAGCGACCTTGAAGATATTATAACCATTCATGAGGCAGAGGGAGTATCGGCTGAACAATTTGAATAGTTGGTTTGATTTGAATAGAGGTTGAATCAGACCATAAAACGGATGAGACAAAGGTGAAGATTGAAGAAGCCTTTAAAGCACTTGAAGTAGTGAAACATTTGTCGTTGGATACCTGTCCGTCTATTCGCAATGATATCTTGGCTTTGGAAAGCAAACTTCAAATGAATTTAGTCTCAGCAAACCAAATTGCAAACAATTATTGATAATTTTTTTAAACAAAATTATTAAAGATATAGGGTATTTCGCAAAGTAAATTTCTGCTGCATATGTAAATTTAATAGTACGCATAGTTTGTGATATTAATTTTTTTTTATGCCTTTTTTATGCCTATGTACTATATGTTACATACATTATTATGCATAAATGCACTATGAATTAAACATGAAATAAAAATTAAAATGTAGTTGTCATGTATTTTTTACTCGAAAAATAATTTTCCATACATTGGACACCTCCATAAATTGGACAGTTATGGTAAGTCCCTTCGCTGTCCAATATACAGAGGTTTTACTGTATTTCAATATTGTGCAAAATAAATAATCACATAGTTAACAAACAAAGATGTTTTATTTAAAGCGCATTCCCTTCAGTTTTGAAATTGACAGATGAAATTCATTGACCAGTCATCAATTGACGTTAAAGTGAGTTTTGCACAATCCGTCGGAATATTTTGGAAGATGGCAGGGACAATAAAAATCGATTGCCAGCGTTTGCGAGATAGTTAAAAATAATCTAGCGGAATTTTTTAAACATTATACTAACAATAAAAATATGCCGCCCAACGACATTATCAGTCGCCAATAGAAGGGTATTTGCTCATATGAATTCATCGAAAAAAAAATGATAACCGTGAGCAGTCGGGGTACTTTTGGTCGTAAATTGATAAATGAGAGTTTCATATATACGTACGAGGTGTATAGTGGTCGAGTAATAACAAACAAAAAACAGTCTATAGAAATGATATAAAAATTACTTTTTTCAAGCATTTTTTGGTATTAGATTTGATATAACTTATAAGTTAGACACAAAGACATTTTTTGTTGTACCTGAGTACAAATAACAATATGTTTTCGTTTATTTTAAGAAAACGAATAATTCCATTTCCAAACTTTTCTTTCATGAATTTCCAGTGTCAGGATTTTCAGTCAGATTATTGGTGATTCGTGGACCTTATTGTTCATATTAAACTGCATCTGTTTCACATTGTTCATGAACGGGCTAACAAAAATCGCTTAGTGTGCGTGACAGAGACTAGAATTTATACGAAAATGAATGGTATGAATATGAAAACACGCGGATTGAAAACACGGGAATTCTCAGGAAGAGTAAAAAATACATTATACGAATGCAATCCGAAGAAAATGTAGTCCACTTGAATTTCTGTAATTATAAAGTTTAGTTATACATTTTTGGTCGTATAAATGGTATAAATATATTAATTGAATCTTATACTTTTTGATTCATGGTATCTGCGTACGGCGCGAACAGCGCAGCTTGTATATTACATTTGTGTTGGTTTTGATAAAGCATTTTATGTTTGTTATTAATAAACCACTACTACTGCAATATATCATGAATTGGCCGTATATAAATAGGCATTGGCTGGCCATACATACTTAGGCATTGAATGTACGTAAACTAACACATTCACGTAGTAATAAACTAACAACTTACGGTCCTTCTAGCCTCATTTGTCATTTTACGACCAAAATCGAGGTACAGGAATTTCAATTTTTTTTATAAGTTGGTTTATTTTGTTGTTGTTTTATTACAATTTTATATAGGCTTGGCCCACCCACAAGTGTTAGTAAGCTTTAAAAAAAAAAAAAATATTTAAAGGCGCAATTTTATATATTTTCGTAAACTCAACAAATTTCGGTTGTTTTAGTTAACATTTGCTAATTGTTTTCAATGGTACTATAGTGTTCTCTTTGTATCTTACAATATTTTCTAATGATAAGTCTATTATGTCCAAAAAAACAAATAAATAACAACAACAAAAATTATTGGATTTGCTGTCTGAGAATCAAGACCCTGCCCTGTATCCTTAGACGAAAAGAAACCAAAAATAATTGTATTACATTTGTAAAACGAAAACTTTACTAAAATTATTATTTTATCGCGTGAGAATTATCGCGGTATAGCTCTCCTTTGCACAGCATACAAGTTACTGTCATACATTTTATTGGATAGAATCACTCCTCTGGCGGAGGCCTTGGTTGGTGACTATCAGGGAGGATTTCGTCCGAATCGATCAGTCACTGATCAGGTCTTTTCGCTGCGGATGATTCTATCTAAATATTATGAGACATCTGTAGCAGCTCGAATATTCGACTCACCGATATTCGATACTGCCACAACAAAACAAATTAGTAAAATTCAAATATAAATCAACTTATTTGAATTGAGAATTTACTAACCCCATCACACATCCAATAGCCGAACCAATTATCCAATTATTAAGTCGCCTTACCAATTCGACTAACAATCCACTGCACTTAACATAAGTGCAATGTTCACCGTCGCCGGCGCATGTGTTCCTTCAACACAAAACGAACACGAAGGCGACGTCATCATCACACCAGTCTGTTTACAAATTTCATACGAGGTGGACATGTTAAATTCCGTACCAAATAAAAACAAGTGCCGTGTATACAAATTTATTACAAAGGCAGTCAGCCATCATAATTTTTATATATATTATATTTTTACGCGCGTGGTGTATTTCATATACAAAATAAATTAATAAATATAAATAAATAAATCATTGTACATTACAAGATAAACAAATATATTATAAATAAATAAATTAAAAGTGGATGTCAGTGTTTTTCAATTTGGAGTCAGATAATATACAACACACTAAAACATCCATAGTGGTGACACCAACGTTGGAACAATTTTGCTTACGAATTTTGCAAATTTTGGATATACGCAGCAAACATTGGATTTTTTGTCTCACGCATAATTTCAACGAAGTCTGGTACATAAACTGTACCAGACACATGGTATGTACAATCAAACGGTGTAAAGATAAATTAAAATATTAAACCCATAATATTTCATTTATTTCACATACGGGCAACGCCGGTTACAACAACAACAAGAAGAAAATAATTACGGAATATAGCCGTTACCCAACGGATCAACAAAAAAAATAAAAAAACCGTATAACAGCAAGCAGCGGAACAGCGAGGGATTTCATTTTGTAAAAAAAATCAACACGTGGCGAAGGCAACACCGACCCGCGCAGCGCTGGACATCGAGGGACAACAACAACGGTGTAGCGACTAACCCACACCGCAACGAAGCAGCATCATAATACCAGATAAGAGTTTTTTATTTTTTTTCTCATATATATTTTTTTTTTACAAAATCAAGTAACGTAACTTAATATCAAATTTAAATTATTTCAAATCATTTTTTTCTCATACATTATAACGTAAATATTATTATTATTTTTTAAATTACTGCATGTAAATTGATTTATTTTGTATTGCACCACAAGACGTTTCTTAGTTTTGCTTATCTGGTTGTTTCTCGCTGAAAGTCCTCCCACTATCACAAACCCGCTGTTCTAATTCACCTCGAATGACTTAAATTTTTTTTTCTTATTCAAACTTCAACGAGCCCCCCCAATATAAGGTAGGACGCAAAGGAACTCCATATTCGGGGGTATCTCGCATCGGGCGTTAAACGAGGGGACATCCCGGCCCTCAAACAAATCATTACACGGTAACCATTCCGCCTTATAATTTCGTATAGTTTCATTTTTTTTTATTGTATTGGTTCGTTTTAACAAAAGAACAAAATGACCGAAGATGCAAAACATCTATCACAGGACATGGACACCACGCCTGAAGGCGCTAGTCCACAAGTAGAGATCGCGGCATCACATCAGCGAATCACAATACAACCTTTCTGGCCACAAAGAGCAAACACATGGTTTCAGCTCGCCGAAATACAATTCGGGCTGCAAGGTATATACGCTGATAAAACAAAGTACCTGCAAACATTATCAGCTTTGCAACCAGAAACGTGCGATGTGATCTCGGATCTCCTCCTCAATCCGCCGACAACCATCCAATACAACACATTGAAACAAACGCTGCTAGAACGACTAGCACCATCGGGCGAACGCCAGCTAGAACAATTGCTTTCAGGCCAGCAATTAGGCGACCAAAAACCATCTGACGCTTTACGGCACATACAAACACTGGCTAACAATAATTTTAATGAAAATATCATTAAATCTTTGTGGGTACGTAAAATGCCGGAGTTGATTCGCATAGCGCTGGTAGCACAGCCCGAATCCTCCACGACACAAACGTTAGCCAAAATAGCCGACAAGATGTATGATGTCATAAACATCACATCTCAAAGCGTCAGCCAAGTCAATGCACCATACCGGCAATCACGTGAACGCAGTGGAGACAGAACTCCCCGTTCAACACAAGCACCAAACACACTCGAAGCAAGACTGTCGAGAATCGAGTCTAGACTCGACGGGCTACTCAGAGGTCGAAGCCGTTCGCGTGGGCGACGAGCTCCCTCACGAAATAGAACCCGCAGTCCCAGCAACAACACGTACCAACATGGTAAATGCTGGTTCCACACAAAGTTTGGTAGAGCCGCCAGAAAATGCACGCCACCGTGCAATTTCACCACGTCGCAACCATCGACGTCCGCGGCCGCCGTAAAACTGGACATTGACCAACAAAAAAACTATTAGAGTCACGGGTTGAGAGCAACATGCCTCCCCTGACCACAAACACACCCTATACGTCACGTTTGTTTGTGTACGATAGACACAACAAACTCACCTACTTAGTCGACACTGGCGCTGACCTTTCGGTTATTCCAGCAATGAATTTCAGAATGAAATACTCATTAGCCAATCGAAATTCAGCTCTAGTCTTATCGGCTGCCAATGGTTCAATCATCCACACGTACGGCACAAAATTGCTTAACGTGGATATCGGACTCAAACGAACCTTCACGCACGCTTTCATACTAGCTGCAGTGAATCGTCCGATCATTGGCGCCGATTTTCTAAGCAAATTCGGACTTCTTGTCGATGTCAAACACAAACGGCTGATTGACCCAGCTACAAAGCTGTCAACAAACGCCACAATGGTTCGTGTTAACACACCAACACCGATCCATTTTAACATCGACAACGGCTACGTCACTCTGCTCAAAAAGTACCCACTACTTACAGCAGAGCCGAACTACAAAATGCCAGTCCGACACAACGTGGTTCATCACATCGTCACAGAAGGCCATCTTCCCGTGTCGAGACCACGCAGACTAGATTCGGTGCGTCACAAAGCTGCACAAGCAGAATTTCAACACATGGTGGAATTAGGAATTTGTCGAACATCGACATCTTCCGTTTCTTGTCCATTACACATGGTCAAGAAGAAAGATCAAGACTGGAGGCCATGTGGGGACTATCGGCGTTTAAACACGGTTACGATTTCGGATCGCTACCCGATACCCCACATTCAAAACTTCACCATGCACTTGCATGGCTGCAAAGTTTTCTCCAAACTTGATCTCATCAGAGGTTATCACCACATTCCCGTGGCACCTGAAGACGTTTTCAAAACGGCAATCACAACTCCATTTGGCCTCTTCGAATACACCCGAATGCCATTTGGATTACGCAATGCCGCACAAACGTTTCAGCGCTTCATGAACGAAGTCGTTCGAGATCTCGACTTCGTTTTCGTCTACATAGACGACATTCTTGTGGCATCTCAAACTGAGGAGCAACACAAACTCCATCTGGAAACACTTTTCCAACGACTTGTCGAGTTTGATGTTCACATCAAGAGCTCAAAATGCGTCTTCGGCGCATCCACTCTTGATTTCCTCAGCCACAAGATTACCGCTAATGGCATCCTTCCGTCACAAGACCGAATCAATGCCATTAAAGAATTCCCAGCTCCAACCTCAATCAAAAGTATTCAGCGATTCATCGGCATGGTCAACTACTACCACCGATTCATACCAAACCTCGCTAAAATACTCAACCCAATTCACAGCCACCTGGCAGTACTACTACGTAAGCCCAAAACCGCCAAGAACTTCTCTTGGCCTGACGAATGTCAACACGCATTCACGTCACTCAAGGCTGAATTGGCACGCACAACACTCTTGTCACATCCACTGAGCGACTCAAAGCTCAGCATAACTACTGATGCATCAAACACTGCTGTCGGAGCAGTCATGCAACAGTACAACGACAAGTGTTGGGAGCCCCTGGGATTCTTCTCAAAGAAGCTCTCGGATGCCGAAAAGAAATACTCTGCATTCGATCGGGAATTACTCGCAATATATCTAGCAATCAAACACTTCAGATATTTTGTCGAGGGTCGGGACTTCACAATTTACACCGACCACAAGCCTCTCACTCGAGCAATTCAGTCTAAAACTGAACGCAATCCAAGGCAAGCACGCCACTTGGATTACATTAGTCAATTTACCACGGACATCCAGCATGTTCAAGGTACCGAAAACGTTGTCGCGGATACACTTTCGCGCACAACAACAAACGAAACGGCCACAGTCGAGACTCACTTCGACTGCAACAAGATCGCACAAGCGCAAAAAGCAGACTTGGAACTTCAGAATTTACTTTCTGGTTCCGCTTGTCACGCCAGTTCATCACTGAAACTGGAGCTTTTCACACTACCTGGCCTCGAAATCTACTGCGAAACATCTACGGGTGCAAATCGCCCGTACATCGCAGAGCAACTACGTCGAACCATCTTCGACACACTACACGGTATCTCACATCCTGGTGTCCGCGCAACTCGTAAATTGATTACTGCTCGATACTTTTGGCCCAGCATAAACAAAGACGTGACCCATTGGGCACAATCCTGTTTATCCTGCCAAAAATCAAAAGTCCAGCGGCACACAAAATCGCCTCTTGGACAATTCGCAATTCCACCTGGTCGATTCGAGCACATTCATTTGGATGTCGTAGGACCACTTCCTCCATCCAATGGATACTCATATTTACTCACCTGTGTCGATCGTTTCACTCGATGGCCAGAAGCGTACTGCATGAGCGACATGTCTGCAGCAACCATTGCCACCACATTCGTGCAAAACTACGTATCACGATTTGGCGTTCCACTTGACATCACCACTGATCAAGGAACCCAATTCGAGTCGAAGCTTTTCTCGGAGTTAACGAAACTCCTCGGCTCGCATCGTATACGTACAACGGCTTACCATCCGCAAGCCAATGGCATGGTCGAACGTTTCCACCGCCAGCTCAAAGCTGCTCTCAAGGCCCGAGGCAACACAATTCACTGGAGCTCCGAAGTACCAATCGTTCTACTTGGTATTCGAGCAACGGTCAAAGAAGATTTGAAGTGCTCACCAGCTGAAATGGTTTACGGTCAAACCATCAAGCTACCCGGTGAGTTCTTCGTCGAACATCCTCTACCGTCTCCATCCACAACCGACACAGTCATCGACCAACTCCGCACCACCATGCAAAATCTTATCCCCACGGCAACAAGACCAACGAATGAAAGCAACATATTCATTCCTAAATCGCTCAACAATTGCGATTACGTCTTTGTCCGGGTTGATAAGGTTCGTACTGGATTACAATCTCCATACGATGGGCCATACAGAGTTATACGCCGCTTACGCAAGCAATTCATTGTCTCAATCAAAGACAAACACCACTCAATCTCAATCGACAGATTGAAACCGGCGTACGGTATTCTCAACACGGCTGATCAAATATCAGCCAGCAAACGATATAAAACCGTCCGGTTCACCGTATAACGTCTCAAAACCAATGGTTTCTCATCTGGAGAGGGGGTACTGTAGCAGCTCGAATATTCGACTCACCGATATTCGATACTGCCACAACAAAACAAATAAGTAAAATTCAAATATAAATCAACTTATTTGAATTGAGAATTTACTAACCCCATCACACATCCAATAGCCGAACCAATTATCCAATTATTAAGTCGCCTTACCAATTCGACTAACAATCCACTGCACTTAACATAAGTGCAATGTTCACCGTCGCCGGCGCATGTGTTCCTTCAACACAAAACGAACACGAAGGCGACGTCATCATCACACCAGTCTGTTTACAAATTTCATACGAGGTGGATATGTTAAATTCCGTACCAAATAAAAACAAGTGCCGTGTATACAAATTTATTACAAAGGCAGTCAGCCATCATAATTTTTATATATATTATATTTTTACGCGCGTGGTGTATTTCATATACAAAATAAATTAATAAATATAAATAAATAAATCATTGTACATTACAAGATAAACAAATATATTATAAATAAATAAATTAAAAGTGGATGTCAGTGTTTTTCAATTTGGAGTCAGATAATATACAACACACTAAAACATCCATACATCCATCTCCGTACATCAGGTTTTCCTGGATTTCCGGCAGGCCTACGACTCGATCAATCGAGAGAGTTTGTGGTCTACCCTGGAATACCTAGGAATGCCAACAAAATTGGTACGACTGTGTAGGATGACAGTGACGCAGTCTCAATGCTGTGTTAAAGTTCAGAACAGGCTATCGACAATTTTTGCAGTTAACTCGGGTGTTCGGTAGGGAGATGCTCTGTCCCCGATACTCTTTAATCTCATGTTGGAGTACATCTTTCGTAAAACTGAAACACCTCAGCGCAACATCTTATATCGCCAGTCCAATCAAGTGCTTGCATATGCAGATGACATATGCGTGATTGGACTGAATAGCAACGGAGTGAAAGAAATACTTGATCCGCTTGTAGAGTTTTCAGCTTCTGTTGGACTCCAGATCAATGAGTCCAAAACGAAATACCTGATCTCTGGTTTTAGAGACAATGGCACACCAGATTTTAGTAGTGGCCACCACACGTTTGAGGGAGTGAGGAGGTTCAAATATTTGGGCTCTCTTATCACTCACGATAACAATGTGGGTGAGGATATTAAAGTGCGGCTGGCAGCTGGCAGTCGTTCTTTGTATCCTCTAAGGCCACTGCTAAAATCTAAACACTTATCAAGTGCCGTGAAGCTGAAGCTTTACAAAGCGTTGATCAGGCCCGTTGTTATGTTTGGATGTGAAAGTTGGGCGCTGACGGATGAGTACGAGAGATGGCTCCTTACATTTGAGAGAAGAATCATGCGTGTGATTTACGGCCCTAAACGCGAAATAGATGGTACATACCGAGCTCTGTACAATTTCGAGATCAGAGATCTGATGAAGATCCCCGATATTGTACATGAAGTTAGATCTCAGCGAGTACGCTGGCTCGGTCACGTTCTGCGTGCTGATCCGGAACGAATTGTGCAGCTATCTCTGAAAGGAGAGCCACCATATGGTAGGCGCAGAGGTCGTTGCAGGCGACGATGGCTCCACGATATAGAGAACGACTTGGCCTCTTCAGATTGTCTAAGACGGTATGAAGACCAAGCTCAGGATCGAAACCGTTGGAGCCAGATTGTTGATTCAGTAAGGGGCCAGTAATGGCCTTTAACACTGTTATTATTTATTTTATTTTATTATTTTATCGAATTATTTACTAACGAATCACGTACATATATTCCATTATTCTTCGGTTCAACCAACCTGTAAGAAATATTAACAGTTATAATTACAAAATGTTTAGCAGAATAGTGCCTAAAATAAAATACGAGAAACGACTCAATGAATTGATTGTTAAAATTATTAAGAACTTATCATCCATCACTGCCAAAAGATTGCCGACCTTTATAATCAACACCAAAAAAGCAGATTTTTATTCTTTGGGTGGTATTTACATTTTGGTGTTGAAAGAAATATTAAAAAGTTTGTTTAAATGAAGACAAAATCTCAACAACTGAATTGGACTATATACATTAGTATAGATGGTGTTCCCCTTTCAAAAAGCTCCAGCGGCCAATATAAGGTACCATGGTTATACAAAACCGGATTGTGTTGACTCTTTTTTAAGAGGATTTGTCTTTGAAATGAATATTATTGAAAATGGTATGGAACATTACAATATTCTATATAAAGTTGTTTTACGAGAAATCATCTGTGATGCTCCTCCTAAATATTTGTTATTAAATGTGTAAGGATTCCCTTTCAAATCGTTGTGAGGTTTGGAATCGGTGAAGTAAGCGATAAAATCAAAATAATCAAAAAGTGCAGTGATAGGAGTTTCTTTTTAATTATTTTATATAAGTACATATTGAACAAAGTGAAAAAAAATTAAAAGTGCAGTGTTAGCTTTTTTTTTAAATTTATTTAATATACACTCCCGGCCAAAATTATTGGGTCGATGGGGAACATCAATTCCGGTCGGTCAAATGAGTGACGACGAGGAACCATTTTCTTTCCATAGGCGCTCTAATCAGAAAAAATCCCAAGATACGTTGAGGAATTGTAATACTCGAATGAGTGAAGCAGAAATGGATAATATCGATACTTTCCAAAAGAGTCAGGTTCTACCGAGGTCTCCTACGAGAGCCTGTAGCACGTTCACCACGAAGATTAACAAAATAATACCTACAGAACTTGTGGAGTTACCGAGAAATGCTATTCCAGAGGACAATAATTGTTCTAAAAAAGAAGAAATGCTGTATCAGGAATTGCGTAAGGCCAATGCTGCATTGGTTGAATCTAATAATTTAAATAAGCAATTAAATGATACAATTGCTTGGATGCAGGAACAAATAAGGATTCTTGAAAACGAAGTTAAAGCCCTTAAAGCAAAGGAAAACGTTGATTCTCCTCCTACCCAAAAAGTAATGGAACATGAATACCATACGGATGAAGAAGAATTAGCTCACGAAACTTAGTGGATTAGAGTCAAAAGCCAGAGAAAATAAGGAGAAGGAATGATACACCTACTCCTCCTCAACTAAAAGAGACAATTCCTAAAATAATCCAAAACAATCCAAAAAAATTACCTCCACCACCCCCAATAGTTATAGATGGAGTTAAAAATTATGATCTACTGTATGGGAAAATTAAACCAATAACTAAAACAGATAAGTTTAATACAAAATTGATGAGTGGAAACAACATCAAAATAAACTTAGCAGATGGTGAAACCTACAGAGAAATGACAAAAATATTAAGCGAAGGGGGACATTCCTGGCATACGTTTGAAAACAAACAAATCAGACCAATTAGAGTAATGGCTAAAAATCTGCACTCTACATGTAAACCAGAAAAAATAATTGAGGACTTGAAAGGAAAAGGTTTTAATGCAACTGAAGCATCAATTAAACTAAAACGAAGAAGTAAGGAGCCTCTGAACATGTATATGTTGACATTCAGCGCAGATGATGATATTGAAAAAATACATCATATCAAGTACAGCTTGGGATGCAAAGTCAATATTGAGCCCCTAAGAAGATCTAGATACCACAATGTAAAAAATGTCAAGCATATGGACATACTCAAAAATACTGTAACAAAGAACCTAGGTGTGTCAAATGTCCAGGTAAACATCATACTAGAAATTGTGTCAAACCCACAGATGTACAGCGCAGATGCGTACATTGTGGAGAAAACCATACAGCTAACTACAGAGGATGCAGTGTTGCTATTGAATTACAAAACATCAAAAATAAAAACATACATGCTAAAAACACAAATGTAATAAAGAAGCAAACTGTTGGAATAAACAGGCCTGAATCATTTAAAGGAGAGTTAAGGCGTAAAGCGTTGATAGCCTCTCAAGCAGAATTGGGCAAAAAAACTTACGCTCAAGTAATGATGAGTAACGAAAACAAACAAAAAACTCCTCAAACAGACGACATAAATCAAACGCTTTAGCTGATATTAAGCAAACTTAATACTTTTGATCAGCGATTACAGAAACTAGAATACAGTACCAAGAGAGCCATCTCTAAACAAAACCATGTCTAACAACTTAAGAATTTTATGATGGAATGCCAATGGACTCCAGCAACACCAACAGGATTTGCAAATGGTTCTGGACGCAGAGAAAATCGATGTCTGTCTCATCTCTGAAACTCACTTCACTAAGCAATCAATTATCAAATTTATAAATTATAAAACATATCACACTATTCACCCGGGAAATACTGCCAAGTGCTGTTATAATTAGAAATAGTATTAATCACTTCGAGGAATTAAAATATGAAACAGAACAAATACAAGCAACAGCTATTAATATCAAGACCAAAAATAACTCTATTAGCGTTATTGGAATTTACTGCCCACCGAAATACTCTCTAAAAGAAAAAGATTATCTTGAATTTTTCAGTAAACTAGGGAAAAGATTTGTAATTGGAGGAGATTTTAATGCAAAAAATATCCCCTGGGATTCTAGACTAACAACAACCAAAGGGAAAGAACTCCTCAATGCTATCAGAAAATACGGTTGTGAAGCCTTATCAAATGGTAAACCGACCTACTGGCCAACTGATCCAAATTAAATACCAGATCTGATTGATTTCTTTATAGTGAAAAATATATCTGTAAATTATATATATACATATAGATGAAAGTCTTGACTTAAACTCTGATCACTCCCCAATACTTTTGACATTAAGTGAAAGGATCATTCAAAAAGAAAGCTATCCTAGTTTAGTAAATAAGCACACAAATTGGGAATACTTCAGACTGTCTTTAGAAAGAAAAATTAACTTAATGGTTTCGCTAAGGAATGAGGAGCAATTAGAAAAAGAAGTTCATATGTGACATACAACAATCAGCTTGGGAAAACACTCCTGAAGTTAAAAATAAAATTAAGGGAAACAACTACCCTAGAGAAATTAGAGAGCTTTTGGCAGAAAAACGAAGGGCAAGGAGAATATGGCAAAAAACTAGAGCCCCTCAAGATAAAACTAAGCTAAACAATCTGACTCAGCTACTTGAAAGGGAAATTAAAGATTTGAAAGACGAATCTATCAGTAACTACCTCAGAAAATTATCTAATGATACTAGTACTGATTATTCTCTCTGGAGAGCAACCAGAAGAATTAAAAGGCCAATAATGCAGATTCCTCCAATCAGAACAGAAGATAACAAATGGGCCAGAAATAACGAAGATAAAGTACGAAATTTTGCTGAATATCTGGAAAAAATATTTGAACCACATGATGACCAATCATTGGAAGCCGAAATAATAACTGGAGAGGTTGTACAGGAAAGTGAAGAAATCCTACGAGCAACACCAAAAGAAGTCATGTATGAGATAAAAACAAATATGAATCCGAGAAAAGCGACGGGTTATGACGGGTTACGACCTTATCACAGCAGAAATTTTAAAAGAACTACCAAGGAAAGCATTATTAAAGCTCACCAATATTATAAATGCCGCCTTTCGATTGAAATATGTACCCAGCATCTGGAAAATTTCGGAAGTAATTATGATTCCTAAACCTGGGAAACCACCACACAAAACTGGATCATACAGGCCAATATCACTATTACCAGTTATGTCTAAACTCTTTGAGAAGTTATTAGTAAAAAGGCTAAATCCGATAATTGAGAGGAATAACCTGATTCCAAATCATCAGTTCGGTTTTCGCAACCAACACTCAACATTAGATCAAGTACACAGAATAACTAATATTATTGAAAGAGCATTAGAGAAGAAAAAAGTCTACTCAACGATATTCTTAGACGTTCCACAGGCCTTTGATAAAGTTTGGCACGAAGGACTTAACTATAAGTTAAGAACTGTACTACCAATGCAATTCCCTACAATATTAAAATCATACTTGAAAGATAGATTCTTTAGAGCAAAATTAGACGATTCCTATTCTGAATTGAAATAAATCAAGGCGGTTGTACCGCAGGGCAGTGTATTAGGTACGGTCCTATACCTATTGTACACTAATGATCTCCCTGTATTAGAAAATAACACTGAGGCGACATTTGCTGATGACACGGCAATCTTAGCTGTTGGAGATAGCAACGAAGAGTCAACTCAGAGTTTACAGTTAGCTATTACTCAAATACATAACTGGACCATAAGATGGCGAATTAAACTTAACGAAACTAAATCAGTTCACATCAATTTTACAAACAAACGACTCGAACATACTCCGGTTACAATTAATCAAGAAATAATACCGTATGGTAACACGGCTAAGTATCTTGGCATGACACTAGATGCAAAACTACGATGGAAAGCACACGTCTAAAAGAAAAGTGAAGAACTGGGGCTTAAATATAAAAACATGTATTGGGTGATAGGAAGGAGCTCCGCTCTATCAACATACAACCAACTTCTATTATATAAACAAATATTAAAACCGGTTTGGACTTATGGTATCCAACTTTGGGGTTGTACCAAACAGAGCAACGTGGAAATCATCCAAAGATTTCAAAACAAAGTATTAAGGAACATCGTTGATGTACAGAAACAGAGACGTCCATAGGGACCTTAAAGTGGACACTGTTTCAAAGGAAATCCAAAAAAATGCAGTGAGACATAGGCAAAGGCTCGAACAACATGTTAAAACTGAGGCAACTAAGCTGTTAAACAACACAGATATTGTGGCCTATGAAAATAATTATTTA
Organism: Tipula unca; assembly: GCA_951394425.1. Classification (NCBI taxonomy): domain Eukaryota; kingdom Metazoa; phylum Arthropoda; class Insecta; order Diptera; family Tipulidae; genus Tipula; species Tipula unca. Next base: position 81,300,842 of record OX596380.1, read on the forward strand.
AGAACTGTACTCTGTGCTGCAGAATATTTTTCAGCAGGCAAAAACGTATAAATTCGAGCACATTTGATTGAGGTGAATTAACTAAATTTCTGGATCAACTGAAGTGAATTGGCTGTTCCATTCATACTCTTCGCTGTACTCTTCAAAAAATTGAGCTACTGAATTATCTGAATATGAAGTTCGGTCATGCAGTTAATTCAAATAAGCCGGATTTGTTGTTTTTTTTACAATTTTTTGTTTACTTCGCTTTTTTTGGAATATTTACATATAATTATTATAATCATTTTGTAATAAATAAATTTTACATTCTATTAAATAATTTAAAATAAAATTGTGGTGGAATAATTTTTATAAATATTTCAATTATTTATTAGCTATTCCATGATTTCCCAATAATAATATTTCATATGGTCCCTTTGAATGCAGCCTCCTCCTATAGTATTAGTTAAATCTGAAGAGTCTAGAATACATCAGATGTGCTGCAGGGTTGCTCTTGGTCCTTCGCCTGTCGAATAGTTTGTAGTATTTCATATGGAAGATATTGTAATTTCAAACGGTTACATGAAGTAAGACTATTTGGGGTGTCTAGAGTTGGTCTGACAGGTAAAACGTATTCTACGTCAAAATGAATTGTATTCATATGGTTATCAGCTTATGTTTTGTTAGTTCTTTAGGTTACTTCTATAAAATTAGATGAAAGTGGGAACTCATTTATTAAACGGTGAAAAACTGGAAAGTTAAGAATAATTTATTCGTTGTTCTTAAACACCAGCCTAATTGAAAAAAAATATTTTTGACATTTATCTGAAGTGAAGAGTATCAATCGAACGTCCAATTGCCAATCGAAAGTTTCTTAAGTGTAAACCATAGAGCCGTTCTTTAAGGCAAAAACCAGTCTTCAAATAATTCGAATTTCAATTAAGTGCAAAATAAAATTCTTCGTTAACAAAATAATTTTTAGCTTAATTTGTTCGCAACCTTAAAAAAAAAGTTCATACTCGTTGAAAGCTTGTTCAATTTTTTATTCAGACAATTGTAGTAACGACTAATGATAATTTTAATTAAATACGAATTTATAAAAGGTATCAAAATAAAATTATAATAATAAACTACCCGGTCACAATTGTAGTTTCTAATCACCAGTTCAACACAAAAGCAAATTATATTCCAAAACACAATTCATGATGGATATTTGATTGTTGATTAATTTATATATGACTATTATTAATATCAATTAAAACATCAATATAATGTGTATTGTCATTAACTATTGTTTCAATATTTTTATTACTATTGTTATTATAATATTTAGTTATATATTTTCCATTATATGTACACCTCTATCTCCAACCTTATCACCAATTATAATATGTATTGATATAAAGTTTCTATTGTTACTATATGTCTGCACATTATTTGTATCAAGGTCACGAAAAGCTTTTAAGTTTTCTATACATTTTGTATTATATCCAATCTACGTGTACAATACAAAATATGATATACGAGAATAGTATATAGCATTGATAAAATTGGATATAGATCGAATTTATTATGTATTATTATTTCATAAAGTCTATAAATAATCAATCAATCAAACTAATAAAAAGTACACTGAAAAATAAAAGCACACGAAATTTATAATATGAATTATTGTATGTAGGAGTGTTGTGTACTTGATTTGTATTTATTATATTTTGTTTATTTATTATTTGAAATTGTTATTTATTTATTTATATAATATTATTATATTATGTAAAAATATTGTTGTTATTTTATTTTTCGTTGTTCAATTCAATTTCGATCAATTTTTCAGAAAATTAAATATAATTATGTACATTTATTTATTATTTAAAAAAAAAAAAATAATAACAACGCTCAAAATTAAATTTGGTGTAAAGAATAAGGAAATTCCACGAAAAAAACAGATTTTTTTTTTGTTTTGTTAATGTTTTATTTGACAAGACGTTTGCAAGAAATGTAAATTGCGTTAACGGGATTTCCAGTAGCACATACAGAGATGAGAAGGTGTGTATAAGAGTTATTTCGAAAAGTTTTTAAGTTAATTTGATAAATTTATAACATTACATCAGCTCAGATTTTTGATATTCTATTATTGCCTTTTCTGCGAATCATACCAGATGTACTACTGTATCATTCATTTATTATTCATTTTTCGTGTAAATTGGAAAAAAATCGTACGGATCCAATTTCATAAAATTAGATTGCCTTTTGCAAATATAATATAATAGAGAAAAATTATTTCTAAAATCTATACGTGGTTCAGGAATGCGATCCAACTGATAACAAGCTGTTCACCCAGCTTTTGATTTTATAAAAAAGCACAAGTCACAGAAAGCTATCTTAATAAATAAAGCCTCTATGTCCAAAACGAGCTTAAACTTAAGTACAAACCAGACCCAAAAAAAAAATGTCTTCATATAATTTGGTATGGAGGAACATTGTATCGAAATATTTAAAAAAAAAAATTGAAACTAAAAACAATGATTTTCTCCCCAATTTATATAATTTTTACATACTCATAAGTACATATGGATATGTTATAAACATAATAGCGATTTCGAGTCATTTTTGGTTAATAATAAATGATAATAATTGATTTGCACTTATCGAAATTTGCAGATTAAATATATAAAATAATTTGCAGATTAAATATATATAAACTGTACGAGACTTCTATGCGAGACGCGGTTGAAATATCGACTGAGTGATACAGATATACAAAACTGAATTAAAAACAACGGGTGGTGGCTCTAATAAATGTTTCCATTTATAGGAAAGTGTCGAGCTGTTCCATACTGTATGAAGGTTTTTATATCCATGAACGCGAATTTAGAAGTGACCAATCTGAGCCTGAAATATGTAATTAGAATGTGATTCAAATACATTTATGAATAGTTTGATATTTATATTTTTCAAAATAAAAATGAATAGATTTATAAAAATTAATTTATTATTTGAGTTTGAATCTTAATCGCTTGTTAAATTGAATAATAGGAGCTGAAAAATGGTGGCTTGTAAACAAAATGTTTTGTCACTATGACCGTTCACTTACTACGATAAAATTCACGATTGCTAATTTAACACGAAAACTTACAACATTAGGCCTGTTGTACATTTGAGCTAAGCTAAGCTAAAGGGAGTGTTTTCCAAAAAGAGGTTTTATTTTGATATTTTAAAAAACGAGTATTTTTTAAGATAGATCAATGAATGTGTATTTCATTGTAAAGAGGAAGGTATACCATTAACATTTAAAAACGATATCAGCCAAATATCTTACAATTCCGGCCATAAAAAATCAATAATCATAGCTCGGTAGCGCAATCCATTGACCGTAACAGTTGCACCAGCCTCATTTTCTAAAAAGTAAGGTTCAATCACCCTGCCAGCCTAAAACCGCACCAAACAGTGACGCGTTGAGGATGGAGAGGTTTTTCAACAATTATTCGTGGATTTTCTGAATGCGACAATTCTGCTTATTAACGTAGTCTCCGAGGTGAAAATAGGCCTCATCACTGAGGAAGATTTTTCGATGAAAATCCGGATCATTTTGATGCATTTGAAGGACCCAAATCAATGAAGATACGACGTTTATGGTGATCGACCGGCTTGAGTTCTTGTGTTAACGAACTTTAAAAGCCTTAAGACCTGAGTCTTAATGCAAAATACGGTGCAATGTCGTTTGTGGAATGTCTAATTCCAAAGATCGAAGAGGAATCGAAAAACCTATGGATTTTCTTCAATACTACGAGCTACAGCAGCAATATTCTCAATATTCTCTTTTGTAGTGAATTTTAACAATTTCAATGCGTTGTTGTATCGTACAATTTTTAGTAATGGCGTAGTTTTCAAATGTCAAAAAATGACAGCTTCAAATTGATAGCTGCCCAAATATCAGGCTATTCAAAATGAAACCTTTTATTGGAATACCCTATATAAAACCTATCTTAGTTTAGCTTAGTTTAGCTCGACTCATTGCACATTTGAGCTAATAAATTGGTTCACACATACATTGAAATTCCTACAATTTATTTGTGACGCATACAGTAGGTAATTTTAATCTAAAATCATATTCACACATCGAACACAGAAATAAAAAAACATTTTAGACACAAATAAAATAATTGAATGATTTAAAAAAATAGTTGTGATTGTGCTATATTTGTTGAGTTTATGCTATAAAATAATATTTATCAGTCGATGTAATATTATGGCTGATTTATATTCAACGTAATTTTGATTAAGTCATCTATTAAGCAAGATAGCATGAATAAAAATTACTATTAAGCAAGCGAGACAAAATAAATGTCTCCACTATGGTATAGTAGATTGTAGGAAAAATGTATGTCAAAAATTTGAGGTTAGGAAAAGTTCATGATTTTGAAATGAAGATAAAGATACTTTGTAGCAATTTACGCAATTTTCTTTTAAGATCTAAGCATTAAAAAATTAAATACGTATTTAAAAATTATAAAAAACTACCAAACGCATATTTTTCAAATCAAAACAAACTAAAAAATGTCAAAATCAACTATAATATTAAACAACTTTGAACGTAGGTATTAATCCACAACTTTTGAACGTGCGTATTTGCATTTTTATAGCGAAATAATGACGTATTTTCATCTTTTTTTAGTAAAAAGATGACTGGGTTTGCCTTGCACTATAAAAGACACCATAATTTTGGGGTTGTTTCTATGGTTTCGTCTGTTTATTTTCAAAAAGCTGAAGTTCTGTCTCGTTTTTTCTTGAATTATTTTTCAATGTTGTTTCTCATTTTTTTACAAGATGACCTAATCTTCAAAATATTGTTGAATGTAAAACCCCCATTATGAACAAATTTTTTCTAACATTTTTTGTAGACATTCAGAGCTACACGCAATAGAATAAATGTATATGCGCTAAAAAGAGATAAGCATAATACAAAAATGGCCTCGTGCTATAATTTATTGGCGGTGTAAAATTTACAATATACTTTTTGACGGATAGTTTTGGTGCTCAACGCTCTTGTAGCTATATTTCTTTTTCTACAACGAAAACAGTGAATAAACCGTGAATGCTTACCGCTCATGGCTATTTCGGTTTGTTTATTTGTTTTGCGCTATTAATATTTGACATTAAAAAATCTCCATTTTTATTGTGTTTGTTTTTGTTTGTTGCTATAAAATATACTCGGGTGTCGGGTCGAGTATATTTTAGAGCAACAAATTTTATTTTTACGGAAGCAAATTTAAAAAGCAAAAAAATACCGCAAAATTTTGTTTGTTTATTTGTTTGTTCTTGTCTTTCAAATGAATTTCACGATATACTAATCTCTTCATTTTTTGTTGGACAATATTGTTGGAACTTGTAAATCACGCATTAATATTACATGCAAAACTTTAATTATAAGTAAAACAAGTTTCGTGTAGATCGTCATATCTGTATTGTTTGAAAAATGAGGGCAGGTGAAATAGAAAAAACAATCGAAAATGTTCGGAGCCACCCCGAGTTGCACGACACGGGACATAAAGACTTCAAATCCACTTAAATTGCTAAAGAAGATAATTGGGCAGAGATTGCTGTAGAATGCCAATCGGAAAATGGTAAAACGCATCTTTGTTAAAGTGTGTATTGTTTTGTTTAAATTGAAATTTCTCCCAATGAAGCTTAAATTTAAATAAATTTCATATTTTACAGCTTCTCTGTTAAACATTTATGGAAGAAACTTAGAGATTCTCATATAGAGAAGGACAAAAACTAAAAGTGGCCAAGGAAAAAGTAATACGAAAAAATAGAGGTTTCGTGACCAAATGACTTTTTTAGAAAAATTTCTGGCGAAACGCAATGATATAAGTCTAATATAACTAAAATCCCGGACGATACAATTTTCACTGAAGAAAGCGACTCAATTAGTGAGTTGAATATTTTGGAAAATACAAAAAACCCGAAAAAAATAACTAAAACGAAATGTTAAATTTGATAAAATCAACTAATAAAAGAAGAGGAGCAAATAAAAATTCGAAAAGAAATTCGGCAACATACAGAACCAGCCAACAGAGCACTGCATAATTTTTTTATTGCTACGTATGAAACAACCCTTACTTTTCCTCAAATTTTCCAATTTCTTACATTAGACGAGGAAACTTTACAAGTTTATGGTCTGCATCATCTAAATCAGTTGCATTAAACTCACTTATCTGTTGTTCGAGTGTTGAAGGATGCCTTAAATAATTGTGAAGTACACAAGTTGCTTTAATAATTTTATCAACTTTTCGTAGAGTGGATTCGAAGAGTTTTTTGTACACTTTCCAGCTCCACCGTGCAATTAAAATTCTGAAAGCACATTCTACAGTTTGGCATGCTCTAGATAGCCTGTAATTAAATATTTTACATTTTACAACCAGGATGAGGCCTCACAAAATATTTGGTGAGCGGAAAAGCTTCGTACCCAATCAGAACGAAGGGCACACAATTCGCTTCACGCGCAGGTAATTTCAGTAAATTGTTGCGAAGTGAAGCCTATTGTCAAACGAACTATTGGAGAATATATTCCCATCGCTCAACTGCCTTGGACACCAACAGCAATTCAATGATTTATTTGGCTCTTGGAAAAGAGCTTATTGTTGCAAAATATCTAAAACAAAAATTTAAATTAATTAAGTTGTATCTAAGGTCACATTTCAAGAGGCTCTTTTCGTGTAGTACTGTTGCATGTATACTGTTGCGCACATTATTGTATTGAGGAAGAATTTAACAATAATTGAATTTAAGTGTTGAATATTACAAGTTAAATATTAATAATAATACAAGTTAATATTACATTAGGAATGAAAGAATATTGGAATGAAAGAATACCACCACAGTGTCCTTTGCTTGTCGTAGAAGGCGACTAAACGGTTAGATCGCTGGACTGACGACCCGCATTCGTAAAAAATAACCTGATTATAAAGGACAAAAGGAAAATCGGATACCGTCAAAATAACACCGGACTCCCGCTCAAGTACCCGGACACGAGATTAAGGATTGGCAAGGGGAACGTGCAGTCAGTTAATAAACCAAGAGCGTTAGGTTAGGTGCAAGCCTAATCACATGCATGAAGGAGTATCGGCTGGAATTCGTTGATCTTCAAGAAACTCGCTGGCCTAAAAGTGGAGACCATGTGTACGAGGGCTATACGTTGTTGTACAGTGGAGAAAACCTCGGAAATTTTGAAAGTAGATTTTTTCTTGGGCCGCAGGTAAAGAACGCTGTCTGGATTTCCAAGCAGTCAATAACCGATTGTGTAGTATTTGTTGCATATTCAATTCATGTTCTATAATCTAAACAGATGTTTAAAATTGTTCTTAGCTGATGGTGTTTCTACGATATGTAACGGAAAAAGAAATTGCTGAATGATTTTTATTTTGGGAACCATTATAGAACTGACTACAAAAGTAACTGATATACACACATCAAAAGTGTACAAGGAACACATGGTTTTTAGGTTGTCATCCCCTTGAATTTGGTTCGATTTTGGTTTTGTTTTTTGTTTCTGGAAGATACATCGATTGCACTTACAATATCAAAAAATTTCAGGGATAACGGTAAAACCGGTTATTGTTTTATCGAAAAAATTGTTTTTAGTCTATTTGAGTTGAATTGTCATCTCAGACTTTATTCAGTTTTAGCTCCTAAAAGAGATTTAAAAATTTTTAAATTTAAAATTTTGTGTAGAAATATGGAGTACAGCAATACACGTCATAACCTAACTCATAGTGAAATGGACGAAGCAGTAGGAATGCTTCGAAGTGAAAGAAGCCAAGCAGATGTTGCCCGTCATTTTAATGTGTCACGGAGCGTTATATGCAGGTTATGGCAATGGCAATGTATGACTGGGAGTCCGTACGTGCAGCGTCCAGGTCGAGAAAGAGTTACAACTTCAGCACAGGACCGTTTTATTCAACTGCAAGTCCGCCGGGAGCCAACTTTAACTGGCCGACAATTACAGTCACGCTTGTGGACTAATGAAAACATTTATGTTATAGTGACCAAACCATCAGGAATAGACTACACGAAAACAACCTCCACGCTCGCCGCCCGTTGAGATGTCCACCGATTCGACATGGAAATCGAGTGCTTAGAAATGAGTGGTGTCAAAATCATAGAAATTGGACAGAAGAGGAATGGTCCAAAGTTTTGTTCACTGATGAGTCAAGATTTGGATTTCACCCAGATACTAGGAGAACAAGAATATGGAGACAGCCTGGTAACGCCGAGAGGCTGAAAGTTGTACAAGAAGTGCACAGATACAGTGGAGGCACTGTTATGTTATGGGCTGGAATTATGACTGGTAAAAGAACTGATCTCGTTTTTCCAGAAGGTAACTTATCGGCGGCCAGTTACATCAATGAGATACTGGAACCTGTTGTGCTTCCATTTTCATCACAAATCGGATCAGAATTCATCTTTATGCACGACAATGCCAGGCCACATACAGCAAGAATCACAACAGACTGGTTGGAAGCGCAGGAAATCCATATGTTACCATGGCCAGCACAATCCCCGGACCTAAATCCGATTGAACACGCATGGGATCAACTTCAACGAAGCATTCTGCCACATTTAGCATCAATAACAACACGGGTGCAACTATGCAGTCTCCTTCAAGATCACTGGAGACAAATTCCACAAGACAGCCTCGATACGTTGATTAGCTCCATGCCCAGAAGATGTCAATCTGTCCTAAATGCAAGAGGAGGGAACACCATTTATTAAGAAACAAAAATAACTGTACTAATTTAATGAAATAAAATGAAGTAAAAAAAATTCTGAATTGTTCAAAATTCTTAAATAGGTCTTTCTCTACCATTCATCGTTTTTACCGTTATTCCTAAAAATTTAGTAATTTTTTTTTTCGTTATTGTATGTGCAATCGATGTATCTTCTAGAAACAAAAAACAAAACCAAAATCGAACCAAATTCAAGGGGATGACAACCTAAAAACCATGTGTTCCTTGTACACTTTTGATGTGTGTATTAATAAAATCAAAATCTTTTTATTACAACACGAGATGCCGATGAACATAATAGGATCAATTTGTACCGATGGAGCACCTTCTATAGTAGGCAAACACTCTGTATTGTAACATATGTAAAAAAATAAGAGACTCACAAACCCATTGTATTTTGCACCGACATGCGCTAGTTGCAAGGACATGCCTGAAAAATTAAAGAAAACATCATTTTCATCAGTCAAAGTTGTAAGTTTTATCAGAGGTCGTGCTTTAAATCATCATCTCTTCCGTGCTTTATGCAAAGAACTTGGTGACGAGCATACTGTCCTTCTATTCCAGTGGAATAATTCCACACAAAAGTAAGTTGGCTATCGCTTGGGTGTATGCTAAATCGTGAGTACGAACTGTGAAGCGTAATAAAATAATCTAGTTTCTTACTAATCAGGCAGTAATTTAGCTATAGAGAGATGAAATATTTCAATGCAAGGATTTAGAGTGAACGCTATAACAGCAAAAAGGAAGTTGACTGCGTTTATTCGAAAACTGCCAATTTGGATTAACCGTGTTGACAAGAGAAATTATTCTACCTACCCTTTGCTTGAAGAAGTTCTTGTTTCGGATGATGAAAAAAACAGTATTGCCACCGAGATTGACAATCGTTTGAGAAAGTGGAGCGATTCTATTGATGAATATTTTGCTACTGGAGATATTAATATTTCTGAAAATTGGATATTATATCCACTAATTTTTAATCTGAACTCAATGGATGACAGTAATTTATTAAAAGATGATCTTGTTAAATCAAATGGAATTTGATCAGCTAAAATAGTAGTTCAGCATCTTGTTCCATTTGCCACAGAAATAGACCTAATGATAGTGATGATATGCGTGTGGCTATTTCGAAAAAGATATATCGGTTTCCAAGCAAAAGCAGCAACAGCAAAATATAGGCTACTAACTATTCAATGTGTTCTATAATCTGTAAATTTTCCAGAAATCATCCATACAAATACTCCAGAAAACCGTAAATTTGATATGTATGCACAAACGCGATACTGGGCCAAAATGTGTATTATAGTCTGTTTCAATCAGTTCCATGATAAAAATTTGGATTTTCCAGAAATCATTCATACAACTACTCCAGAAAACCGTAAATTTGATATTTTCTGGATACACTATGGCCGATTCTAGCCAATGTAGAGTATGCACAAACGCGATACTGGGCGAAAATGTGTACTATAGTTTGTTACAATTAGTTGTGTAATAAAAGTTGGGTTTTCCAGAAAACATCCATACAACTACTCCAGAAAGCCAGATAGCCAATGTGGAGTGTGCACAACTTGATCTGTGAATTGATCATAAAACATTTATATTGAGATATATTGCGTTTACAGTTGGCCGATTTTGGCCTATTCTAGTCAATGTATAGTGTGTGGTAAAATAATTTAGTGATGCACAATGTGGCACAACCGAAATATACTAAGAAATGTAAATAATATATTAAAGGAATAATATGGGTTTTCTGGTGTGATAATCACGTCAGAAAACCCTTCGTATTTCTTAAAGTATACTATGCACAAATTGGCACAATCAAATCCAAGTATAAAAAATATAAAATATTTGGGTATTCTAAAATGGGATTTTTGACGTGCTGCTCGCGAAAAAATGACCAAATTATGGTCAATGTTTTGGATACAATCCTCTTTTTTAAACGAACCGTATCGGCAGTCATTATATAAAACACAATCTGTTATTGATGATATTTACTGCCAATAAATTAGTTGAGAGCAGAAGTTGGCAATCATTCGTTAGATAAAACTAACTCCAAAATCAAAATTTGCTTTATATACAAATATGACATCAACATTAAAGCAAATTTGTAATTTGCATCGCTAAAGGAATATAGATACCGTAGATTTAAAACAACGTTGTTTTATTTTTTCGAGCTGCCCAATTTACCAAGAAGTTATTAAACCTTAGCTACCCGAAAATTATTTACTTTTGAAAAAACTAGGGGGCTAGGCTGCTCAGGACAATCATATACTATATACTTATTGCGAATATTACTCGACGATAATTTTTTCAATACTGTGTTTTTAATTAATTTCATTCGCAGTTTATAATGTATGTATACGTATATATAACATACACAACACCATTTTTCACTCGCCAACACATCTGGTACTGACGCGATAATCTAGTTTAAAAATTAAAAATTAGTTAGCCAAACAACTAAGTATAAAAAAATAGGTTTATGAAATAATATTTTATATGGCAAAATTTTTCTAAACGAATTTTATAATAAAATAGTTTTTAATTCAAAAAAAAAAAACTTTAAAAGTTAAAAACAAAGCGTTCACAAACAAAAAGTAATTTTCACTTGCAGATTATGTACCTTTGCATAATACATACATACACATAATAAATAGCTATGTGTATTTTATTTTTATGTTTAATGAAAAATAAATAAAAGCATAAAAATAAAAACTGAATTCAAAATATACATATACGAGTATGTACATATATAAAGTAAATTATATAAATCTAAGTACCTACGTACATTTCAAGCGTAACAAACGTTATACATTTTATATAACGGGAAAATGGAAAACCGAAATAAAATATAAAAAGCTGAACAAGTAAAATTAATAAAATAAAAAAAAAGGATTTATCTACCGTTAGAAAAGTAATTTCAATTTTGTTTACACTCATTTATATATAAATTTTCATTTTGCCAAATGTATATATGTATGTGTATACCCTAAATTTGCTGCTGTTATTTTGTAGTAACAAGTTGAATTTTCCCACCTGATACTAATCTGTATGTATCTGATATATAATATGTTGAAAGAATTTTTTTTATATGGAGCGCAAGCTTTTCCTTTTTTTTTGTTATGAAATTTCATTAAACTTTTTTTTTAGCTTTTTCGTCTTAAATAATTGTAATTATATTTATATATTATACATTCATCAATTTTTAGATTTGCTGTTGTTAATTTTTACATTACATACTTAATGTATTTTGTGTGTTTTATTTCTTGTATCAACACACCTTCTAGGGTCGGAGTATTCCTAAAATTCAAATGCAACATGTTGCCAACTCTCGATCGCGAATGCTCGCGGCACCTACATTTTTAATTTTTTTGTGAAAATATATTTGATGGTTCAACAGGAAATTTGCCATTACTCTTAACGTTTAATGAAAAAAGAAATAATGAACCCAGTGCAATGAACTTAAATAACAATAATTTCATAGTTGACAAACAAGTGAGATAGGTAACTTAAATGAAGAGAAACTTGTGCAAACTGGAATGGACAGATAAATTACTGTCCAGTAGAAAAAAAAATGAAGCCCGAGATCGGCGCATAGGCATCAAACAATGAATTCATCAATATATTCGACTCGCAAACTGACTCAAACTTTTAAATTGCTCCGCTCAATGGAGGTATAATATTAAATAATATAATGATTTAACACATGTAATGGAAATAGCAAGAAAAGAAGCTAGTCCTGGTATTAGGAGCTCTAAAAAAGTTAATAAGCCTTCACCTAATATACAACAGTTAATTCAAGAACAACGGACAATACTTAGGCTATAGCAGCAGCTAAAATATCCATTACTAAAATGTAAATTAAATATGGCTATTAAAGCTGAAATGAGCAATAAGAGAAGATGAAGACCAAGGAATCCAGCATCACTAAGCAATTCAAAAAAGTATTCAGACCAGAGAAAAACACTAATAACCGTGAACTACTAGAGTTTATGGAGGACCTTCCGTAACCAATACCTACAAAAATTAAGTGGAAAAACCATCAAAAACTGTTTAATCAGAAGCCTAGAAAAGACGAAGCACAAGATGCATCGTACAGGCCAATAAGTATATTACCGATAATTTCGAAACTTTTTCAATGAATTATATTACAAAAATTAAAACCAATCTGAAGGACACATTATACCAGACCATCACTTTGGGCTTCGAGACCAGCATTGTACTGTAGGTGCACAGAACTATAAAAACAGTTAAACTCGCCGTAGAAGTATGTTCGGCAGTTTTCCTAGAAATTGCGCTTTCGACAAAATATGGGATGCGAGCACTAACATTTTCATGAACATTAACATAACAGATGACAGAGTTATTATGTTTTCACATAAAAATCCTCAAACTGCTTCAAAAGAATTGCAATACCACCTATACAATATTGAGAATTATCAAAGATCGTGGAGGATAAAACCGAATTAAAATCAACACATATACCATTTACGTTGAATAAACTTACATTTCCAGCGGTTAATTTAAATAATATGACAACCCTCAACAAACAAACTTCAAATACTACTAAAATCTTCATCTTGATAAAAAGTTGACATGAAGAAAGCACATTGAATCAAAGCGCAAGCAAATAAAAAGAAAATTTTCAATAATTTACTGATTGGAAGAGGTTCTATTTTCTTTGTACAAGCGCATAATATAGATCTTTTGCAACGAACGCAATCAAAAATACTTCGCTGTATAACAAATGCTTTTTGGTATACCCAAAATCGCAATATACATAGAGATCTTGGGCTTAAACGGTCAAAGATGATACAAGCACACAATTTGAAGTACCTTTAAAAACTGGAAACATAGCCAAATGAATTAGCAAGCCGATTAAGGCAACCGAAATATAGACGGCTTCGCAGAGTAGATCCACTAGATCAATGTTTATAATAAATAAATACTATTTTTTAATAAATAAATAAATTTAATTTAACTACATATTTGAGCTACATTTAAATTAACTTGTTATTATTCATGCGTACTAACAAATAGTATTTCACATATAGGTTAAGAACTTAGAAATCATATTTTTATATTGTAAGCTTTGGACACTTCTTGTTAGTTTCGTATTAAGAAAGATTCAAGAACACAGCTATTGGCAGTTTCAACAAAAAATTGAATGATCGGTTGTTGCAGCTAGACTTGCCACCTTTTGAAAAAACCAGAGAAAGACAGAACAATTAATGTTTTTCATTTGATATTTAGAAAATCTTTTAAATCTTTCTCAAATCTTTCTTCTTCAGCTTTTTTAAGATTATTATTGATGTTTCGAATAATTTTTCTTATAGCAGTGTCTCAAAATGGTCTGCTCCGTTTGCAGTAATTAAGGATAATATGAATGAAGGTATTCTATCTCAAATTACTTGTCTTTATCGTACTGTATCGCAGTAGGAAGTGGATATTCTCCTCAAGGACGATCTTTTGCAAGTACATAACTTTATTTATAACTTTTCAGGGATGTACACACTTATTCATGATAAAATAAATAAATGATTTGTTATCTGCAAAGTGCTATTTTTGTAGCGCGGTAAAATTAAAATTAATAAATCGTTAAATCTAATTTAATACAACGAGTAAATAAATTTGAAACTGCAATATTCATGGAATGGAACGGGCATCGTCTTCAAAAAGATAAACGAAGTAGTTTACCGGATTGGTAAAGTACAGCGAGGAAAACTGAAGATGGTGACTTAGACCGATTAGCGCTCTACAGGCGAGGTGAATTTTTAGGGTAATGATACGATCTTGGCAACATCTTTGTTTGGGTAGAAACACTACCGTAAATGTAAACTGTAGTAAATTAGATGTGTATAGACTATTCAGAAATAGTCTAGACACCCTCGAATATTGTGGGATATTCTAGTAGGGTAGAATAAGTGATATAAATACGAGATGAAATTTTAAGAGTTAGTTAGTTGGGTTTTAACGCAGTGATAGTGTTAGTAAGAAGTAAAATGTGAAATAGTTAGTTGTTTTAATCGTGATAGTGGTAATATAGTAATAAAAAGGAAAAAGTGAAAGTTGAATTAATTAAATTAGTGTTTGGTGTAATAATTCGGAAATAAATAAATTTACTGTTATCTAGAATTTAAATTGGTTGTTTGACAATTCTAACATGCAACATTAATTTAACCTCTTCGTCGAGGTTGCTTTTCGTTTTAATTATAATTCTAGAAAAAATTTTTTGCTGAAACCCGAATTCCAGACACTTTTCATCAAACTTAATTTAAATTCTTAAATTTTGAAAGGCTCAGTTATTTAAATTTTTTAATCTAGTCTCTAATTTATTGAAGCAACGTGTGATGTTTCAAAATTATATTATTAAAATAAAGCGAATTCGATTTTAACTGCCGTGCGATTTAGACTTGAAATCGATGCATGTGATCTAATTTAAATAAAATAGGGAAAAAGTGCTGTGTTAGCTTCTTATTTATGCAAATTCTGATGATGCTCTCTTCAACTAAAGAAAATCGAACATTAATTACAATCATTCACGTGAATTTTAACCTAAATCTGTTCTAAAAAAAAAATAGGATTTTGTTAAAAAAAGTTCATAATTCCATATAGGTGAAGATTGTTCTAAGTCCCGATTATGTGGCTTTTTTTATATGTCGTATAAATAAATTTCAAATTTTCTTGAGAAATCCCTTGAAAACCAACACCATAATGACATATATTACGTACGGGAAGTTTTTACGAATTTTCTTACTAAAAATATTTAGTAAATTTTTTAAACCTGAATAAGACGGAACTTTATTTTATTTATATATTTTCTTTGTGTTTTATTTTCATAAAGTTCCAATTAATATAGAAAAAATTATATATTAAATAAAATTTCAAAATTTAAAGCAATTTATTTAATAAATAATTCAATAAATTACTTGTATGTACATATGTGCAATCATAAAAAAAATGCACAGAAAAATTAAAATAATCTGTAATAAACATAAAATTCTGTGGAGCTGATCCTAGAGATTTTGCCAATTAGCCATATAGTTGGTATGGTAGAATGGACCTTCCCCATCATGAAAAATCCTCCCCATATTTTAGCGGATCGTCAGGGTCTTACAACTTGGTACCTAAGCTATATCTCATAACAAATAATAAATTTGGTTAAACATAAAATTCTGTGGAGCTGATCCTAGAGATTTTGCC
Source organism: Tipula unca (assembly GCA_951394425.1). NCBI lineage: Eukaryota > Metazoa > Arthropoda > Insecta > Diptera > Tipulidae > Tipula > Tipula unca. Next base: position 81,316,810 of record OX596380.1, read on the forward strand.
AATTAGCCATATAGTTGGTATGGTAGAATGGACCTTCCCCATCATGAAAAAATACTCTCCATATTTTAGCAGATCGTCAGGGTCTTACAACTTGGTACATAAGCTATATCTCATAACAAATAATAAATTTGGTTACACATAAAATTCTGTGGAGCTGATCCTAGAGATTTTGTCAATTAGCCATATAGTTGGTATGGTAGAATGGACCTTCCCCATCATGAAAAAATACTCCCCATATTTTAGCGGATCGTCAGGGTCTTACAACTTGGTACATAAGCTATATCTCATAACAAATAATAAACTTGGTTACACATAAAATTCTGTGGAGCTGATCCTAGAGATTTTGCCAATTAGCCATATAGTTGGTATGGTAGAATGGACCTTCCCCATCATGAAAAAATACTCCCCATATTTTAGCGGATCGTCAGGGTCTTACAACTTGGTACATAAGCTATATCTCATAACAAATAATAAACTTGGTTACACATAAAATTCTGTGGAGCTGATCCTAGAGATTTTGCCAATTAGCCATATAGTTGGTATGGTAGAATGGACCTTCCCCATCATGAAAAAATACTCCCCATATTTTAGCGGATCGTCAGGGTCTTACAACTTGGTACATAAGCTATATCTCATAACTAATAATAAATTTGGTTACACATAAAATTCTGTGGAGCTGATCCTAGAGATTTTGCCAATTAGCCATATAGTTGGTATGGTAGAATGGACCTTCCCCATCATGAAAAAATACTCCCCATATTTTAGCGGATCGTCAGGGTCTTACAACTTGGTACATAAGCTATATCTCATAACAAATAATAAATTTGGTTACACATAAAATTCTGTGGAGCTGATCCTAGAAATTTTGCCAATTAGCCATATAGTTGGTATGGTAGAATGGACCTTCCCCATCATGAAAAAATACTCCCCATATTTTAGCGGATCGTCAGGGTCTTACAACTTGGTACATAAGCTATATCTCATAACAAATAATAAATTTGGTTACACATAAAATTCTGTGGAGCTGATCCTAGAGATTTTGTCAATTAGAAATATAGTTGGTATGGTAGAATGGACCTTCCCCATCATGAAAAAATACTCCCCATATTTTAGCGGATCGTCAGGGTCTTACAACTTGGTACATAAGCTATATCTCATAACAAATAATAAATTTGGTTACACATAAAATTCTGTGGAGCTGATCCTAGAGATTTTGCCAATTAGCCATATAGTTGGTATGGTAGAATGGACCTTCCCCATCATGAAAAAATACTCCCCATATTTTAGCGGATCGTCAAGGTCTTACAACTTGGTACCTAAGCTATATCTCATAACAAATAATAAATTTGGTTAAACATAAAATTCTGTGGAGCTGATCCTAGAGATTTTGCCAATTAGCCATATAGTTGGTATGGTAGAATGGACCTTCCCCATCATGAAAAAATACTCCCCATATTTTAGCGGATCGTCAGGGTCTTACAACTTGGTACCTAAGCTATATCTCATAACAAATAATAAATTTGGTTAAACATAAAATTCTGTGGAGCTGATTCTAGAGATTTTGCCAATTAGCCATATAGTTGGTATGGTAGAATGGACCTTTCCCATCATGAAAAAATACTCCCCATATTTTAGCGGATCGTCAGGGTCTTACAACTTGGTACATAAGCTATATCTCATAACAAATAATAAATTTGGTTACACATAAAATTCTGTGGAGCTGATCCTAGAGATTTTGCCAATTAGCCATATAGGTAAATAGCCACAATGAGCCGACTTAAAATTGGTAATTGGCCTTTGATAAAATTTGTCCAACTCAAATGCAAAATTTCTTGCTCTTTCCAATAATTCTTTTTGAATCTTTTCTGGATTTAATGGGTCGTATGTTAAAATTGTTTTATTATTATAATTTATTACGGAAACTTTCCAGTGGCTATTTTGACATCTAGGTAAAATTAAAATGGTCTTGTTGCGGCAGTTCCAGCTCTGATTGCTTTGTTTGATCATACGCTCTATAATTGTTTTTATTATTTCCAATTTTAAGCATTTCATAAGGGTCTAAACAGTCAGTTAATACATCATTGGTATTTGATAAAATAACTTTCGAATATGTCTCTCTAAGCCTTGCATTAGGTGCGGCAAATGATTCGTCAACGCCAATCGTAATTGAAGTACCTCATTGAAGGCTCATTGTGGCTATTTACCGCAACAAAGAGACGGATTCAACTGTGGCGTTTTAATAATATACGCAATTGATTTAATTCTTAATAACAATAAAATACCAGAGATTCATTCTACTAACGAGAACATTTATAATGTAGCTCTAAACGATTACAGAGAGCACCTCAAAGATAATCTGGTCAAAACAATCATGTCATTATCTGGTCATTGTTTGATATGCCACGACGGCTTTGAAAATCTACCAGTCTTCTTTGAATGTAGTTCCTGTGGCCGGAAAATACATGAATTATGTATGGAGCATCTACAAGTTTCTGATCACCTATGCATGTCTTGTTTTGATTAATTTTATTTTTATAATTGTTATTTTGTTTACTCTTTAAGAATTAATTTTTATTCTTCTATTATGAATACAATTGTTTTTTGCTTACCAATAAAATAAAATAAAAAATACAAAAGAAACCCTTCGTGATTCACAGCCTTTACTTGGCGAAGCGGCTTGAGATTGATTTTATGTTTAAAAAAATTTATTATTTGTTAAGAGATATAACGAATGAACCAAGTTGTAAGACCCTGACGATCCGCTAAAATATGGGGAGTATTTTTTCATGATGGGGAAGGTCCATTCTACCATATCAACTATATGGCTAATTGGCAAAATCTCTAGGATCAGCTCCACAAAATTTTATGTGTAACCAAATTTATTATTTGTTATGAGATATAGCTTATGTACCAAGTTGTAAGACCCTGACGATCCGCTAAAATATGGGGAGTATTTTTTCATGATGGGGAAGGTCCATTCTACCATACCAACTATATGGCTAATTGGCAAAATCTCTAGGATCAGCTCCACAGAATTTTATGTTTAACCAAATTTATTATTTGTTATGAGATATAGCTTAGGTACCAAGTTGTAAGACCCTGACGATCCGCTAAAATATGGGGAGGATTTTTTCATGATGGGGAAGGTCCATTCTACCATACCAACTATATGGCTAATTGGCAAAATCTCTAGGATCAGCTCCACAGAATTTTATGTGTAACCAAATTTATTATTTGTTATGAGATATAGCTTATGTACCAAGTTGTAAGACCCTGACGATCCGCTAAAATATGGGGAGTATTTTGTCATGATGGGGAAGGTCCATTCTACTATACCAACTATATGGCTAATTGGCAAAATCTCTAGGATCAGCTCCACAGAATTTTATGTGTAACCAAATTTATTATTTGTTATGAGATATAGCTTATGTACCAAGTTGTAAGACCCTGACGATCCGCTAAAATATGGGGAGTATTTTTTCATGATGGGGAAGGTCCATTCTACCATACCAACTATAAGGCTAATTGGCAAAATCTCTAGGATCAGCTCCACAGAATTTTATGTGTAACCAAATTTATTATTTGTTATGAGATATATGTAGCTTAGGTACCAAGTTGTAAGACCCTGACGATCCGCTAAAATATGGGGAGTATTTTTTCATGATGGGGAAGGTCCATTCTACCATACCAACTATAAGGCTAATTGGCAAAATCTCTAGGATCAGCTCCACAGAATTTTATGTGTAACCAAATTTATTATTTGTTATGAGATATATGTAGCTTAGGTACCAAGTTGTAAGACCCTGACGATCCGCTAAAATATGGGGAGGATTTTTTCATGATGGGGAAGGTCCATTCTACCATACCAACTATAAGGCTAATTGGCAAAATCTCTAGGATCAGCTCCACAGAATTTTATGTGTAACCAAATTTATTATTTGTTATGAGATATATGTAGCTTAGGTACCAAGTTGTAAGACCCTGACGATCCGCTAAAATATGGGGAGTATTTTTTCATGATGGGGAAGGTCCATTCTACCATACCAACTATAAGGCTAATTGGCAAAATCTCTAGGATCAGCTCCACAGAATTTTATGTGTAACCAAATTTATTATTTGTTATGAGATATATGTAGCTTAGGTACCAAGTTGTAAGACCCTGACGATCCGCTAAAATATGGGGAGGATTTTTTCATGATGGGGAAGGTCCATTCTACCATACCAACTATAAGGCTAATTGGCAAAATCTCTAGGATCAGCTCCACAGAATTTTATGTGTAACCAAGTTTATTATTTGTTATGAGATATATGTAGCTTAGGTACCAAGTTGTAAGACCCTGACGATCCGCTAAAATATGGGGAGGATTTTTTCATGATGGGGAAGGTCCATTCTACCATACCAACTATATGGCTAATTGGCAAAATCTCTAGGATCAGCTCCACAGAATTTTATGTTTAACCAAATTTATTATTTGTTATGAGATATAGCTTATGTACCAAGTTGTAAGACCCTGACGATCCGCTAAAATATGGGGAGTATTTTTTCATGATGGGGAAGGTCCATTCTACCATACCAACTATATGGCTAATTGGCAAAATCTCTAGGATCAGCTCCACAGAATTTTATGTGTAACCAAATTTATTATTTGTTATGAGATATAGCTTAGGTACCAAGTTGTAAGACCCTGACGATCCGCTAAAATATGGGGAGGATTTTTTCATGATGGGGAAGGTCCATTCTACCATACCAACTATATGGCTAATTGGCAAAATCTCTAGGATCAGCTCCACAGAATTTTATGTTTAACCAAATTACAGATTATTTTAAATTTTCTGTGCATTTTTTTTATGATTGCACATATGTACATATGTACATACAAATAATTAATTGAATTATTTATTAAATAAATTGCTTTAAATTTTGAAATTTTATTTAATATATAATTTTTTCTATAATAATTGGAACTTTATGAAAATAAAACACAAAGAAAATATATAAATAAAATAAAGTTCCGTCTTATTCAGGTATAAAAAATTTACTAAATATTTTTAGTAAGAAAATTCGTAAAAACTTCCCGTACGTCATATATTTCATTTAATTTGGGAAAAAGTAGTGAATTTTGACCTATCGAACAAACATGTTTTGACCTATCGAACAAACATGTTTATGACCTCATATAGAAATATATCGAATAGATGTTTTTCTCGGTTAGCTTAAACCAAAAAACATATTACCTTCCTTAGAAAATTCAGAAAATCATATCGTATCAAATTTTGTTGTCCCAATGATAAAATTCATTATATCGAGACAGTTTGCTTTACACACCAACGCATATAAGCAGAAATTGATTTTGTTGCTTTTTAGAATAGATTTATGAGAAATTTTGCATACGTATCACAATAAACGACAAACTTAAGCCAATATAGGAGTGAACAGAAGTGTAAATCTCATAAGACCAACGACCTCTGAAGTCTGAACTAGCTAATAAAGTGCTACAATTCACCAAATGCACAGCTGCCTGTGAGGGAGGATCGAAAGAAAGATCGCCTTCAATATACTTATAGAAGCCACCATTCAGATAAATGGTAGCTATGCTTACTGAACAATCGAGCGGAGAATATTTTATTGTCCAAATTAAACGGCGTAATATTTACGAAACTAGGATACAAGGCAAAACCATTGATGCCTACAGAAAAATTGTAGAAGTTCTGGATACATTGATATTAGGGTAATTTCTGAAAAATATTTTACTCATATGAGCTGTCTTAAGTTTAAAAGTTATATTTACAATATCATTCTTACTAACGCTAAGGTTTTTAAATGTTTTCTCCATCGTCATTTTCTTTAATTATCTTAAAATTCATATATTAAATATGATCTTAAAAATTACAAAATCCATCTAATTCTAATTTAAAATTATGTAAATCATTGTCATTTTCAAATTTTTTTAAATACTGCGTCTTCAAGTTTAATCCATAATTGATATTCCATCAAATAATTTCAACTCTCCAAATTTTCTCAAAACTAATTGATTGATACAGTTCGTCTATGATTTATTTCCCTGATGTAGGACATTTTTGTCCCCGTGGAGGATAGAGGAAATTTTTTAGGAAAGGAGGACCAGCTGCCAAAGTGTCTGTTGGCACGAGAATGCAGTAAAACGCATCACGTTTATTTATCATTATATTTAAAAATAAAAATAAATGATAAATAATGAAAATGAAAAATAATGGAAATAAACGACCATCTCCAAATCATGGTAATAATTTTTCGTTTACAAACACTCATAGAAAACTAGCAACAGCATGATGCAGATTCGTGCAACTACAAAAGTTTCGAGTGGAATAATACTATGACAATTTTTGTTCTCCATTGATAGCGAAATAACGATATCAAAATTTTGAGCAGAACAATAAATCTATCCCCAAATGGATCATCAATGTCAGTTGTATCTTGTATAGGATTGATGATGAATCAACAAAACAAGAAACAAAATTCTCTATTTTTGTGTAAAACATTTTTGTAACATAGTATGAAAAGAGAAAAAAACTAAAATGACGTTTGCATGGCCTACCATTCACAAACCTTTTCTGATTCCACTAGAATAATGTCTCCGATGGAGTTTTATTTCAAATTTGGTTTATATGGTTTCCAATTTTAAAAATATTTGTAATCGACATAATTTGAGCAGGCACAAGTCAAGCAATATAACATGTATAGTGCGAGATTATTGATGCCTGAGGCTTCAGCAAATGTATCACTTAAAAGCAAATTGATATGAAATATTAAAACCTATAAGTTACATAAAGAACCTGCGAAGAATATGTATTATTTTTTTTTTTAAATTGTGACCCCCAATTTAACATTCTGAGTTACTTGTAACCAAAAACATTTATTGTTTGTGTATGAAGGGTAAATTCAAAAATTGTAAAGGTTAATAACTATAAGCATGATGTTACTATATGAATTAAGGTACAGGTTTTCCTTCGTGTCTACCATACACGTACGATAGTTTAACCTTTTCACATTATGTATTCTTGTTCTAATATGTCTATATAACTATATCGTGCTAGAGTAAAAAACTGACTAACTCACTAACTAATAAAAAAAAAGTTTTGTTGTTAACAAAAAGTTTATTGCATCATTAACACGTTGTACTAGCTGTATATACAGATTGGTTTATCTCGGTATTTAATTTAGTTGTCAATAGATTTTGTTTTTAATCGATAAATAAAACCCAAAAATCTGATATAATATTGAGTTGGGTTAGTAAAAATTTTTGATTAAATGGCACAGGTTGTAAAATGGTTTATTAAAAAAATATTTATTATAAAGTTTAAAGAGTAAATCGTTCAATCAATTTGACCACCTACAACGTATGCGCAATAGTACGATTAATGTATAACACTTTTATTAATTTATTAAACACGATTTCAAATTTAACTATTTCGCGTTCAAAATGGTTTGAATTCATTGCAAAAATATTCAGAGAATTATGTTCAGAAAATTTGTAAACGCTTTGCCCGTTCGTTGAAATGATAATTAAAGTTTGGTAGAGAAAAAGTCGATTACCGCACATTGATAAGTATGTATCACTTCGTAAGCGTTCTCTAAGGGAGTGAACTGGGTGGTTCAAAAATGCATATATAGTAAAATAAAACACTTTTCTTGTTTACAAATTTCAAATTTCAGTTTTGCTCAGAAATAACGCAAATATCGTGTTTTGTTATCTTGTACTCTTACCAAGAATCGCTATTTAATTTTTGAAAAGGTAAACAAATTTTGTAATCGTGTTTTTTGTGGTTTCATGCTTTAGTAATTTTCTGACGTTTAAGATATATAAATTGGCGGGAATAATTACAAGTGCTGCATTTTGTTTGACCTTTGTCTGTTAGGTTGCCATAATTGCCATATATGCAGTATAGATTCCGAATTACTGCAAAATGAAAGTAAGAAGAGGAGACGATGGTTTGTTCTTGGTATTGCTCATAATTAGAATGTTGTCGATTAAATGTAAAAAAATCAAAAAATTCAAAACTTATACATACATTTTTCACTTGCTATATCATTCGTTTCTTCACTTTCATGACATCTAGCAAGTGAGTCTTACCAATACCATTGATATTATTATTTTTTATTACATTGTTAAAGTGTTAAGTGATTATCGCATAAAAAAATAAATACATATACGTACAAAAACATGTTATGATATCCGAGATTGCTTACATCCCTATTGGTATTCTCTTAGTCGCTCGAAGTGACGTAACACGACCGAAACCACTAATATCCAAATTTATTGAATATTGACGTTTGAAATACGAGTACATATCAATTTTTAGTATTGTATTTTTTTTTTTTTTTTATTCAAGTGTTGTATTAATATAATATTATTTATGTGACTATTTAAGAAATTAAAAATTACTTATATAATAAAAATTATTTATTTATAGTAATTTAGTGAACATTTCAAAATGAAATATTTCAATATTATTCCATCAACGCTGAAATTGTTTACAATTTGTAATTTTACAGAAACAAAAATATAAAATTTATAAAAATATTTTAAATTATTATATTTTGGTTAATTATTGTATTTTGAATAACATGCATCAGAGAAACTAAAATCTATCGTTTTGCTAGCCTGAATTTCACTCCATCACTCCAAATTTTGATGAAACGGAAAATATCATTTCAGGTAACGAACTTTTCAAATGACTAAGGCAATAGGTTGTTTGTTGGTTGAAACGACAATTGCCAGTTTAATCGACTTAGAGAAAATCAAAATTTAACTTTCGTTACAAGTAACAAGAGACACGATTACGGGAATAATGTTAGTGTTAATGTTATCGAAAAACTCGAATGTCACCGACATACATCAAATTTTTAACAAGAAGTAGAATGCCGAATTGGGTGTTTGATCGATGCCTGTATTTTATTTAAGCACCTGAATAATTAGAAATTACGTAGTAAAGTTCAGGAATTCGCTAAAATATCGAAATAAGTTCATGGCTTGTCAAAATGATCAAAATTGCAATGGTAATTAATTAGCACAGTTCTAAACGAAAGACCATATTTCAAAATATTATCGACTCAAATGGCTAATAATTTTAATATTTTATTTTCAACTATTGGCAATAATTTTAAACCTGTAATATTATAAAACCGCCTAGAACTGATCGCCTCGTGAAACAAGGCCCTCGAAAAAAATTTTAGTTGAATATTTCATACGGTCTCATTCCAGAAGCTTTTTATTTTCAGCTATTGGCAATAATTTAATCCACAATACCACGAGGTGCGACTAATTTGGAACGCTGTAATTGCCAATTACAGTAGAGCGTCGATTATCCGAACGTCAATTAACCGAACAATATTGTTACACTTAAAAAAAAATGTATTAAGCACACGTGCAAGTGTTTCATGTTTTGTTTTATATTTCGTCTTTTGTTTTACATTTCATACATACATAATGTATTCTGCTTTGTTGTGCACGCTCGGTAATACCGAGAATATACAAGTTTGGCTCGAAGACGATAATAACGATTTTACTTTTCAAATTTTACATGACGATGAAATTGTTGCATGTGTAAAATATGATGACCGATGATGAAGATGGGGACGATAACGAAGATTGTTTAAATAAAAAAGTCATAATGAAGCCTTTACAGCATTGGAAACTGCAATGTCGTGGTATGAACAACAAGAAGACAGCTGCCCTACACAACTTCTGCTCTTGAAGCGATTACGATATTCAGCCGCACAAAAAAGACGAACTAATCTCATACAGAAAAAAATCACTGATTACATATCTTCTGAAATTTAATATTTAGTAATTTTACTTATATGTTTGATTACCCGAACGGTCCCAATTAGTTCAGATAATCGACGCTCTACTTATTTCGTTTTCGCCAAGTGATGAGGTCGAGTGTTACCAGATTATTAAGTCTCTTAAAAATAATTCGTCTTCGGGAATTCCTGATATACTGCTAATATCTCAACAAATGTTAACAAAAAATTCCGGCAATTCCAGACGCAATGAAACAATCAGTAGTAAAACAATAGGCCAGTTCACAAGAAGGGCGGTGAAAGTTACGTTTAAATTATCTTCTCATACCGCCCGGAGTATTTTCAAAAATCTTAAAAAATTTGTTAATTCGCAAATTTTTACATTTCTCAACAAGATTTACCTTAACTTAAGTTAGGGACATATTGGGCATAGTCTGTTCATTAACTTATATTTAAAGCTTTTGATACTGTGGATCTTGAAAAAAATGATATATTGCAGATATACGATGGCCAATGAAACCCAAGGGTTGTAGAATGAGTCTACAGTAGTCATTATTAATTTATAAATATTATAACATCATTGATAGTTTACGAGTACGAGATTTTATGTATTTTAGTGGCAGATTAACCTCAGTGTAACATGAATAAGATTGCTTATTCCGAGAGAGGAACAAATTAATCGTGACACAAGACTATAACTTCACTCTGTTTTCTGGCCTAATTTCAAACAATTATTCTGCTAAGTCATCATGTATTTGCCACGACTCAGATATTTTATTCATCTCTGCAACTAATTTTAAATTGGTTGCTCAAAAGTTTAAATTATGATTTAGCGGTTGAACGTCTAAGACAACAATACCATTATGGGTTTTAATTTTTAGTTCTCCAAGATTCTCAATGAATTGTTTACAATTTTTGCAGGTTTTCTTAAACCAGAAATCTTAAATGAGTCACCAATATTTTTAAGTTGCTTTATGTAATATTGAAACAATTCAATATTAAGCCACTTCGTTTGATGTTTGTGGTATACTCGGCTCTCTTGTACATATTATTTGTGATAATAAATGAAATCTGCATTCTGAGTTTACTAATTTTAGCTTGCCTTTCGGTGATATACGAAAACCCATTTTTCAAAAAAGGTCGATAATTTTCTAACTGTCTTGGGTACCGCAAGGACCTAATTTGGCAATTTTTTGTACAATTGTTTGGAAGAACACATTTTTATGATACGTTTGCTGATATGTTTGAGGGTTTCATATAACCGTGTTTTTTTATTCCAGTTTGGAATCCAATTCACGTTTTGGTACTTTTGGTGTAGGCTTAATGCATCAAAACCAACTATGGGCCAACAGTTTAGTTTTGCGCTTAAATAACACACAAATCGTACGATCCCGAGAAATTTTTTGATTATCTAAGTATTTTTGATATTGCTAAACAACAACTCTACATTAGTCTTTCATATGCTCTATATTTATAAATTTGGAGTAGCATGTACTCCACAACGGAAGATATACATACATAAGTCAATAGTCTACTACATATCTATACTATAAGTGTAATGTTAGTTTTGCAATCAGCGCCATTTCCTATTTAAATTTCATTAAAAATAATGGTGATGTCGTAGTATCGTGCTTACTGGAAACTGCCTCAGCAAATGATAAAATTGTTGTTAGTATGCTTTCGTTGCTTCCAAGAACATAATTGTTAGAGTAAATTATAAAATAGGCTCCAATTGAGATTTTCTTATTAAGGTTGCCATTAATGGTAAATAAAACATCATTTTAATGGTGGTTATTGCCTTCTAATTGTTCGATGGAATATCGATGAATTATATCATAAGCATCACAACTTCTGACCTTATTTTCCTCTAATCTTCAGTGGCTATCAAATTTATAGTATTTTCACATTTAATTAGCTACAAATCGTTTTCTTGTAAGTATGGTTTAACAAATATTAAACTAAAAATAATTTAAATTTATGTATAGATTCGATGTAATAAATTTGTTTGCATTCGTTCATTATGATGTTAAATACCTATACCTAAGTTCTACGTACCGTCCTCGTTGGCATAGTAATTAGCGTGTTTGCTTTGTTATTCGAGGGTCGCGATGGTGACCAAAAATCAGGGTGAGTGTTTTTAATGTTTATGTCCGGGTATTGCACCGTGGGCTCATTAATGGTATTGAGTGGTGGAATAATCCGCCCAACTTTAATTTTTAAAGTTCTTCATACATTTACTTTAGAAAATCGGATGTACTTGGTCTATTTATTTACAATATTTTTTATTAATTACGTATTTCAATATATTTGAATTTTAAAAATAAACATAAAATAAAATACATTTATTTCCAGGTATAAAAGAAAATCTTTGCTCAAATTGCCAATATGTAGGCATATCGAGCGCAGTTCTTTTTACTGCAGTAAAATCACAACATACGGTGCGTTAGATTTTTCTAACACATTTTATAAAGAGAAATCAAAGATCGCCCAAGATGTGTGTATACTAAAAACCTGTAATATTATAAAACCGCCTAGAACTGATCGCCTCGTGAAACATGGCCCACGAAAAAATTTTTTAGTTGATCGAGATGCACAACTGCCATAGTCGGATTTCAAAGCGGCATTATTTACCTGCAAATCTGTCTATAAATAAAATGTGGAGACAATTTAAAATCGAAAATTCTGAGATGGCAATCAATTTGAACTATTTTCTAATTAAGGATTCAAAACACCGGCTACCGATATGTGTTCGACGTGTATTCAAGGAGAATTTAAAAATTGAACAAAAAATTCATAATAAAATAATTATATCTTATGGACATTATAAATAACAAAAATTTTATTTTTTTTAAGCAGTTGAAATAGAAAAGGTTTTCTTAAGATATCTCGAAAACGCGAATAGAATGTTTTTGATTCTGAACTACACAATTAACGTATTATTTTAATCTATATACAATACATAAGTGACGGGGTTTTGTGTACAAATTTTCAAAAATATTATAAATAAAATAATTAAGTTTAAATTATGTTTTATTTAATTAAAGTGCATATATAATCAATAAAATCTGTTAAAACAAAATTTTTATTTAGTTTGTTTAAGATTTTTTTATGGCATAAAGACTTGTTTATTCTTCTTGATATAACAGCAGTGCTGTGACTTCTGTCAACAAAATAGGTAGCAGATTATTGTATTAAAAATCGGAGTAGATTTTTTAAATTTGTGTAACAATTCTAAGCAAGAAAGGTCCATTATCAGCAAAATATCCACTATCATCCCAAATATCCAATTAAAAGAAATATTGGATGATGGGAGCAAGGAATGTCTTTAAACGCTGTATAAAGGCATGCACGGTATGTATTCGATACAAGTTTTTGTAAAACGAGCAGATTTACCACAGTTCGTTGTAATCACAATTGACCATTTTTACGAACTGATCTAGATTATGCTGGCTTATTACATATGACGGCTAGTAAAAGAAAGAATGTTTCGGTTGAGAACGCGTATGTGGTTGTGTTACTGTAATTGTTAAAATTTTCTTTCTATAAAATTGTATAAACGAATTTATATCAAGAATTAGCCAAATAATCAAAAAATATAAAATCATATTCTTGGTAATAGACTCTTCAACTGAAAAGATCAATTTTAATAAAATATTAACAAATTTAGTTGGCTTTTTGAATCTCACCCATGATTTTTATTTGGAGGCTAAAATATTCTTCCAACTTCAATTAAAACATCTTTCATTCTCGACAATTCATTTGGATTATTCAACACCCTCTTATGAATGTTTACATTTATAGTGAGGGAGTACTAACTTAACTTTTACTAGGAATTAAATTTTGGGATTGACGAATTGATTTTAAGCTCAATTTATATTACTTCTCTACAAGAATTTTATTTTATTTACTTAGTCTTATTGTCCCGGGCCTAGTGTTTCTGTTTTCCCACAATTTAAATTTCTCGAGAAAGCAAAGAGTTCGCAAGCAGTCATCGTTGTTTTTTGGATTAAATTCTTTTGTCGTTTCCAAAATTGATCGATCCAGCTGTTGTTCTAACGTTATATCAGAAGTGGTGAGAATATCCGAATCAGTTTAACTTGTACTTCAACTTCACTGTATATGTCGCAGATTTTTTCTTCATTTAAATGAACTAGTATATCCTTTGCATATTTTATCAACTGTCAATTTGATTTTGCCAATTCAATTTCCAGTGCACTATGTAACTCTTTACTTAAAGCGTTATTTATTTGTTCGAGGCTCCTAAAGAAAAATTTTAAAGCGCCCTCAGCAGTTATTAATGTGACATCTTGTCTACTAAGACAGGGCACGGTTATTGAAAGTGGTTTTAACGTTTTTATATTTACATCGTCCAACATATTCTCTAATTTTAGATATCGCTATGCCTTCTAAATTGGTTTTACAGTCTAAAATCAGTTGTATTGGTTTTTTCTCGTCAATGATCACATAGGTTTGTAAAATTCTGGTCCGAACTGGAGACTTCCTAAAAATATTTACGATTTTTCGTATGGCATTTATTGTTGTTGCAATCGTTGGCCGTATACAGACTTCATTAATTTCGACTGTTTCAATATCTGAATCAAAACAATCATCAGGCGTTTCATCGTCGTTAGTATCATTATTAGATTCAGTACTATACGATTGAGATGCTTCAACTAAACTCGAATCTTATTTTTTCACATATAAGACTTTTACAACTGCTAAGTGAATGCCATGGTAAATAAATATTAGAGAGTGTACTCTTGAATAAGCTTCAATCCGAGTATTGATTTAAATTTCATATGAAATGAAAAAAAACAAATCTTGGGGAAAATGTAAATTTCTCGGGAAACGGGAAATGATTTTTTCTTATTTTTCCCGAGAAATTTTCGGGATTTTTTTCTCGGGAAGAAACACTTCACTATAAACACTATATTGGCGGCTGCCCCATTCCCCATTGAAGCCGTTTTTAAACCGTACGTTAAAATCCCCTTTAAGCAATTTAGAATCAGACTTTTCCAAAATTTATTTAATTTTTTTCCTATCCTCGTCCAAACTCATAGCGTATAATAGCAGAGCCACCTATATATACAGAGCCGTAAGGATCAGCCATGTTTTTTGTCGAGCTTTTTCTAGAGGAACTACTTTTTGCATTATCCCATAAGAATCAATGTAAAAATGACCATTTTCGAATTACTTTTCATCAATGAAAAGTTAAATCTTTCATTTCGATAAACACTTTGTGGAATTGATTCTATATTGGAGCATTACATATCTGAAAGTCAGAACCTTAAACCTTTTATTTATTTAATAAACATTAAATCAAAATTAAATATGAATTTATCATATTTATGTAAACATGAATTTATTTGAATGTGTAGGTAAAATAAATAAATAAAACATATATTGTAATCCTTTCGATCGATGATTTTGTCTCTTTTTTAAGAATTAAATCTCACATTTTTTTTTTAATTTCGAATTTTTCTATTGCGATCGCAGCATGCTCGTATAAAGCATTATTCTATTTCCTTTTATACATTTGAAAATGTATCACCACATATTTCTATTTCATTACCTAGTAACGAAATCGGAAAAGGGATAGAGTGCAAAATTATTCCAATAGGCTGAGATCGCAATAGAAAAAAATCAAAATTGAATTCACGAAATAGCGTAAAATTTAAAAAGAGAAGATAAACATCGATCGATAGAAAAAAAATGGTGATATTGACAACTTACAACATGTCATAGGGAGTTCCAATAACGGCTGCACAATTTATTTAGAACCATAATTATGCACAAATGCGTAACAAAACTTTACCAAAATAAAATAGAACCGTGCCAGAAGAACTGTGATAGTCATGGTGTTCCATTTATAATCTAAAATCCAAAATTTACGTTGAAATTGAAGTGAAATTAGTTTGATATTTATCCAAACAAAATCATGCAGCTTTTATTGAAATACTTTTTAAGTATTTTATTTTATTCACAAAAATATAATTCAAACAAAAGGAAACATAACCACACTTTTACCATTTTCTCTTTTCGCCTTGCAGTTTAATTTTATTGCGTTGGTATTTGTGTGTATTTATATCAATTCAATGGAGAAATGTTTTTTTTTTTCTATAAATTTTATTAATATAATATATCATAAATAAAACAACTTCTTTGATCAAGCTTTGAATCAATTATAAAATGATAATTGTAGATTCTATTTCAATGTTAAAATACTTAATCCATCGACATTTTCATTGAAAAATATCGCACCGAAAAAAATTTCATTTTTCATATGTTTTGTATGGAAAACATGTTTTTTCCGTCAATTTTAGTTCCTCTAGAAAAAGCTCAATTTTTAACCTTAGGGCTCTGTATATATAGGTGGCTCTGATAATAGACATAAACGTCACAATCCTGGACCAAATCATTCCGTTTTAATACGTCTGACCTTATTTTCGCCTAATCTTCGGTGGCTATAAAATTCATAGTATTTCAAATTTTAATTAGCTACAAATCAGAATTAGCTCTCACGTCTAAATCCACTTTATAAGCAGTCATTTGAATTTTTCTTTAAACTGATCCGTCGCTCTACTCGCACCTACTCAAAAACCTTTCGACATTCATGAAACTCATTTTATTTTTGCTATCAATGAATAGAACTTGAATCTTCGAGTGTGAATTGTGTATTTACACCGACCATATGCAATGATATTGTTTTGAACTTTATTTCTTTGCCGAATGGTATCGAGTGACATCACACAGGAATTTTTAAACGAAATCAATGCAGTTCAAATAGCAAATTTAATTTCTTCTTTAGAATTTAATGAAATATTAGTTTGGCATGTCTCTGATTCGAAGCGCTATTTTATTGGAAAACTTATTGTGTTGGAGATCGGCATCTAGCTAATGTCTTATGCTATGACTATTTGCTTATTTTGATGGAGAATATCGTTCAAGTTCAAAAATAAAACTGGTGTCGACTTCGATATTTTGATCTAATAATTCTGCTGTAACAAATTCATTTTGAGAATTTATTCCACTTGAATGAATTTATCAGTATTTTGATTAAATTCAGCAGCGGAACAGGTATTTGTTACAACCTTAGTCGGTAAGCGAATTTTACGGTTCGTTTTCCTCCAAATTAAGCAAATATGATTGATGTCTATTCTTTCATGTATTTTGTACACCTAATATGCCACAAACTATTTTAATTTCAGAACTATCAGCACTGGTCAATAAATCACATGAAAATGGTATATTTCGCGGCCATTAAGCTAGCTCCGAAACAAAATTATCTAAAAATTTTATTAAAAAAACGGAACCGGTAAAAATGAAAATCAAAATATAATATGTAAGCCCAGGTCAATAATAAAAAGGCAGTTTTAGAATGTCCAATGAATTTTTTGTTAAAGCCCTCTTGTAAAATTAATAACCTACTCTCTGAGGGCGCGCTATCATGGTGCTTATCGATAAATAATAATAATAATAATACAGTCTTTAAAGGCCATTACTGGTCCCTTACTGCGTCTACAATCTGGCTCCAACGGTTTCGATCCTGGGCTTGGTCTTCATACTGTCCGAGACAATCTGAAGTAGCCAAGTCATTCTCTACCCCGTGGAGCCATCGTCGCCTGTAACGACCTCTGCGCCTACCATATGGTGACTCTCCTTTCAGTACTCGCTGAGATCTTATTTCATGCAAAATATTGGGGATCTTCATCAGATCTCTGATCTTGAAATTGTACAGAGCTCGGTATGTGTCATCTATTTTGCGTTTTGGGCCGTAAATCACGTACGGAGCCATCTCTCGGACTCATCCGTCAGCGCCCAACTTTCACATCCAAACATAACAACGGGCCTGATCAACGCTTTGGAAAGTTTCAGCTTCACGGCACTTGATAAGTGTTTAGATTTTAGCAGTGGCCTTAGAGGATACAAAGCACAGCTGCCAGGTGCTTATCGAAAGTAATCTACAAAGATCACACAAGATTATTACAAACTCAGATTTATCAGGACAATACTACCATTACCAGTTATTGGCCATTGAACAAGATTTTTTGTTTGATTTTTTATAAATGTTTTTTTTAAATCAATAACTAATCCTCTGAGGGTCACGCTATCATGGTGCTTATCGGAAATAATCTAATAAGTACACACCAAAATGATGCCGTACTCAGAATTATTGAAATATTTTTACATTTCCTCTCTATGTTTCGTTTACTAAAAACTGTTCTCTGACAAAAATACTACATCACATTTCTCTATCTGTTGAGAAAACCCGGGTTTGTTTCTGTTTCTTGTTTTATCGGTTTGGTGGAAACCCGGCATAAAGTTTATTATTGATTTTGTATTCACGAGATCAGGGTTCGATTCCCGGTGGTGACCAAAATTATGATGGAGTATTTTGGTTATAATGTGTGAGTATGTGTGTTTGCCCGAGTATTGCTCCGTGGGCCCGTTTATGTCATTGAGTGCTGGAATTATCCGGCCAACTTTGATTTTTAATTTTTTAGTTTTTTAAACTGAGAATAAATTATTATTTTAAGTTGTTTTACCACCACATTACTATACGTGGAGCATGATTTTAAATGACAGAAATATTGAATTGTAAAGCAATTGCCAAATTATTTGTTTTCAGGATTTTATATACGTCGTGAATTATTTTTATTTATTACCGGTTGTTCTGCTTTATGATTATCAAAACATTACACTAGACTAACCAAGTCTGAATTATTGTCATCCACAAGCTTAAGACAAATATACTAAAATACTTGTGATTTCAGAGACGTATTTTAAAGTTTCCGTATAACCATGAGAATACAATGAGATTTTGATTTAGGAATTAATTAAGATAAATGATTCTCTTTTCTTTCCTCTCCAATGTGCAAAGGTGTTTGGTTTACTGGCTTCGCAGTCTTTAAAGGCCATTACTGGTCCCTTACTGCGTCTACAATCTGGCTCCAACGGTTTCGATCCTGGGCTTGGTCTTCATACTGTCCGAGACAATCTGAAGTAGCCAAGTCATTCTCTACCCCGTGGAGCCATCGTCGCCTGTAACGACCTCTGCGCCTACCATATGGTGACTCTCCTTTCAGTACTCGCTGAGATCTTATTTCATGCAAAATATTGGGGATCTTCATCAGATCTCTGATCTTGAAATTGTACAGAGCTCGGTATGTGTCATCTATTTTGCGTTTTGGGCCGTAAATCACGTACGGAGCCATCTCTCGGACTCATCCGTCAGCGCCCAACTTTCACATCCAAACATAACAACGGGCCTGATCAACGCTTTGGAAAGTTTCAGCTTCACGGCACTTGATAAGTGTTTAGATTTTAGCAGTGGCCTTAGAGGATACAAAGCACAGCTGCCAGGTGCTTATCGAAAGTAATCTACAAAGATCACACAAGATTATTACAAACTCAGATTTATCAGGACAATACTACCATTACCAGTTATTGGCCATTGAACAAGATTTTTTGTTTGATTTTTTATAAATGTTTTTTTTAAATCAATAACTAATCCTCTGAGGGTCACGCTATCATGGTGCTTATCGGAAATAATCTAATAAGTACACACCAAAATGATGCCGTACTCAGAATTATTGAAATATTTTTACATTTCCTCTCTATGTTTCGTTTACTAAAAACTGTTCTCTGACAAAAATACTACATCACATTTCTCTATCTGTTGAGAAAACCCGGGTTTGTTTCTGTTTCTTGTTTTATCGGTTTGGTGGAAACCCGGCATAAAGTTTATTATTGATTTTGTATTCACGAGATCAGGGTTCGATTCCCGGTGGTGACCAAAATTATGATGGAGTATTTTGGTTATAATGTGTGAGTATGTGTGTTTGCCCGAGTATTGCTCCGTGGGCCCGTTTATGTCATTGAGTGCTGGAATTATCCGGCCAACTTTGATTTTTAATTTTTTAGTTTTTTAAACTGAGAATAAATTATTATTTTAAGTTGTTTTACCACCACATTACTATACGTGGAGCATGATTTTAAATGACAGAAATATTGAATTGTAAAGCAATTGCCAAATTATTTGTTTTCAGGATTTTATATACGTCGTGAATTATTTTTATTTATTACCGGTTGTTCTGCTTTATGATTATCAAAACATTACACTAGACTAACCAAGTCTGAATTATTGTCATCCACAAGCTTAAGACAAATATACTAAAATACTTGTGATTTCAGAGACGTATTTTAAAGTTTCCGTATAACCATGAGAATACAATGAGATTTTGATTTAGGAATTAATTAAGATAAATGATTCTCTTTTCTTTCCTCTCCAATGTGCAAAGGTGTTTGGTTTACTGGCTTCGCAGCATTGTTTTTATATATCCATAATTTGATGCCGGCCTTACAGTTAATCGCAATTTTTAGAAGCCAGTATTTACAACTCTAGTGTTTACATTTTATTAATAAGATATTTTGTGCAATATCAGTTTTAATAATCACATCGCTATATAAAACCGTGACAAAAAGCTTAAATTTATTGCAAACTTACTAAGTCTTACTACGTGCTTATTGTCTCTGTTACATGCCTCAGTAACAAAAATGAGAATTTTTTTTGGTTTATGTCGACCATATACCAAAATAATAATTCATAATATAGAAATGATAATTAGGGTTAGCCTTAATCAGAACTATTAGAGTTGAGGATTAGAAATTTAAATTAAATTTAAAGAAAGATCAATGAAATGCGATAATATCCCCTCTTCTCGAATAGGTTGATTGCTTTGAAAAGAAAAAGTAATTTATAGAGACGTTACGAATAGATCAAATTATGGTTATGGAAAGATAACCTTTGATTGTTAATGCAGAAAATATTAACCAAAATCAACAGAAATGCGCGCACAATAATGCGCACAACTGGATCCTACTATATATAACGATTAGAACATAATATTGATCATATAAACCTGTACCATACATAAGCCAAAATGATCGCAAAAATTAAACTTTTTTTATGGTTTATAAAAGTCAGATTTCATTTCTACTTATCTCGAACTTACACAATTAATAAAATATTTTAATTTTTGAGGCAACTTTAAAATATAAAATTCATGAGGCCATAATAAATTACATGCGTTAACCAAATTTTTAACAATAATTAAACAAAACAAATTTTTTGTTATATTCCTATACATATTATTTAAATTAATTAAAATTCACTGGAAAATGTATGATTAACCAAAAAAAAAAAAACATAAAGTATGTATGTGTGTATGTAGAAGACGACGATGACGGCAAAAAGGGGTATATGAATATATTTTATATAAGAAAAAAATATTTAATTTTCGTTTTCTTTTTTTGTTTTTCTTCTATATACACAAATTAATTATTTATTAAAATTTTATATACAATAAAACAACAACAAAAATTTATAAACCTACATTTTCTTATATTTAAATATTTAATGTTTTATTATATAAAGCATAAAAACATTTAAAATTAATCATTCATATTCTCGCGCACAAATAAAATTAAAAATTATTTAAATTTTTATAATTATTATGTATATATGTGTAACAATAATTTAATATAAATAATTCAAAAAATATTCACAAAACAATGCAACTTTTCAAATTTCGCAAAATATATTTTATTCACTTAGTGCAACACTACACAGAGTACACACAATAATGAAATTCACTTAAATTTTTTTATTATTAAATTCACAATAATATGCACAATTATTTTTACAGATAATATTAATAATATTTTTATAAAAAATTGTTATTATTAAAACATTCATTTTTATTTACGCGCTTAATAAATAAATTTTTTTTAATTAAACAATAACATTTTTATTTGTTATTTAAAATAAATAATCCAAAATTCAAATCCGGAATTAAAAATCAAATAAATTTTGCCTTTTTTCAATTATGGTTTTCCTTGTTTTTCCAAGATTTTTCCGAAACAAAATAAATGTTTAAAACGTTTCGTCCCGAAGTCTTTATTCGAACTGAAAAGGAATAATTTAAATGGAAATTATAGAATTTTTTTTTTTTTTGGCTGCCTGTTCGTATTTAGTTATTTTCCTACATGTCTGTACATCACATTTTCTATTTATATACACACGAGTATGGTTTAGCATCGTCGTAAGGAACATCAAAAGAAGAAATGAGGAAAGGACCAAAGAGTAAGTCAAAAATGAGGGAGAATAATTTCACGAACCGAGCTGATTCGCATTTTCAATACGAACAACAAAAAGATGATGTTGATGATGGTTCCCCTCACGGCCGACTGTTCGTGATTATTGTACAAATGTCATGATTTTAATGACTGGGGTACGTTATACAGACAATTTATTAATAGTGAGTTTGCGTCATATTTCTTTTGAAATTGACTATGTTGCTGCGTCATAGATGAAATTCATTTCAACTGGGGAAATGTACGTTATGAAATTTGGGAAATTCATTTAAAGTTTGTGGAGACTGTTCATATACAAAAAATTTGTTATTGTAAAATGATGTTGGCCATTTAGAGTGATGATATACTCAATAGTATTGGACTAAAAAATATTGCGAAATATAGGGCAAAAAAATATGGTTTTTAAAATAAAAACAACGGTTAAACAACTTTAACATATTAAATTTATGTTTGAGCCAGCCAATTTGCGCAATTTTTTAACCTATACGTCTTCACAGCATAGACAAATTAAATTTCGTATACGAGTGTGTATGTTTTTCTCGTTGGACGTTTTGCTATATTAAAACTTTTCAGCACACTTTAATATATCCTTATATGAGTTTAAATATGATTACAATTTCAAGGTGATCTGCCACCGGGTCGATGGAGCTCCTATATAAAAATTTATATTTAAAAATTACAAATGTTGCCTCAAACTTTGTATAATTTTTGGTTGTGTTATCCGATAATATGATGGTGAATTTTTTACGAAATGATTCAAACATTTGAAATTATACTTGGTTCCTATATTCTTATTCCAATGAGTTTTTTTTCTGTTTCATGCCACAAAAATAGAACGTTTGCTAAAGCCAACCATTGCTAAAGGAAAGATCAAATTCGGAGAACTTTACCGAAGAAAACACCGTTACTAACCTTTGTGGAAAGAGTTCCAAATTGACAAAATCACCAACAAGATACGGTAACGAATATGAAAAGGAAAATTGTGAACTACGCACAAAGCTATGCGAATTTGAAAAGATCACAACTAAGCTAAGTAATGATTTCATGATACTTAAAAAAGAAAATGAGGTACTTAGAAAAGCTCTAAAACCTGCTGTAACAGAAGAGAAATCAAGAATAGAAGAGCAGAACGTAACTAAAAACGTAGCATTTGGCGGAAACGTAGCCATCGGCCAGAATGAATATGTCACGGACTCAGAAGAACTTAATTCTGAAGTGAATTGGGTGCTAAAACGAGGAAAAAAGCGACAACTGAGCAAATCACTCTTTGTATCTCCAGAACAAATACAAGAAAAAAATGAAATAAAAAATCAGAGTAAAAAGGTGCCACAACCAAAACCACCACCAGTCATTGTAAATAAGATTGAAAACTACAATGATATACGAAAAACGATGGATTCAAACCAAATACAATACCAAACAACGATGCTCAGTAGTGGAGATCTTAAAGTCAATGTCCCAGACGAGGAGAATTATAGAAAACTGACCCTTTCACTTAATGAAAAGGGAAATACATGGTACTCTTATGAGGACAAAAGATCCAGGCCGATTAAAGTTGTGGCAAACCCATCCTGCCAGCCAGAAATAATACCGGAAGTTTTACTTTCTAAAAATTTGAAAATTAAAGACACAATTATTTGTTACACAAATATTGAAGAGAAAGGATACAACTCCGCTATCATTGTTCATGTTAACTTTTGATAACGATGAAGACATACAAAATATTTATCAAATAAGGTATATCCTCAACATGAAGGTGGAGATTGAAGCTTTACGAAAATCAAGATTGCTCCCGCAATGCAAAAAGTGCCAATCATTCGGACATACCAAAAGGCAAATCAAAGGAGCCAAGAAATCAAATAGAAAAGATAAGAAAACCTGCTTATCAAATAATTCAAGCTGCAGGTATCTCATATGCTGAAGTTGATAAAGGGGGAACAGAGCTGAAAAACGATTTTGACCGTTATAGTGAAATGTTGCAAACAATTCTAAACCGAATGGATGAGCAAGAACAAAAGCAAGAAAAAGTCTAACGAAACCAGAAAACAGCATCAGGACTGCTCCTGTCACTCATATTTCAGCATGAATAGCGACATTAGAATACTAGCATGGAATCCCAATGGGTTATTGCAACATCAGCAAGAATTGCAACTATTATTGGACATTCAAAAAATTGATATCTGTCTCATATCCGAAACAAACTTTACAAAACAATCATTTATACAATTTAGAGGTTATCAAGTATACCATACAATACACCCAGAAAATACAGCCAGAGAAGAAGGGCGAAAATAATAAAATGTATGTTACTATACAACATTACGAAGAGAAAAAATATGAAACAAAAGAAATACAACCAACTACCGTCAGCATTAAAACTAAAAATCAGTCATTAGCCGTAACGGCAATTTATTGCCCACCGCGATGACTCGAGCTCCGATCACTCTTCAATACTACTTACTCTCAGTGGAAAAAATAATCTCAAAAGAATGAAACCCGACTCTGACAAATAAATATACAGACTGGGAGGGATTCAAAGAAGAGCTGAATAGTAGAATAAAACTTAATGTACCGTTAAAAACAGAAAAACAACTAGATGAAGAAATCGTAAAATTCATAAATGACGTACAACAGTCAGCATGGAATAATACACCGGAGTTCAAAAGAAGAACAATAGGTACAAATTACCCAAAAGAAATCAGGGAACTTGTCGAAGAAAAAAGGAGAGCCAGAAAGAAATGGCAATACACCAGGATGCCTGCAGATAAAAACAAACTGAATAACCTGACACAGCGACTAAGGAGGGAAATCCAGTATATTAAAAATGATACAATAAACTCATATCTACAGTTATTAACATATGAAAAGGATACTGACTATTCGTTGTGGAAGACAACCAAACGAATGAAAAGACCAATAACTCAAATACCACCCATAACAACAAGCAATGGGAATTGCGCCAGAAGCAAT
The DNA here is from genome assembly GCA_951394425.1 of Tipula unca. NCBI lineage: Eukaryota > Metazoa > Arthropoda > Insecta > Diptera > Tipulidae > Tipula > Tipula unca. Next base: position 81,341,720 of record OX596380.1, read on the forward strand.
GAAGAAAAGGCAAAAGCTTTCGCTGACCATCTAGAAAATATTTTTCAGCCTAATGAGGTACAAGAGAGAGAAGAATTCCAAGAAGTAGAAGAAACTATTGGTCAAGAAATCGCTCTGACCACCCCTGCGGAATTGACTAATGAAATAAAAAAAAATGTAAATCCTAACAAAGTGCCAGGCTATGACCTGATAACAGGAAAAATCTTAAAACAGCTATCGAGGAAGGGCATTAAAAAACAACTCTAATCAATGCAGGTTTCAGGATGAAATATGTACCAAATGTATGGAAGTTCGCGGAGGTGATTATATGATACCTAAGCCTGGAAAACCACCAAACGAAATAACATCCCATAGACCGATTTCGTTACTGCCTATTACGTCAAAACTATTTGAAAGACTTCTCTTAAAAAGATTGAAACCAATAATTCAAAGGCAGGAATTAATCCCCACACATCAATTTGGATTTCGAGATAGACACTCTACAATTGATCAAATTCATAGAATAACAGATATCATAGAAAGATCACTCGAAGAAAAGAAATTCTGCTCAGCAGTCTTCCTTGACGTGGCCCAGGCGTTTGACAAAGTTTGGCACGAAGGTCTTCTGCACAAACTCCAGAACTTTCTACCTTTACAATTCTGCAAAATATTAAAATCCTACATTACAGAGCGACACTTTCGTGTTAAACAGGAACAATCATACTCAGAAATTAAAAAGATCAATGCTGGAGTGCCACAAGGAAGTGTCTTAGGACCCATTCTATATTTATTATTCACAAGCGATATTCCATTATCTCCGAATGGCACAATTGGCACATTTGCAGACGACACTGCTATTTTGGTAGTAGATGATACCATAGAAGGAGCTACCAATAAGCTTCAAAGTGCGATGAACAAAATTTATCGATGGACGAAGCAATGGCGTGTCAGGTTAAATGAAACAAAATCCATACGTGTTGACTACACCAACAGAAAAATAAATCATTTGCCTGTGGTATTAAATAATTTCCCATTACCACATGCTAACTCAACAAAATATCTAGGGATGAATCTAGATACCAAACTTAGATGGAAGGTCCATGTCAAGAAAAAGAGTGAAGAACTGAGACTCAAATATAGAAAGATGTATTGGCTGATGGGAAGGAAATCCAATATATCAATAAACAATAGATTGATGCTATACAAGCAGATATTAAAGCCCATTTGGATGTATGGAATTCAGTTGTAGGGTTGTACTAAACCAAGCAACATAGATATCGTTCAAAGATTCCAAAACAGAGTGCTGAGGAATATTGTAAATGCCCCCTGGTACATACGTAATAGCGACCTCCACAGAGACCTTAGAGTGGAAACTGTAACCAGAGAAGCAAACAATGCTGCAAGGAAGCATGAAGTGAGGTTCCAGAATCACCCGAACGTTGAGGCCAACCAACTACTCGACCACGGGGAAGCAGCGAGAAGACTGAAAAGAGTAAAACCTTTTAGCAATTTAGGTCACAAAAGAAATGCTGTTAGTCTATAGACTAGGTACATTGTAAAATTTTATGTGAATAAATAAGATTGTCAAAATAAAAATAAAAATATGCTTTTTACCATCAGTTGTCAAAACTGTGCTAAATTTTTTAATTCGATTTGTTGTGTATAAAATATAAATATAATAAAAAAATTGTTTTATTGTTGAACTTTTAGTCCTTAAACAAAACTTGTTGTTAACTAAGATACAAACGGTTTAAGTACTAACTCTACTTTACAAAGCGACTCTTGTAGAAACGGCAATCGGGAGCGGAAAGATGTATATACCAAAATTATTATGTATTTTCTAGCAGTTATCCACTTGAACCAAGATACCATGAACTAAAATTATTATGAAGCAAACGAGACAAAATAAATCCTTCCATTATTTTATAGCACATTGAAGTAATAATTTATGTCTAATGTGTAATTATATTAACATATTTGAGGTGAAGTATACTTCGGCAATCGTCTTTTACTGGTGTATTTCTAGAGTTTCATCTATTGATTTTCACACAAGATGACGTTTTTCTCTTTTCTTTAATGATTGTTCAATACTGTATTTCAACATTGAACAAAATGATCTTGCTAGAGAATTGACCTTGAATATAAATCGTCCTTTATCTACCTGATACAAAATATTCACTGAGATGAAACACACATTTAATCATTTAAATTATATAAAACCGGTACGCAGCGCGACGCCTCCAGGAACATTTAATAAAATGTTGAAATCGTAATTTTCGTTCATATAAAAAATATATTAAATAGATGAGCTCCCCCATGCCGGCCTTAACTTTTCCGTCAGCCACACACGGAGAATTGGGATTTAATATTCCACAGGAACCATGAATCATATTTTTTATAACAACCTCATGTAACAGTGGATCTTCTTCATTAGCGGGAATTTCCGCTGATATTATAAATCATCGATTTCATTCGGTCTTATCTTCTCAACCAAACAAATGAGGATATGTGTATGTGGCAATCGGCGTTTTCACCACAGAGCGTCTCGCCGAACACGCGATACTTTAAATAAAATCAATGAGTGATTTTAAGTTTTTTTGAATCCCATTACGGTTATTTCATAGTGATCAATGGGTCAGGAAATATTTCTTGTCGAATTTCTGTCCACTGTGGATTGCATAAATGCATATCATGCATATGTCACGAACTTCTGACGTATGTTGGGGAGAATTGTCACTCTGCCGACATTCTAGTCATTTCCGTCAGCATTGATGGCATCCCAAAGATGAATGTACTCCTCGGAACGGAGTTTCACCTAGTTCAACCTGATAAACGGACATATCCACAGCATATTGGTGAAATAGTCGCCGACATTTGCAGATGTAATTGTCCTCATTTTCTCAAACCATCAGTCTTTATGAATAATAATTTAATGAACTAACTTTTTTGTTCGGCACCTGTAAAAAATGTTTTGTATTAATAAAATAAAGTATCGTTGTGATTATGGTAGTAGAAGTAGATTGGTTATTTACCTGTAACTGAATTTATCATCCTGATTGAAAAATGGTACACATATTCACCTTGCGAATTCATCAATTGTTGGCGCATTAAAACGTCTTGCGTGTTGTCCTACAGGCGTTTTATCGGCTCTGATGACAATTTTGTTGGTTTCAGATGGCATGAGGTCTAATTCGGTCTTGAATAATGAAACCAATTCGTTATGTTGATCGACTTGTCTTGCTGAATCGCCCGTAAAATAAGTTTGCAAAAATTTGTAGTCACTATCCGGCGTTGGCAATAAGGAATTTGTTCGATGATATATGTATTTGAGCCTGAATCTGCCAGGGTAAATCGATGTAAAATAGGTAATTGTATAGCGAAATGTTTGTACTGCCATGAACTTCTGTAAACTTACTCAGTCCTGGTTGCTTTTGGCAATTATAGGCATACGACATTCATTGGTGCAATAGCAACGATTTGCAGTGAACTGTATTCGAATGCAACGTTTTAATTGACTGCAGCTCGATAGGAATTAAACGCGACATTTCTACGTTGTTGATTTCGATACCGTTCAACTGCATTTCGTGTTTCGTGTTGCTCGTCATTTTGACTTGCTCGTATAATATATCTTTGACTTTCAGCATTCCGAGTTCTATGACCTAAATGGTGGCATTTGAACAAAGTTCACTGTGGAATATTTTGGTCTGTAAAATAGACACGTTGTCCATTTTGAAGATATACCGCTAGATGAATTACTGCTGGATCTCTTTCGTGCATTGAAAATGAAAAAATACGCTAAAAAGCATCGCTGGTGCTTAAATATCTTCCATTTTGAAATCTTAAAATTTCTTCATTTAAATTGTCTTGTCGCTCAATATTGAAAACTGCCATGTCAGTTCCTTTGTTGATATATTTGCAAATATATTTTATGGATTTTACGGATGGGCATAGTTCAACATTAATGTGTGCCTTAAATGTTTTTGATAAAAATGGCCACAATCCATCTATTGTCAACTTCAAATTCATTTGTGTGAATATTTATCGTGAATGACTTTCCAGAACTCTGTGGATCTTCTACGATATAATGGATAGCCATCAATTCCAGTAATAGTAAAATCTTTAGGAAAACTTTTGGAACATTTACCATTAATCATACATGGTGAATTCATATTAAGTGCTCCACATGGACCATGAACCATATTTAATTTAACCATTTCAAACAATTCTGGATCCGTGTCTTCATCAGGAATTTCAGCGCTTATTACGTTGTCGATATCGATTGATCTTATTTCATTTGTCACCCAAATTAATATATGAGCATGAGAAAGTCCTCGTTTTTGCCATTCGATCGGATACATCCAACAATTCATTTGCCCATACACATGATACTTTGTAATGAGATCCATTATCGGGTGTTCCGTAATGACGAACGAAAGTCATAGCATCTTGAATATACTCTATACGTAATCATCCCATCAAATGGCCCAAATCGTTGTCTAGTAATGGCCAACAGTGCTTGTGGTGCAGCGTGTAGATGTTTCACATGCAAATAAAACATTAGCATATTAGTAAAAGGGGTAGACTTGGGTAAGGGGAGTTGATGTTTTGAATCGAAAGGAAGAAGGGAATTGTGGATGCGACCTCCTACACGTAGGAGACCTTGGATGTCCAGGAACGGACTTAGAGAACGGAGACGACTCGTTCGGTAAACTTCTTTGTTTTTCCGCGGGTCCACAATTTCACGTCCAAAGTGAAGAGATTGATTATTCTTCCCGGGAGCTAGCAAGGCGGTATTCAATCCATCCACTGTTAGTGGTCCCTTATTTTTGGTAGTCTTGTCTTTAGTACAGTTGGAGATGAAGCGAAGACAATATGCAAATATTCGTTGTAGTTTCGTAAATGACTGCCTATGGTTTATTTCATCTACAAAGGACAAACTTGTTTCACATACGAGAAGGACCATCTTTTGGTTGCGACGCTCTGGAATATTAGTGTTCATTATGAGTCGACTTGAGTTAGATGGCCAAACTGTTTCTGGGTTGTGTAAGAATGCAGGACCATGAAACCATTCTGTTGTCTTGCATAGTTGACTTGGAAGCCTACCTCTACTGATGATATCGGCTGGATATTCGGATGTTGGTACATGATTCCATTGGCTCCCGATAGTTAGATCTTGTATTTTGGCGAACCTGTTCGCAACAAAGGTGTTCCATGTGTGTGATGGTGCGGACAGCCAAGACAACACTACCGTTAAGTCTGCCCAATAGAACACATTTTTTGGTTTACATGGAATAATCCTACGTTCTTCGCACGTGTATGGGTTCGTTGGAGAGTCGTGTTTTTCCAGTTCGCAGAATTGTTGAAATTGCAGCTCCAACGAAAGGTTGTGCACTGTAGAAACCATATTGCAATTACAGCTTGTTTGCGGCAACATGATTCCACCAGTAACGATGCAACCGATAGCTGTATTTTGCAGTACTGGCATACTATCGTTAAATTTTATTTGTCTTTGCGACATTTGTGAACAGTATAGATCGGCTCCGATTAACATGTCTATTGGTTGTGGACAATTGAAATTAGGATCCGCTAGTTCTATATTGTGTGGAAGAGGCCAACTGTTGATATCAATAAGACTGCTTGGTTGATATCCAGTTATTCTAGGCAATATGTATGCCTCAATTTTAGTGGAGAATTGGCTGAGGCGAGATGTAATTGCAAGAATCGTCCGTTTTTTGACATTTACTTCACAGTTGCCAATTCCTGCAACAGGGTTAAGGATACTAAAACACTTAACTCCTAATTTGTGGGCCAACCTTTTCGTTATGAAGTGTAATTGTGACGCAGAATAGAAGGGCTCTGAATGCAACGGGTAAACCGTACTTGTCTAGTACGTGTATTACGGCAGTAGCCAATATGACTTGATATTGTGATTTGATGTGGGTGCTTGACTCGGTTTGAATAGAGCCAACCGATGCATGGCCACTGGTATAGTTTAATGGTTGACTAATGAAACCTTGGCTTGCAGGTTCAGACTGAGCAGTGCCACCATTAACATTTTGAATAGAGCTCAACGTTGAATATTGATGTAAGTATGTATGGTGTTTGGCTGAACACTCATGACATCTTGATCGCGAGCACGAATCCGACGTATGAGAAATATCAAGCAAACAATTTGTACACAAGTGAAGACGAGAAACTGCTTGCTGGCGATCTGGTAGTGAAAGGTTGATGAAACGACTACATCTGGATATGTTGTATTTTGGCATGGCGCAATACGAACAAACTTTATTTGTAGTGCTTGATGAAACGAGAGATGAGGTTGGATTCACAGCGGTGGTTGATAAAATGAGAGATGAAGTTAGATCCGCAATGTTGCCTGAAGAAATAAGAGATGACGTAGAAGCTCTTTGATGAGTAACTTTCTGTTTGTAATTAGGCATGCTAGGTAGATTGGTTGACTGGTGAGTTTGCCCTTTCAATAAACTATTTCCTTCCAATGTGTAAGATCGTTTGTCTAAAAAGACCAAAAGTTCATCTAACCTGGCTAATCTATTGTGTGGACATTCATCCTCCCATTTGGTCCTCGTAAATGTATCTAGCCTTTGTAATACCATATAAACAATTAGGTCATCCCATTAAGATGTAGGACGGCCGAGACCTTTCAAAGAATTGAGGTGATTGTTGAGACTGTCAATTAATTCTCGAAGTTTGACTGACGACCCTTTGTCCATAGATGGTAAATTAAAGAGTGCTCTTATGTGATCTTGTGCTACCAACTTTTCATTAGCGTAATCTCCAATGACTTAATTCTATTGAATGCTGCACCTGTTAAGCTACTTCTCAAATGAAGAAAATTTTGAATATCATTTAATCGTTTATTCTTATGCACAAGTGTGTTAAATGTTTCATAGAACGGAATCCAATTGATAAATTCACCGCGGAAAATGAAGGTAATTTCATTTTTGGTAGTTCTAAATTAGTGATATTTTCATGGGTGAGTTCAGACTTATAATTTACTCTAGCTTCGGATTTCCTTCGAATAATTTCAACTAATAGAGCAGGTTTCAATTTATGATACTTCTCCTCAAAGGTTGCCCGAGAATCGCCCTTAGATTCATTTATATCTAATTCTTCTAGTAACGTTTGGTTCGTTTCAAAATTTACGAAATATTTTTCTAAAGAATTCAAACGCACGTCTATTTCAAATTCTAATGCTGTTTGTAACTCACTATTAACAAAATCCGCTATTCGATCTATTTGGCCTGCAATAACATCCAATTTAGATTTATATTTCGCAATTTTAGCGTCGGTCATTCTTTTTGCGAAAAATAACAGTAACGGATAACGGTACTTATAAGATAGCACAAATGATCAACGAATGTTAAATTTTAATTTCCGCACGTGTTCTAATTACGAAGATGCCACAAAACTAATCATATATAAATAAAATGGTTGATAGTTACCAATACTGATGTAGATATGTATTTACGATTAAAAATAATCCTCCTTCTAAGCCTCCAGAATGAACGTTGGACACGATTCTCTTAGGTGTTGCACAAAGTATAATGCTGCAATCCTAATGCTGATGTCGATTTAAGAAAGCACTCTCGATTTCCGGATGAATTAATTTAGGAATTGTATTATTCCAAAATTGCGATGATTGTTCACAAATATTTTATTCACACGATATCCGCCAGTAGTAAAATGAATCACGTCGGGGTCACCAAATTATGTTCAAATAGACATAATATACATAATGGCCTGTAATTTTATAATTTTATTTTATTTATTTTGTTGATGATGCACCATCAACCTCTTGTACATACAGCTCTTGTTGCAATGACCAAATTTAATACAAAAATATCATTATTCTCTGAAGGAGAAAGATCCGCTATAATAGTATATAGCTTATTTACCTATTAATTGGTAAATATATTACGTTATTTTTAGTTTGTATTGGTGTAATTATGAGACTAATAAGAGAATTTGCATATGCTATGTACATAAAGTATTGCAATTTAATTAGGTATATAAGTCAAATAAAGGATCATTCACAATTGTTAAGTTAAGATGAGCAAGTGTTTACAGATTTTACGCTAATTGAAATTGAATTACATGCATATTAATGAAATTAATCTAAAATGAATTATAAATATATAAATTGAATAAATAGAATGTAAATTGTCCAAAATATGTTAAATTGTCTTAACATATAAATATTTTAAAACTAAAAGAACCAAATCAAGCCATGTAAAATGAAATAAAAATTACTTTGCTAACATTATAATACAACAACATACTCGTAATACGTTCTTTTTAATTTAGAATATGGCTGCATTACTTACCAACGTAACGGTATATCTACAGATAGTTCTAATTAAATATTCATTCGTATTTATATTAATTTTCCAGAATTATCCTACAGCTTTACATTGTACTCTCGTGGGAAGGGCAATCATTCAATTTGATTGTTATAGATATACATATGTGTTATAAAACCATATAAATGAATGATAATGCCACTTATGTACTTCAAATTGAAAAATGTAAAATCTAAAAGCTTGCGTCCGTATATTTCCATCATCAATCATTTACATATTAACACATATGTACGTACATAAATATATGCATATTCAGTACATGTGTATGTAAAATAAATGAAACAATTGAAATTGATACACCGTGGATGCGCCTGGTTAGGAAATATGTTTTACCATAATATGATTCCCATGATAATTTTTAATATGGATATGTACATAAAAAAATATATATTTCAAAGTCTTCTTCTACCTCATTTGTTTTCTCTGTATACTGTATCATTTATTGATAATGGCAATGGACGTTCAATAATATAAGTACATACATAATATCATCATCTGCATACGGTTGTAATAAAATATTAAAACCAGAAAAATTACCGTCGCGACCACATTCATATATCACATAACAATATTTGTACATAACGACAATATTAGCTCAAATCCACATTACATTAATTAAAAGTTTGCAATCAACAACAATAACAATTTCTCTTAAATGTGGAGGTAAAAAACCACCAGCAATATTAAATTTCCGCACAAAAAATACCGCCACAGTTTATACAAATTTTGTTACCAGTTCAGTAAACACCAACAAGAACAATACTAATTGAAGATATAAAACAAGTATTAGTCGAAGTTGCACAGTACATTTTTCACAGGTATTTTGTGTATAAGATTTAAACACGAATCATAAAAAATTAAACGAGTGCGCAGCTAGATTGCGAGTTCTCTTCTATTACTTCTCTCTATTTTTATTGCTATAATATCAGCAAGTGAAATCGGCAATTATGAAAAGACGTACGTTAGAAAAAATTACTGCTTTTTATACACGCAGCTAAAGTCAATTCATTTCAGAAGATCTAAAACAATTCGCTTTAGTCTACTGAAAACAGATGCAAGCTGCCTCGGAAAGAAAATTTCTCAGTACTTTGGTAAAGAAAATTATTACAACGAGTTTAGAAAGAGCCAGCTTGTTTATTCCATCATCTATAACAACATCACCGAATCTTATCGCACATTAGCTACACAACTATCGTTCCAATCAATCCTGTATGGAATCTATGCATTTCGTTTAATCCTCTTACACATTTCTTCTGCCAAATTTTGAAACAAATTTTACTTTACCTTGCCAAGCACTCTTCTAGTAAACCTTACGAAAAATTAGATAATTTTTAGTGAGTTTTACTATGTGAGTGCCCACCTATTCAAGCACATACAATACATACAATTTTGGTGTTAAGTTTTAGTTACACAATAGTAAAAAATTGGGTAGGACTGATGCAAGACCAGTTTTCGTGTATTGTACTATGTATGTATGTGAGTGCATAGAAAGGTTGACTAAAATTAGATATTCAGAATTTTTTTATTTTATTATTATTTGAAATTTAAAATTTCAAAAATATTTAAATATCGATGCCATATTTTAGTTGACTTTGCCAAACACTAACATAGTAAAACACACGAAAAAATATCACCACTGATTCAAGACAATTTTTCGTGTGTTTGACCATGAGAGTGATTGGAAAGGTCGAATAAAATTTTTGATAGCAAACACCATGCTTCAAAATAAAAAGGGACACTGACTTCAAGTTTATATTTATTAAGATGCTTTTGCAAAACAATGGGGGAAGAACGAAATGTCATGTCGATTAGCCGTGCATTTGTGGTCTCCTACATTATAAATAAATTTTAAATGGTTTTGGGCAAAACTAATTAGTATTATTCGTGTTAATATTTAATTAAAGTGTTGTTCTTTCAGTTTGTTAAATTATTTAACAATAAAAGTGTCAAATTAAAAACAAAATTGTGATTGATATTATTGCAAACAAGACGTTGCATTTATCAAAAGTGTTGTACTTAATGTGCGTGCATAATTACAAAAAAAAAAGAAAAAGAAACAAAATGAAAAAACAAAACTCGAACAAACAGAGACAACTACAGTGAATAATTTTTCCTGGACGATTAATGTATGTGTATTGTGTATATGACATTATTTGTAAATGAATATGATTTTTTGAAGTGGTGTCACATTAGAAAAGGAATCTGGCAAATGTCTCAGATAAAACGTATGTAATGATGTTTTTGGTGCCAAGATGCATTTATATGGAGTTTTAATGAATTAGATTTAAATTAATGAATTGCAGTTAAGCATGCAGAATATAAGAAATTGAAATTAATTTAAATTATTTTCAGACGCATCTTAAAAGTCACATCCGGCAAACTAATAAATTTTATTGCACAGTGCAGTTATTGTTTTAATAAATCATAAAAGTAAATTACAAACGTATTTTAAAATACATATAAAGAAGGATTTGAATTTTGCAGGGATCTAGGCGGAGAATACGTGAACGAGCGCTAAACGCAAATGGCGGCATTGTTTACACTAATTATTATTCATTACAGGTCTACCACAGATCAAATATGGAATTAATAATAATAAATTGAACTAAATTATAGGTTCTCTGCCACTTAAATGATAATTAATTAATTATAGATTTGAATTCAGAATATAGTAAATTGGAACTAATTTACATTGATTTTCAGAAGTATCTCCTAATTTTGATCCAGTAAACTAATAAATTTTATTACAGAGCTCAGTAAAATAATTAATTAAAGGTTGGAATGCAGAATAAAATAAATTGTAACTAATTTGAGTTGAATTTTCAGGAGTATCTCATAAGTCTGATCCAGCAAACTAATAAATTTTATTTCAGATCCCAGTGATGCTGTAAAAAATTATAAAAGTAGATTAGAACTGTATGGTCCTGTCTTACTAACTATTGGCTATACCAGGTGTAACCGAGTCAATTTCGATCATACTAACTGAACCTATCAAATCCTCTTTATGTTATGTGTAAACGGGTGTTCGGTGAGCCCCGGCCATCTCCGGGAGATCCTGCTTAATGCTTAAATTAAGATGCTTTTGCAAAACAATAATAATACCAGAAAATAACATGTTCATAATATATGTATGTAAATGTTATTGTTGTGTGTCTTTTTATAAAAAGATGATAACAAATATATTTTAATAATATTATTTTTATGTTCAGACAGGATTTATTAAGTACGGCTGAATTGAATAAATATACATAGTGTAAATAAATGATGTATATGATTTATTCTAATTTTAATAATATGAACTTAAACATATGTACTTCTATATACATATTTATATATATGCTGCTTAAACACGAAATCTGGATTTTGGTCTTATTATAACAAATTTCACCTTCACTTAACTCTCTGTGCCAAATAGACAAATAATTTATGCGGACTTTGGTTCCTACTTTGATTTCTAAATTTTTTTTTTCATTTTTCGGATGGATATTTATGAGTTCTACTAAAAACTATAGCAGAGCGAATACCCTTCGACATATACAGATCATTATAAAAAACTTTCCATTAGTAAAGCATTTGCATCTGGCATTTTTCAACGTTTCGTGGATGAGTTAGTGTAGATTTTGACAAAGAAGTTTGATGCTATTTTCAAACTAAATATTGTTTGATCTGGATTGTCTGGTTATTGTTCACCTTTTTGATGTATAATAAAACTAACAATCACAGAAACTGTTAGAAAAGTAAAGGGTGTTTTGTTTAAGCCCGATAGAACTTGAAATTGTAAAAAATAGCTCAAAAAATCAGTTATCAGCATAAGCCAGTGACTTTACGTAGCCCCACAGGAAATAATAGAGAGGTGTCAAATCGCACGACCTTGGAGGTCAATTGGCAGGTCCATTTCTCGAAATCAACTTATTGCCAAATTTTGATTTTAATAAGTCGATGGTTGCGGTCGCCGTATGGCACGTAGCACCATCCTGTTGAAACCTCATCTCGTCCGGATCAATGTCATCCATATTTTTAAACAAAAAATCATTGATCATGGTGCGATAATGTTCTCCATTGACCCTAACGCGATCCTCGGCGTAATTTTTGAAGAAATAAGGTCCGATGATGCCACCAGCGTGTAAACCGAAAATGAGCTTCATCGCTGAACACTATTTGACGATAAAACAACGGGTCATTTGTCAATTACTCTAGAGCCCAATCGGTGAAAGAACGACGCTGTTAATATCTCGTGCTTTCAATTCCTGCACCAGCTGGATCTTGTCCGGGTGTAGGACAAATTTTCCATGTAGTAGACGGACTGAGCCCCAATTCCTGCGAACGACGACCAATCGATAAATTTGGATATTATGCCACACTTTCGATAAGAGCGGCGATATTCTCTTCTCTCCTCTAGAAAGAGTATGTGATACGAAAGATGGACGATTATCATTTTTGATGTATATAGCATTTTCCTAGTGACACTATTCGTCCAAAATGCCTGTGTTCGTAATGCCTCTGAAGTTTTTCACACTGTTTTCACATATACACGTATACAAATCCTATTGGAATATTGAAAATCCAATTGAATTCTAATTGATTTCGTTTTTGTTAGTGCGTAGCGTACACTGTCATGAATCAAAAAATATTATATTTTATATTCAAATTTTTCAAGAAAATGTGTGGAAATGCATTTAAATTTAGATATCAATATTTTAATGTATGGTACGATTAAGCTATAGGTAGCAAGAACTCGCATGAAATAGTTAATCATTTAATTGAAAGTAATAAGAAGCATGCATTGTATCAAACAATCCAGGCTCTATAACCCTAATGATATTAATATTTTTCTAAATAGTTAACTAAACTAACGAATGACATATCACAACCAAAAGTCATTGTTCTAAATTCCCATGTTCAAACGACCCTAGCAAAAACACCAACCTATTTTAGCACTAATTAAATTTTAATCCAATTTCACGTTGCAAAAACGAATTACTTTCATTACTTCAAAAATCCATAAAAGTACGTTCACAAAATTATGCTGGGGCTGTTTTGACGAGGAATTTAATGAGGTTTTTCATGTACTATCGGAACTTGAGTCTAAATCTCTGGCAAGAAGTGTTAATGGCTATTTTTCATTTTCAACAAACTCGAACTCTCTAGAAAAATAGTTGGGCTTAAGAAAAGTTCAGGGCCAATTTATTTCTCGAGATTAATGGATTCCTATTTGGCTTGATAAACGAGTAATTCAATGAACTATTTCATGTACTATCAGAACTTGAGTCTAAATCTCTGGCAAGAGGTGTTATTTTTGCTATTTTTTCATTTTCAGCTTAACTCGAAGTTTCTAGAAAAAATCAGAGCCAATTTATTTCTTTGGATAATAATTCACTTTTGAACAAGTTAGACGAGAAATTTAATGAGCTATTAATGTGCTGTTTCATGTACTATCGGAACCTGAGTCCAAATATCTGGCAAGGAGTGTTAATGGATATTTTTCCAGAACTTTCCAAAAACAAATTCTGGGCCAGTTTATTTCTCTGGATAATGGATGACTTTAATCTAGTTGGACAAGGAATTTAATGAGCTGTTTCATGTACTATCGGACTCACAGTAATCGGAACCTAAATCCAAATCTCTGGCAAGAAGACTTAATGGCTATTTTTCATTTTCGGCGAATCTCGAACTCTCTACAAAAAAAATTCGGACTTAAGAAAAGTTCAGGGCCAATTTATTTCTCGAGATTTATGGATTAATTTAAGGCTTGTTGGACGAGGAATTTAATGAGCTATTTCATGTACTATCGGAATTTGAGTCCAAATCTCTGGCAAGGGCTGTTAATGGCTATTTTTCATTTTCAGCTAAACTCGAACTTTCTAGAAAAAAATCAGGGCCAATTTATTTCTCTGGATAGTTGAACAAGAAATTTAATGAGCTGTTTCATGTTCTATCGGAATCCAAATCTTTGGTAAGAGGTGTTAATGACCATTTATAATTTTCGGCCAAACTCGAACTTTCAAATTGGTTGTTTTTAAATTATTTTATTTATTTTAGTTAACTGTAACCGGGCGGATACTCTACTGATTAAAATTTGGAATAAAATTTAAACTGAATTCAGATTTTATTTTAGTACAGCATTTTGCATAATTTTGTTTTTAATTATTTATTTAAAGAAACCAATTTAGTACATTTAAGATTTCAAACAATATAAATTAACAACAAACAAACGAATGAATAATAAAACCGCCATAAAAGTATATTACAAAATATAAATAGAAAAGAAATTATCAAATAATTACTGATCAATTAAGTTTTAAAATAGTTGTACTAGTTCTTTTTGAAGCAGCCCTTTGTAAGATGAAACTCAAAATTCTTCTGCGATATTGAATGGTTTTGCAAGTCCATTGATTGCGCTATTATCACCATAGTTAGTCGAGTGACGTCCTATCTCCAAAAATCGATGGTTTCGCAGCGATTTGATTATAACATGGATAGATATATTTTCCAACATGTATGTAAATCAATATGTTCAAGATGGACGTTACCGAATAAAGCGGAGTTAAAATATAAATGTCTATTTTCCAGTATGCTATAGTTTTATACTCTAAACATCTTGTCGTGCATGGTGGTAGGCGGGCTATTTCCTTATAAAAAGGTAAGTTATGGTCATAGTGCCTCTGCAGTTTTCTTTTAAATGAAAATCATAAAGTTCTTTTTAAAGGTTAGCGTAATAAGTGCTCCAGATCCCCACTTAACAAATCAAAACCAAACATAGAATTTGCGTGGATGTTAAAACTCATATTTTCAGCGAATGGGACTCCTAGATCGATTATTTCATTAACTCTTCGCAGTTCCTTATTATTAACGCTATAAGCTTCGACATTACTTTGCAGTTGTCAATATTCAATAGCAAAGAATTTTTGTGGCACCATTCATGGAATTTCTTGATGTGTTCTTCTAATATTTTTGTGTCATGTATATCTTACACTGTTTGATTAATTTTTATATCATCTGCGAACATGAGAAAATTTGAATATTTCATGACTTCTGTTATTCCATTTATGAACACGAGAAAAATCTATGGCCCTATGTGAGATTCTTGAGGAACCCCTGAAGTTACTTTGATTAGTTTAGATTTGTCGCTTCCAATTGTAAAATATTGCATGCGACTAGACAAATATAAGTTGAACCATTTAATCAAGTTAGATGAAAAGCCAAAGTTTTATAACTTCATAGATTTTTAGGGCTTTGTGATGGCAGATGGAGTCAAATGCTTTACTAAAATCAGTAAACACTACGTCTACTTGGTTGCGAACTTTATTTGTAAATTCATGAATGATATATGTTGAGTTAGGATCCCTTTAAAGGTATTACATTCAACCAGCTCGAATAGTTTTGGTATCTTCAACCATACCAAAATTATTCGTTGATATCCTTCAATAACAACTGATAGCTTCTCTTTTACCCGATTTGAATATAGTTGTAACTTTAGATATTTTCCATGTATCAGGGAATATTCCGGATTGTAACGAGAGATTGTATAGATTCCGTAATACGCATATTTTTAAAAAAATTGGCGTTGGATTTTATCAGGCCCGCATCCCTCTCCAAACTGATTATTGAAGATAAAATGTCCTCAACTAGTACATTAATATTTACGGTGGATTGATTGATAAGCCCATTACTGTTTTTAGATTTGTACTCCACATGACATTTGGAAGATTAAAGACACATAGTACTAAAACTAAGTGATTTGGTTTGGTGATATTAATTAATGCGTCCACTGTATCACTGCATCTGCCATAGATAATTCTCGCAACACAAACTCGGTGGTATGTAGGGTGTATAAATAAACAGATTCGTCTTATTTATTATGATTCTTACGCACACATGCTGCGAAGTACACCGCCTCCTGATTTTTTTCACTTGTAGGTGATGAACGATCACATCTATATAAACATCGTAATCATTACCAAAAGATTCCTTACTGTTAATGTTTGGATTCAATGCGAGCATTCACCAATTATTTAAATTATATAATTGGTTTTAAGAACAAAATAGTAAAATTTTGAAACTTTTGATGCTTTTGATGGATTTCTTATATTTTACTACTCTTTTTAGAAATGAATGGTATCGACATTAAGGGCTGGATAGTGTTGGCTACAGCTAATTGTTAAATTGAAGACTGGGATTGTCCCGGTTTTTGATAATAGCCCCAGTGTCCCGAAAGATCTCTTCGATTTCTTTATTTCATTCGATTTAGTACTTCTACACGGTGTGATGCCCTAAAAAATATCAAAACCAAATAGTATGTAGTTGTCAAAAAATTGTTTGTGCGCATTTAAATATCTCGAAATTGTGTTGTAATTTAAATACATATGCCGAAAAGACAGTGCAAATTCCAGGAAAAATATATAGATTTCATTATAAATTGTTGCATACACTACAATTACAATTTTAGTATTGCTCAGGGCGGTATCTCCGATATTAAGGATCATATTAATGGTCAAAATTACAAAACTAACGTCGTCTCGTCAAGTAGTGGTCAATCATTGACACAATTTTTTGTAAAACGGGATAGCCAAGAAGAAGATAAATTAATTGCGACTGAAATGTGTATTGCTTATCATATTGTAAAGCATCATCAGCCTTTGGCTTCCTCCTATTTCATTAACAAATTATTTCCTAAACTCTTCTGTGATTCTAAAGTAGTAATAAAATATTCATCCGCCAGAAACTAAACAACAAAAGTCTAATTAAAGTCTTAGTGCCGCATTCAATCGAAGTAATCCTCAAAGAACTACTATCTTGTTGCTATTATAGCATCAGTACGGGTGCCAGTAACCATAAAGCCGAAGAAATGTTTCCTCTTGTAATTCAATATTTTACAAAAAACGGGATTAAAAGGTGAAACATCCGATATGATTGCAAACTTCTGTATTCAAACATTAAATAATTTAAAAATCGATCTAAAAAAATTTAGAGCATTCTGCGGCGACAATACAAATGTAAATTTTGGCGGAAAAGCGAGATTTGGTAAAAATAATGTATTTACTAAATTAAAGGTGGATTTAGGCACCGCTATTCCCTGGCTCATATTTTAAACAATACAATGCAAACAGCGGTAGATCAATTGTCTTGTGATATTGATCAAATCGTGTTTAAAAAATATCAATATTTTTCAATTTATGCAGTAAGAACGGAAAGGTCGAAAGAATTTTGTGAATTTGTGAAAATTGAGTACAAAGCACTACTTTCATATTCAAAAACAAGATGGCTTTCGCTGTTGCCTGCAATAGACCGAATTTTAATATGGAGAAGAGGGCACCAAAAACGTTAGTACAATTTTTTAATGACCCATTGAGTGAGGTTTATTTTTTTTGTTCAGTTGTATTTAATTTACAAATTCTCAAGATTGAACGACGTTGTAAGTCAATAATTGAAATGTTGAATGTCTACAAACCACTTTAATTACTGCAAAAGAATAAGTAAGAGCTGGGTTTTTACCACAAAAAGTGCTAAAATTTAAAAACGATACATTTAAATTTTATGAATATTTTATAGTATATTTATACGCATGAATTGCTCCTTTAGAAAAATATTCTATATTTTCCTGGATGAATATTAAACTTAAGCCAGCGTGGAAGAAAGTAGAACAAACGAACAACTACCTCAAAGAAAAAAACATCGTTCTAAATGATACGTTTCTGTTTAATCAAATTAGCACATTAGGAACCGTAATGAATGAGGAAATAAAGATAGAGGGGAACGCATGGAATAGCAAGCTAGCCGCAGAAAAATGAAGCTTCAGTTTTTCTAAGATGAAAACCGAATTCCCAGAACAGTACAATGAGGTGTTAAATTGTGTGAATATTTATTTGCTATTCCTGAGCACAATGGAAATGTTGAACGTATATTTTCACTCATGGATGAGCGAAATCGTTTACTACCGGAAACCGCTGACGGGATAATGTTTCGTCAATTACGACAAAAATTCCTGTAAAATATTATATTCCTTCAATAAACATATTATTTTTGTTGTTTTTTCATTTAATTTTTATATGATATTTTTGTATTTAAAATTGTTTGAATAAATGTAAAAAGAAAAAATGTGTTTGTCCCGATACGTCCTAGCGAAAGTCTGGTACCTAGTTATAGCTGATTGTTGGTTGTGACATTTTGGCATTGATGTCCCAATTCGAACTCTTTAACAAAAACCCCAGGTTGATCAGCATCTATAAGCTAACTCGGAAAGAAGTATAGTACTACTCTAAACTGTTTTGTCGATTAGGAGACATTTTATTGTTGTTTTGATGAAACCTTCAAATTTTTGCTTTGAGACCCATCGATCAAGCATGCTGACCAAGAGCCATTTTCGCGGAGCTACAGCTTTGATCGATAAATTATCATTTGGATGTACCGTCAGTTGGTGGTTATTAGGCATTGGCAATGTATAGGTTATTGAAGCAAGATGCATCGAGTTAACGTTAGTTAACGATGAAAAAGGCATCTTATTCACATTCTAATGACTGTACATTTCCATCGTATTTTTCTATTGTCTCACAATTTGTGTAGGGGCAGCATTTGTGGCATTTGTGATGATATCGTTTGTGTCGGAGCTGCGGGTGGTACTAGATATGCTGCTTATTGGTCTTCGAGGTTGGAGTTACCGGTATCAAAACAGGTACTAATTGTGACTGCTGTTGTCTGGAAGATATTAAGGTGGTAACTGTTGGCTGTTTATCTGTTTGAGTTTTAAATTGTGACCCTGTAATTCGACGTTCTTGAGATGATTTGAGTTCTTGAGTTTACACTTTAAAAACCATTCATCTACAATGATTGGAGCACTTATAATATTTTTTTTCAAAATAATGTTTATTGTTTCCAATATAGCAAAAAAATCACAAATTTAACCTTATGAAACACAATAAACATAAATATGTGTACTATGTATATTTAAAAGATAAACGATTATTTAAAACGATTGTTTATTTTTGTTTTTAAATGACATAAATTAGGTCAGAAATTAAAATTTGCAAATAAAATTACAAATTAAGAAAATAAAACAAACAATAATAAAATATTATTAAACATAAATTAAACACATTCGATTAGAACGAATATTGAGTTGAGACTGACTGTTTGTGGCTGAAAATTAATTTGTTTCTACTTTGTTATGGAATTCGATTCCAATTTAGGCTCATTATTGACCTAACTTTAAGATAGCCGTAAGCCGGCTTAGCTTCAATTTGACATATTCTTGATTTTAGTTGCGCTTCAAGCTCAGTATATAACTGCGGTAGTGAGTCGAACGATACACAACGATTTGTGAGCGAATAAAAAAAATAATCCTACATTAAATTCCGTATTAAATATACATACATATAATACATATCTCTAAAACTGAATTGTGAACAAGTAATAGAGGAAATAAAAATGTTTCCAGAGCTGAACGACAAAAATAATCGGTTTTATTTAGATCATAAAAAATGACCGAATTTGGAAAGATATTTCCGACAAATTTAGTATTGATGGTAATAAAATTAATGATTATGGTAATTAAATAATTCTAAACATGTTGTTTAAATTTTCACTTCTATTTATTTAGCAATACAGAAATGGACATATCTCAGAGGAAAATACAACAAAGAAAAAAAAATATTGGATCAGGCATCCGGCTCGGCACCGTTGAAAAAAAAACCGTGGGCACTTTACCCACTTTTGACATTTTTGGGTGACTATGTGAAGCCCCGAAGGCGAGAAGTAAAGAAATTAATAATTGAAGTCGATTGGTCGAGTTCGTCGCTGTTTGATTCAGATAGAGCATCAAGCCCATTAAATGCACCACCACCACCTAAACCAAAACGGCAAAATCCCTAGATCGACGAGATGTTTCTGGAAACATTATCAAATATTGGTAAAAATTACGATTCATCAACAGAAGACCCGGCGGATCAACATTTTTTATAAAATTGAATTACGATGCTGCAGGAACAAGCAAAGAACGCTTTATAGGATTAATAAAAAATAGTAAATAATTAAAATATATTTTTATTTCAAATATGTACTTTTATCACCATCGCTCGTATTGAAAGCTTACGGCACCTTCATTAATAAAATAATTTTTGAGAACATCTCTCAATTCAAATACCGTTCTGGATGCGTTATTGGACCCCATTCAATATAAATACAAACTTATATGTATGTACATATGTATGTATAGTTGATTATATAAATATTTACTTACGATAATGTTAATGCCAATCTACATTCAAAATGAATAGATGGCCGAATCGAAAACTTTGTAAAGTGGGATTCTAAAAGCGTAAGCAATAAATCGTACTGCGACCTCGACATCCGCGTAAGTATAAAAAATTCTTCTGGATCTACATTTTTCATAATTTAAAAAACCCTTAAAAATAGCCAAAACTATTTCGGTTTGTGTTTATTGAACTTACCCACCACTTCCTTCTATTCCTTTGATTATATGTGGTGTACAATTTATACAATTCATAAAGATCGTTAAGGGTTTCTAAATCTTCAATTCATTGTTCCACTTTTTTTTAGTTTATAATTTAATTTTTTTTGAAAAATTTTTCTTCGATTTACTGATACTTCAAAAACACAAAATAGCTACTGGATCTGTCAAATAATAGAAAAAAAACCAGGGTGCCAGGATGCCAGGGTGCCGGATGGAAAACGGAACGAAACGAAACGAAATGGAACGAAACGAAACCTGTGTGCCTCAAGCTTTAACAGGCTGGCGTTTATATAATTTGATTACTGACCGCACCGATAACACAATTACATTATATTTGTGTTGACGTGGATCTACAATACAAATGAATTGTTTAAAATAGTAGTTATTTCTTGAAAAAGGCAAAAACATTAATTATTTCTGCATAGCCTTAGTTACATCGAAACGCCTTTATCATGGCCAGTTTAGTAAGGGATAATTGATACACTGCAGTTTACAGCAATAACATGAATAAAATAAATTTAAAAAAAGCAGCCTACTAAGCATAAATTGGAAACTAGAACTGTACTGTAATTAATACAAAAATCTTCAATTCAACAAAACTACGATAAACATAGCGCCATAAATCACGACATGAAATGTAAATTTTACTATAAAACATAAATCTTTTTTAATTTTTTTTTTGGGCAACAACATATCTTCTATCACCAGCACATTTTTTTCGATTGTCAATTCAAAGAATTCCCAAAAATTCTAAACTTATGTTTTGAATTTCAAATGTTATACATTTTTTATTTATTCATTTTATTTTATTTATGTTTAGAAATATTCGGCACGTTGAATCATATTTTATGTATATTATGTACAAACATATTTTTTAGTACATACATATATACATATATGTACAATGTACATACACACATGCAAAAATATAAATGGAAAAGAAATATTTAAGCACACAAAAAATATCGTCTTCAGATATTCTATATATATGTGGTACACACATATCCCTATATATACGAAAATATATATTGCTCGAACAATGTCCAAAAGGACAAAAGTAAATATCTCCGCATATATATATATATATATATATATATATATATATATATATATATATATATGTATACCTATATATATATATATATATATATATATATATATATATATATATATATATATATATATATATATATATATATATATATATATATATAAATATATATATATATATATATATATATATATATATATATATATATATATATATATATATATATATATCTATATGCATATATGTATATACATCTGAATATGTACGTATATTCTCTGGAAAAATATCAGATACTCGTATATACACAATTCCGTTTTTTTAGTCTTATTTATGCCGAATGAAAATGACCAAAACAAATAAATAAAATATTATCGTTTTATGTAAATTTCCATTCAATTTTTCTTTGTTCTAATGTACACATACATACTCGTACATACATACAATTGTATAGAGAAAATCTTCCAAAAAATAAAAATGGAAACATGAAAGGAACACAAAAACATAATCTCTGTATATTCTGTATTATACGTATATGATGAATACGACGTATTGTAGTTTTCTTCAGCTTTTCTTTAAGTTTTTTTTTATACTGTGCTTTCCCAAACCGAAAATTTAAATAAGCACAAAACGTATAGATACTCGTATATACACACAGACAACATAAAAAAAACAGATCATTGATGACCATAATAAAAAAAAAATGAATAATTTTCCGGGTTTTCGTCGAAAAATTCGTATGCCAAAAATGTTAACAAAGACACACAACAGAAACACATAAATCTTGCTGGTTTTTTGGTTGATGTGAATATACTTTACAGTTTTTCCTTTTTCATTGTTTGATTTCCTTATTGAGATTTTTACGATTGGCCTTCGAAGAAATCAATCTAAAAATAATTTATGATCATCAAACTCTTCCCTTCGAGGGACTACACTCGTATGTGTATGGACATAGTGAATATTTTTGATTTAAATTCGGGTTTTAATTTATGAACAGAAAATATTTGATCTTCTTGGTATGTGACCTGTTGCGAACTGAATTCGAAAGAACGTTGATTAATATAAAGCGGGGGAAATATATTTTTAACTAAGACGGGAAGAAAATTTGACAATAGTTTACCCTCAAATATACTTGCACATATTTAAATGAAAATGTGTAAGACACAGTAGAAAAGTGAAATCAAATATTGAATTACAGTATCAGTGTACTACATGTCACAAAACAACATGAGACACTAATGTGGCCCGACCAAATGAGCTGAATATTTTGCAAAGCAGTACATATTTGGAAGAAAGTCATCCTGCAATAATTGAGGAGCTGTATTATACGTAACTCCTTTTTTTCTTTGACTCTGTGGCTTTATCACTTAATTATTATTAAAACGATTTGCGAGTACGAAATGCTTTAATTCTAAACTTAGACTGCAACTTGTCAAATCGTATATCCTTCCACATTCCTCATGGAAAATAGTTTTGTTATTCTTCAGAGTTTATGCTAAAAAATGTCGATGAAAAAATATTAATCGTTTAAATGTATATTACGTAAACGCATTTCATTTTTGTTATGATGGTTCAACATAAATTATTGTTAACTGAATTGTAATACATATGTTTAAAATTTAATTGATGGAGATTACAGCTCAACAGCCTGCGTGGAATTTTAAAATATAGTCCATGATGCATTCAGTTTGGCAAGAATTTGCCAATTCAATTCAACCAAACTTACTAATCACAATTAAGATATAGTTTCAAGGGTTATAAATCAACTTTTGACAAGTCATTAGAAATTTGCTATTTTAAATTAAAATTTTCTATATTACCTCACAACTGGTAGAGTCTCGTAATATTTGACACAATTTACATTTTCTGGTTTAGAAAAGAGTTGGATATCTTTAGTTGAGTCTTTAAGTAAAATTTTCATAACTTTGTGGCCTTGAAAATCAACGACATTTTATTTTTATTTTATTTTTAAAATAATCGGAAACAAAGGGTGACCAATTTTCGATCACTCTTCGCAGAATTTATGGCCATATTTCGTAAAGCGTGCGATAATTTTCAATTTAATTAAATGGGAGACATTCCTCCCTCTACGCACTGAATTAAGGCAAGCGGCGAGTGAAGTCTATGCACTTGATGAATCGGACTCTAGTGATTCACTTGGTGAAGAAAACGAAGAAGGGAAACCCCTTGCACCCCATTGGCTGTGGTCCCTTGACCGTGGCCGGATTTATGCCCATTGGACGGCTACACCAAATTCCACCACATCTATACAAAATATCACTTCAAACATTTAAACAGTTACGGTAAAATTAGCCGTTCGTTCGACGACCATCAGGGTTGGTGCAACACGTTACAATGGGTCGCCCGAAGGGTCTTACTTGAGACATGATAAATATTACCATACGATTAGCCATAGCTTTATTTTACAAAAGGGGATTAGGCCTGATTTAATTGGGGATACCCCTATACCAAAAACGCATTGGAGCCTACCTCTTGGGTAATGCTGAAAACTTTTTGTCCCCCGATACTAACCGTATGATCTATCCGACTTCCCAACTTATTAATTCCATAAGGAAAACTGCTGTGAAGATATGGCAGTTTATCGCAGTTCGGTTATATCAACTAGATGGCACAATATAAACAAAACCAAATTGTCAATACCGGGCAGAAATAACAGGTAACGTAAAAATTCTTGTTAAAGAATCGTTTGGTGCGCCATCTGCAGGATACAACTTATCTTATTTGTGTCGATAACAGTCACGCGAGTTTACTATGGAAATCTTCAGCAATCTCCCCTATAGCACTGTAAGTCATTTGTCATAAATTATTAAAAAATATCATTAAAAAAAAATTAGTAACATAAACAAACACAAACCTGCCATAACTCAGTTTCGTTTGACGTATTCCAATTCATCTTCTTTACCATTTCTTTTCCTTTTATTTTATGCCTGGGTTGGTATTGCAGTCCATATATTTTTCGTGCAATAAAATATAAAATATGGTGGTGAATATGATGGTTTGCGTCTCTGCTATTATACGCAATAGTGTTGTGTATTTTGTTATTGTTGTTGGTTTTTTCTCCCTTATAATTCACTTATTTTGCTGTTATTTCAGACATACAATTAAATTTCTTATTTAACATTTTAAATTTCAACATTACACCAACCACACTGCTTTAAACTGTTTAGCACTATTAAAATAAATTATGTTATATTAGAGATGAAACACGCACATCTGATCGATATGACAGTTTTGATCATTCCCCAGTAGTTAATGTACATTTTCTAATGACATTTAATTCAAAAGAGCGTTTTAGATTTGTAGTGCCACTCCAAAACAATAAAGACCCTGTTTCAACGAAAAACGTTGTAATCATTAGATACCTAGTGAGCGGTTCTGTCTAGCCGGCTAATTTCGATTAACTAAATACTTAACATATGGTGAATTATTTTTATTTAAAAATAAATGTAATCAGATTACAATTTCATTACGATTTTAACATAGTTTATATATTTTATGGTAATTTAGGTATTTTACAAATTTTTACGTAAAATACGTAGAAAATGGTGTTTTTCACATTCCATTCCTCTACACTGCTAACTACTTAGACCAGAACGAAATAGCAAAAATTTCAGAATTACATACAAAAAGTATGCAAAAAGTAAATTCTTCCTTAAATTCGAATATGAAAATAATTTATACGTGAATTCAATTTTGAGAGTCAATTACTTTTGAAAGTTTTTCCATGTATGTACAAATAAATATAATCAGATACTGAAAATAAATTTGGTAGGATATTTGAACTTTTATATTTGAAATAAATTACAACACATATCACGAGGAACTTAATGGAGATTTTTCATGTACTTTTAATACTAGAGTCCAAATCCAAGGTGTTAAATGCCATTTAAGTTAAACTCGGATTTTTCATAAATTTGTATGGGAAATTTAATGAGCTATTTTTTGTAAATACTATTAGCACCTGAGTTCAAACCTCTGGCAAAGAGTATGGCCTTTTATAATTTTGAGTCAATCTTGAATTTTTCAGGGGAAATCCATTAATAAAATATAATATTTTCTTCCGAAATCAACCTAATAATCCTGAAGAACACAGATAATCGATTTACGAAAAATTGAATGAGTTACAACATTTAAAATCATCACATCCACTATGTATTATAAGCACAACATTTGTTTCATTTGTCAGCTGTTGTATTCTTACAATGAAATCAATTTTTATATCGGGTTCATATATGTCGAAAATAGATTTCTTGATTAGTTATTACATTCTAATAAAGCGATAACAACAACAATAAATTTTTATTTTACTAGTAACTGGAAACCAAATATGTATGTTTCTATATTATTATATGTATGGTGCTATAGAAGAGACCATACATACATGCATATACATATATGGCAGAAGCAAAAAATACCCGAATTTATGACCTCAATCAATTATCAATGAATCCAAAACACATAAAAATACCCAAGTCTAGGAAAATAAAACTCTTTTATAGAATTTTCAATTTCAGTTGGTTTTTGCTTCTTGGCATTGGTTGGTCGTTTTCTAATCCACTGAGAGAAAATATTTTTATAGCAAATCGATTGATTGTGTATTTTTTTAACAATTTTATCCACCACTATGTATTTGTATTAGTTTGTTGTTTTTTTTTGTATTCTATTATTAATTTATGATGCGGAAATTGAAAATGTATTTTCTCTTCTCGACATTAACAAATAGCAAGAAATGTTCACAACTATACCACAACATAACAACACACACACACAAGTTCATAAAATAAATAAAGTTTATGAGTTTTGGGAATTATTGTTTGATATTTGTTGTTTATTTGCTGCTTGCTTTCGTTTGATGTTCGGATGGGTTCTGGGTACATACATATATGTATATACAACACACAAAAAAAGTAACTAACAAAAAATATCGAAAAATTAATTTTAGATCAATTTGAAAATAACAATCAAATTTTTATTTCATACACCACCAACATTGAATTCAATAAAAAACAGAAATTCGAACAGCATGTATATACAACAAATCAACCACCACAGGCACCAACGCAGCACAAAAAACGTTGGGTGTTTTTTTGGAAAAAAAAAGTTTTAATATTGGTTTGAGACTAATACATAAATATTAGGATTAATCTGGGAATTTTATAAAGGGTAGTCTAAAAACTCTTTGGGAAGTACGACTGCGCTACACCAAACAGCGCTTGCTTTCTGTCATCTTCCAAAATACTAATTAAATCAATTTTTCACGATTTAAGCAATGTTGAAAATTTGGAAAAAAAATTAGTACTTTTGGAACACACCCTTAGCGAATGAAAATTGTGTGAAAAAATTTATAAAAATGGATTCGAACAAGTTGTAATCACTGATCTGTGGTTTGGTCAATTTATTTTGTGTCAATTAGGTCAATTGAAAGTATAGTGTATTTATATTTTTTTATATTGCGCATTTTATTGATGTTTATGTGACTAAAATTAAGTATTTAAATGGTTGGAAATTCAAAGTATGTAAAAATATATACAGAAATACGAAGATTACCATGAACTATTATTTTAATATAAATTTTATTTCTTAAAATATCCTTTGATCGTACAGTATGTCTGAGGATCTTCTAAAGGTTTAATATTTAACGTACACTAACAACAATA
The DNA here is from genome assembly GCA_951394425.1 of Tipula unca. Lineage (NCBI taxonomy): Eukaryota > Metazoa > Arthropoda > Insecta > Diptera > Tipulidae > Tipula > Tipula unca. The sequence continues at coordinate 81,369,272 of OX596380.1, forward strand.
ACGGTCTCCTCATTTTATTAAAACTAAGATTGATATGGTTTTAAAAAATATATATTTCACGTGGATGAAAGTTTCTTTCAATTCAGTGGAATAATGTGCAATCGAAAATTTAAAAAAAAAATCTGAACCGATCTCTGGAAATATCGAACGAAAAATTCGATCCGAAAAGTAGTTCAAAAGTAAAGTTTATAGCAGAACGTAGGCTTAACAATCAAGTTCGCCAAATCGACTTAATCTATTCTTCAAAAATTATAAACGATAATATTTCAAGTGGTTAAAAATAAAAATAATTGTATAAGCGATGGGCTAGTGAAGAGCTAACCAGCGAATCAGTAAGAAACCTTACAGAAATTAACGAAATTATTTCAAAAAGTAAAATTTGATATATAGGCCACCATAACCATAACACAACTTGTCAAACAGTATTAAATCGCGAATACAACATTTTATCATTTTCAAACACGGCTTTTGGAAATATTCTGCTATACTTATATTTTCATATTTCCTTCAGTTTACGCGAGAATTTGCGCTCGGTGTTGTAGATCAATTAAACATAACTGAACGAAAACTTCTTATTCTGTCATTGGCCAGTGACATTCAAAGACCATAATCGTATGAGTGTATGACTACGTTAAGTTGTTACTGTCAAGGCCAGTTTATGTAAAAATCCTTGCTGCAAAATTGTCTGTAAAATAGGGTGAAGTTACCCGCTTTTTATTCTAATACGTTGTTACATGGCTTTTTGCTCAATTTGCGGTTGTCAAAAATTATTCTGTTTGACATAATTTTGACATAATATTGACATAATTGTAACGGTGGCATTCTTGCGTCGCAGGCTGTAATACCCGAATAAATTGCATTACGTTGTATATGTATTGGTTCATTTATTTTTTTTTGATTTTTTTTATTATTCAAATTATCCGGTTTGGGGAATCGTCCAAACCATGAGTTGTGCCGTTGTCTAAAACCGCCTAGTATCGCCGATACTAGAATTCGAGGTGCCTGTCTTAGTGAATGCTATACTCGTCTTTCACCTGATAGGTCCCAACACCGTTTTACGTACTACGGTCTTAAACCATATCTATATTGGAACAAATTCCACAGACCGCAATTCCGTCAGCTGAATCTTGCAGTTTAATTACCACGTCCTGTAAATATCGAAGAAAATAACGTATGACTTGTCCAGCTGCATCTTCTCCGATTGAGCTGAAATTCAAGAATAAAAAAACGGATATTTTGCGCCTAGGACAGCGCGACTAAGCGAATACGCTATAATTATGTGTATAAGTGAATAATTTATGCGAAGTTGTGACTGCCTTCCATATACATATGTATTAAATTATTAAAATAATGTTATATGAATATTTAATTAGTGTTGTAACTTAGATAATAAGCTAGTGAAAGAGTGCTTTAAGTCTCAATTGAAAAAAAAGGGGAAATTAAAACTGATTTCAGATATTTAATACGCATGTGATTCGGTTAATGTGAAAAACAAAAAAAACAAAAAAAAAAAAAGACGAAACGGGGAAGGAAAAATCAAAATTTAACCTTGGCTAGTAGCTTCGGCTAGTGTGTCTTTCTTTTTCAGTTTCCTCATCGTCGCAGACCGCTTTGCAGATTTGAGTGGTAAGTGAAAACTTTAATTATTTTTCCTCGCAAAACAAGAAATTTTGATTTTACTTCAGCCATATTAACTCTCCGCAGATGTACATACGTACGATATAGATGTAACTCTTATATCCCATATACGTACGTGAATCGGTTCACATATAAATTTTATACCTAATGTCGTTTTCGTTTGAGTTTTTTCCCCTCATTGGCCGAGTACACTGATTTTGTGCGTCAATCGAACAAAAAACCGATTTACCCTCATTTATATTTGTGTTTTCTGAAAAAAAAATGAATATTCACAAACAAAACCATTTATAGATAGACGGTTTTGTTCACAAAAGTCAAAATGGCAGCACAGTGACAGATAAAATTATAGTATTGGTGTAAAACAGGGGTAACTCGGTCGAAAAAACCAGAGTAGACAAAATTGCACTGAGTGCAAAAAATTTAGCTGTCAGGCAATTTTCTTTGGTTCAAACGAACGGTTTTCGTGTAATTTTTTGCACTCAGTGCAAGTTTTTATGTTCAAACGAAAACGACATAAGTTTCTACCGCATATCTGAAATTGTTTTTTTTTGATTCTTTGCTCGAAGGCACTTATAAAATTTATTTTTAAGTTATATTTATCTATTTTCTTTAATTAATATTTAGTGGGTAAGATTATCATAAATTGAACAATTCCTTGCGGTCACTTGTTTACTTTTCTCCGTAGAGTACTGCCTACCGCCCCCCTGGTGGGAATTGTAAATGTCGACACTGCAAATATATAATTTTTTTCGTGTTACTAAATGGAGGCTGTATTTATTTCATAAAAAGAAAATACAGTGCATTGACTTGAGGCGTTAACATCTTCTAAACCGATTGTTTAAATTATCAAGGATGAGTCAACGGTTGGCACAACGCCTACTGTAGTTATGAACGGAATGATCCAGCCATTTATATTAGTGTTTTTATGTTTGCCTTTAGGGTTATTAAAATACCGAATTTAGATGCACATGATGATTTATATTTTGTAATGTCACCAGTTGCCAAAACTTGTCCAGCCCAGCCAGAGCTTCCGGGATTAAAAAGAGAAACAAGCATGTGCAGGTTTGGCAACAGAAGTGTAGTTACATAATTTTGACACAATGTAAATAAATTGATGTTATTTACAAAGAAAGTATGATGATAATATATCACATGAAATACTACTGTTGGTAATTTCTTTGCATAAAGAATAAAGTATTATATAGTATAAGATTCTTGAAATCCTTCGAGAGGGAAATCAAACTCGCAAGGCCACCACCAAATGTTACATATACTCATCCGATTTTAATACTGGACACACTGTTCCACCATATTTATGTTTATATTTTTCAAAACAATTGTACACACTCAATTTAACAATGAAACCCACTGTAAATACTGAATCATTGTATGTATGTACGAGTACGTACCTTGTATATCGAAATAAAAGTATAATATATAAATAAAAATTTAATTAATTTAATAAATTTTATTAGTGTGTAAGATACATAGCAGCTACCCAACAGTAGAATGTTTAAATCTTGGATTTCTATCTAGATTTATTCGTTTGGTTGACACCAGCTGAAGCGTTGCATATTGAAGGTACGTATATAGGTTTAATTAATTTTATAATTGTTTCATTATAATTTAATGCTTCAAACGAAAATTTATAATCCACACAGGACGTCGTAAGGATCGTCTAAAAGAGAAATGCTCTGATTATTGTCTAGACGATTTAAAATGTTTTGTTGAAATTCTTTCGAACAATACTCGCAGGGATAGGGTTTCTCGCCAGTATGAATTCTTCTATGATTTTCTAGTGCGTCTGCTCGATATAGAATCGGTTACCACACAGTTCGCAATTTCGCATCCATATCGGCGTTCTCCATGGTGTATAAGTCTGTGTTGTTAAAATACTGATCCGGTGATAACACGTTGTCCACATACTAAGCACTGGTACGGCCGGTCACTAGTGTGGCATTTTCAAATATGATCATTCAAATAAGGGCGAATCGTAAATTTTCGGGTAAATCCTTCGACGCTGCAAGCAAATGGCTTAACGAATCGGTGAAATCTTAAATGTTGCCACAAATGACTCGACTGTGTATATGATTTACCACTATAATGTATTTAAGTCTCAAAATTTTGCCACGAATATTTACTTCCAACTGGAAGTCGCTCAATACAAAACACTTATCTTAAATAATAAATATCACATCCATCATCCACCATTAGAAAAACGCATTTTAAATTTAATTTATTTCCACCGACCGCAAAAAGTTGTTTAGCCATTTTTACTGGAATGGCAGTACATATTCTCCTATAATGAGTGAAAATTTGAACATATATTGCATCGATTTGAAATTATTTTAATTTGGAAGTGGAAATTTGTTTACGAAATGGCTAGTTTTGATTGCATAAACTCGCCTTAATGTAATATATTTTTAATGTGATCTGAAATAATAGTTTTAAAAATTATTTTTTATTGCTGTAGTTTTATACAATTGTAAGCATTTCAAATTTTACACTCATATACATATAGTAATTATAAGTTTTTAAAGGCCATTACTGGCCCCTTACTGAGTCAACTATATGGCTCTAACAGTTTCGATCCTGAGCATGGTCTTCATACTGTCTAAGACAATCTGAAGAGGCCAAGTCGTTCTCTACATCGTGGAGCCAACGTCGCCTGCAACGACCTACAATATCGGGGATCTTCATCAGATTTCTCTTTACCATCTATTTCGCGTTTTAGCCCGTAAATCCCACGTATGATTCTTCTCTCAAATGTAAGGAGCCATCTCTCGTACTCATCCGTCAGCGCCCAACTTTCAAATCCAAACATAACAACGGGCCTGATCAACGCTTTGTAAAGCTTCAGCTTCGTGACACTTGATAGGTGTTTAGATTTTAGCAGTGGCCTTAGACGATACAAAGCATGACTGCCAGCTGCCAGCCGCACTTTAATATCCTCACCCACACTCATATCGTGAGTGATAAGAAAACCCAAATATTTAAACCTCAAACGGGTAGTGGCCACTACTAAAATCTAGTGTGCCATTGTCCCTATAACCAGAGATCATGTATTTCGTTTTGGACTCATTGATCTGGAGTCCAGCAGAAGGTGAAAACTCTACAAACGGATCAAGTATTTCTGTCAATCCGTTGTCATTCAATTCACCTGATTGGACTGGCGATATAAGATGTTGTGCTGAGGTGTTTCAGTTTTACGAAAGATGTACTCCAACATGAGATTATAGATCGGGGACAGAGAATCTTCTAGCATATACATATATTATAATCATTCATTTATTCGTACCTCTTCCACAAACTATTAAATTGCTGCTCCTCAAAAAACACATGAAGCGAAGAAATTTAATTAAACATTTAAGGAACCAGAAGTCACTGCCATCGGTGTTCGGTTCATCAGAACCCTTTACAATACATTATATTAGATCACAAAACGAACTACAATAGTCTGATATGATAATAAAAAGGTAAAATATATTATCGACTTACTTAATTATCAATAAATCAATTTTATCTCAATCGTAATAAATCATAATTTCATCATCAACAGTGGAAACCAAATCGATAAATATCATAAATTAGAAATTAATTATTATGGTGTGGGGTAACATCAAAATATAATTTATAAATTTATCATTTCATAAATATTTAAAAAAATGTTGATATAAATGAAATGTAATTTCGTTCTTTAAACTTTAAGATTGGTTATTCATAATTTAATCACATCATTTTAATTAAGTTATGTTAGGTTAAGTAAGGGTAGCCGTCCTAAAGGACTAGCATAGACACAAAATTGGTTCGTAGCTATACCACATTCGAGCTGCCTCCTCTCACTCGTTCAACCTGAGCTTACCAAGATGCGTTTAAAGTCCCGGATCTCGATATTACTAAGATCCGTGAGGTTGTTTAAAAGGGAAGTTCCCATAAATTTGGTTCTGCCGTACGCTAGACTAGGACAGGTGCAGAGCAGATGGAGCACACTTTCCTTCTCCTCCTCCTCATCACCGCAGCTGCGGCAGAAATCATGGGCAGAGACACCCAGTCTGCTCGCATGTATCTCAATGAGACAATGTTCCGTTATAGCTCGCACGGCCATACCAATATGGTGCCATCATTTTAATTAACTAGACGAAATATTAAGCAAGTCTCTCGGCAACGTAGTTCCATAGAACTAAAGATAGGAAAAAATAAACTGATAATTGTTCTGTAATTATTCGATTCAAACTAAAATAATTCAATGAATGGTGTATTTAGTTCCTCTGACTGTGTCCGAAACCTGTAATAAATAACCCCCTTGAAGTTATCCCAGGATTTCATCCCATGATTTTTAAAAAAATACCTCTGGCAACACTACCGTAAATAATCCATCCCAGACTTTTTAAAAATACATATAAAATTTATATAGTTTTTTCATCCCAGGATTTTTTACATTTTATACTATCCCACACTTTTTCGTATACAAAAAAATATGTATGTATACAGTTAGTACCAAAATACTCATCCCAGACTTTTTTAATATGTAAAATTGATTTGGTGGAAAATAAATTATTATGTGCAAGTCTTTTTAAGGACGGCTAATTTATCTTTGTGATAAGGTTCAAGACCCTGCTAGTAACCATTACGCCAGCTTTAATAATTTTGTGACCGTTGGAATTTCCACCATATAAATAAATGTAGTGCATTTGCCAACATTTCAAAGTAAAACTAAATCGAAAAAAAATTCGTATGGCCAAACTTTTATAGGGTCGGCTTTTTTCTCATATTGATTGTGTTTGAGACCTTGTTGGCTACCACTGTGCCAGCGTTGATGATGTTTTGCCCGTCAGAATTTACGCAATATAAATAAATGTGGTGCCTTTGCCAACTTTACAAAGTAAAGCCAAATCGAAAAAAATCGTATGGCCAAACTTTTATAGGGTCGGCTTTTTCCGCATATTGATTGAGTTTGAGACCTTGTTGACTACCACTGTGCCAGCGTTGATGATGTTTTGCCCGTCAGAATTTACGCAATATAAATAAATGTGGTGCCTTTGCCAACTTTACAAAGTAAAGTAAAATCGAAAAAATCGTATGGCCAAACTTTTATAGGGTCGGCTTTTTTCGCATATTGATTGAGTTTGGGACCTTGTTGACTACCACTGTGCCAGCGTTGATGATGTTTTGCCCGTCAGAATTTACGCAATATAAATAAATGTGGTGCCTTTGCCAACTTTACAAAGTAAAGTAAAATCGAAAAAATCGTATGGCCAAACTTTTATAGGGTCGGCTTTTTTCGCATATTGATAATAAGCCGACCCTATAAAAGTTTGGCCATACGATTTTTTCGATTTTACTTTACTTTGTAAAGTTGGCAAAGGCACCACATTTATTTATATTGCGTAAATTCTGACGGGCAAAACATCATCAACGCTGGCACAGTGGTAGTCAACAAGGTCCCAAACTCAATCAATATGCGAAAAAAGCCGACCCTATAAAAGTTTGGCCATACGATTTTTATCGATTTGGCTTTAATTTGTAAAGTTGGCAAAGGCACCACATTTATTTATATTGCGTAAATTCTGACGGGCAAAACATCATCAACGCTGGCACAGTGGTAGTCAACAAGGTCTCAAACTCAATCAATATGCGAAAAAAGCCGACCCTATAAAAGTTTGGCCATACGATTTTTTTCGATTTGGCTTTACTTTGTAAAGTTGGCAAAGGCACCACATTTATTTATATTGCGTAAATTCTGACGGGCAAAACATCATCAACGCTGGCACAGTGGTAGCCAACAAGGTCTCAAACACAATCAATATGAGAAAAAAGCCGACCCTATAAAAGTTTGGGCATACGAATTTTTTTTCGATTTAGCTTTACTTTGAAATTTTGGCAAATGCACTACATTTATTTATATTGCGTAAATTCTGACGGGCAAAACATTATCAACGCTGGCACAGTGGTAGTCAGCAAGGTCCCAAACTCAATTAATATGCGAAAAAAGCCGACCCTATAAAAGTTTGGCCATAAGATTTTTTTCGATTTGGCTTTACTTTGTAAAGTTGGCAAAGGCACCACATTTATTTATATTGCGTAAATTCTGACGGGCAAAACATCATCAACGCTGGCACAGTGACCCTATAAAAGTTCAACAAGGTCTCAAACACAATCAATATGAGAAAAAAGCCGACCCTATAAAAGTTTGGGCATACGAATTTTTTTTCGATTTAGCTTTACTTTGAAATTTTGGCAAATGCACTACATTTATTTATATTGCGTAAATTCTGACGGGCAAAACATCATCAACGGTGGCACAGTGGTAGTCAGCAAGGTCCCAAACTCAATCAATATGCGAAAAAAGCCGACCCTATAAAAGTTTGGCCATAAGATTTTTTTCGATTTGGCTTTACTTTGTAAAGTTGGCAAAGGCACCACATTTATTTATATTGCGTAAATTCTGACGGGCAAAACATCATCAACGCTGGCACAGTGGTAGTCAACAAGGTCCCAAACTCAATCAATATGCGAAAAAAGCCGACCCTATAAAAGTTTGGCCATACGATTTTTTCGATTTTACTTTACTTTGTAAAGTTGGCAAAGGCACCACATTTATTTATATATACATTTAAGCCGACCCTATAAAAGTTTGGCCATACGATTTTTTCGATTTTACTTTACTTTGTAAAGTTGGCAAAGGCACCACATTTATTTATATTGCGTAAATTCTGACGGGCAAAACATCATCAACGCTGGCACAGTGGTAGTCAACAAGGTCTCAAACTCAATCAATATGCGAAAAAAGCCGACCCTATAAAAGTTTGGCCATACGATTTTTTTCGATTTGGCTTTACTTTGTAAAGTTGGCAAAGGCACCACATTTATTTATATTGCGTAAATTCTGGTGGGCAAAACATCATCAACGCTGGCACAGTGGTAGCCAACAAGGTCTCAAACACAATCAATATGAGAAAAAAGCCGACCCTATAAAAGTTTGGCCATAAGAATTTTTTTTCGATTTAGTTTTACTTTGAAATGTTGGCAAATGCACTACATTTATTTATATGGTGGAAATTCCAACGGTCACAAAATTATTAAAGCTGGCGTAATGGTTACTAGCAGGGTCTTGAACCTTATCACAAAGATAAATTAGCCGTCCTTAAAAAGACTTGCACATAATAATTTATTTTCCACCAAATCAATTTTACATATTAAAAAAGTCTGGGATGAGTATTTTGGTACTAACTGTATACATACATATTTTTTTGTATACGAAAAAGTGTGGGATAGTATAAAATGTAAAAAATCCTGGGATGAAAAAACTATATAAATTTTATATGTATTTTTAAAAAGTCTGGGATGGATTATTTACGGTAGTGTTGCCAGAGGTATTTTTTTAAAAATCATGGGATGAAATCCTGGGATAACTTCAAGGGGGTTAATAAATAATAATATATAATTTGACGTTTCAAAATAAACATATAACGTGGAGAAAAGGCATTTGAGGTGGGGCGATTTATTACACATTTCGGACGGCATAATAAAAAATTGTGAATGTAGGGGAATTATTCTCAAATAATGTCAAAATTCTGTACTAAAAAATATTTATTAAAGGTTTCGGACACAGTCTCTGTAAGAACTAGATAAATCAATTTCCTCAACCTATACATATACCAATGTTACTTATTTACAATTCATAATAAATTATTTTAAATGAACCCTTTCAGGCACTATCTGGAGTATAACATCTGTATAAAATCGGTGAGAAGTTGGCACGAAAAGTTAGCACGAAAATGACACTGGGAGCTCTAGTGGTTTGTATCATGGATATTTTGTTTGTTGTACTAAAAGAATGATTGGTGTATTAGATAACAATTAAGATATCATGAAATCAAAGAAAAAGAAAATTTAACTTTAAATCATTTCTTAATTTTTTAAATTTAAATAAAAATAAAAATATTGTAATAATCGTATAATATTATTTATCAAATAAAATTGAAATTGAAAAATTACTCTTGAATTTCAAGTCTATAGATAAATGGGTCAAATCTAGTTTTGATTCCAGGTTAAAGAACAACCCTTTGACGTTTTCCAAGCCTGTGATCAGAATTTTTCTATAATGCATTTTCGAGTACGGAATTATTCAAATGTACATCAAATTGAATAATGGGACTTATTTAATAGCTCAATTGGGCAAGTCGATTTCGATTCCAAAATGAAGAACAATCCTTTGACATTTTCCATGTATGTGATTAGATTTTTTCTATGATGCTTTTTCGAGTACTAAATATGATAAATTTACATCCCGATTCTGAGCTAAGAGATATCTTATGTCTCTTACGTTAAGATATTTTTTGTAAGAGATTTTTTTTAAGAGGTTTTTTTAATTGCGATTCTGAGTTCACATCTCTTAAAAAATCTCTTGAAAACTCTACAAATTTTTTTGTAGAGCTGTCAGTTTGCTTATACCAATTATACTTTATTATAAATCAATTACAAAATGGAGATCAAAAGAAAACAACGTACGAGTGTTGAACAGTTGGAGAATTATTTGAGCTTTCTTGAGGAAAATCCTCAGTTTAAAGCCGGTAAAAATACACCGGAAAATCCAAAATATTTAGAAGAAAAGTGGGCCGAGCTTGAAAAAAATTTAAATATGTGTAGAGGTCCCGCAAAGAGTTCTAAGGAATGGAAATTAGTAAGTATCAATTCGTAATCTGTATGTATAAGAATACTGTACCATTTATTTTCATTTTATGTTGTTGTTCTAGTCCCTAAATCATTGGAAATATCAAGTTAAATCAAAAGCACGAAAATTAAAGGAGGATCTGTTGATAACTGGTGGTGGTGAGGCAACAACGGCATCATTAACCAAATTAGAGGAACGAGCTCCCAATTTATTTGGTATGGTGTCTGTCACAGGCGATACCGACATAATTGTGTTAGGAGAGGTTGAAGTAAGATCTTTAATGTTTAATCTTGATTTAATAATCATATAATATAATTTTGTAATGTATTTTAGATCAGAGCACAAGCAATGGTCACGAATGAACAACGCAGCTTTATAACGGAGGTATCAGGAATGAGTATACAAAGTATATCCACCCAACCCATACAGTCACACAACACGCGCTCCACCATTGTGAGTGGCAATTCAACGAGCGGAAAATGCAAATCAACAATTAACGCTATTACCGACTGCGTCCAAAAAATTCAAGTTTTAGCTGAGGAACGTACAAACCACGAGCAGAAGATAGCCGAACAACGTACAAACCACGAGCAGAAGATAGCCGAACAACGTACAAACCACGAGCAGAAGATAGCCGAACAACGTCTGGCTATTGACAAACAAAATGCGGATGCATTAACGCGGATGGCGGAGGCATTGTTTGTGATAGCCAAACAGGTTGAGGCAAATAATAATAGAAACACAAATACATAAGAAATTATAAACATATTATAAACATATTTTTTACTATACAATTTATTTGTTTTATTAGACAATTATAATGAATTGGCGTACTCATTGCGCATAAGTCGGCCCTCAGTCAAGTAACTGCTGCTGTTATTATAAACGCGGTCATTTTCCTCTTCCTCGTATTCAATTGGATCGTCCTCATTCTCATGAACCCCAAAATCGATAAGCATATTATGCAAGATCATGCATGTATAAATAATATTAGCGGCTTTCTGTGGTCTATAATGGACTGTTCGGCATTTATTTAAACATCTAAATCTACCTTTGACAACACCGAATGCACGTTCGACTGTGTTTCGGGCTCTAATTTGTAAGCTATTAAATTTTTCTTCCTGTGCAGTAGTGGGTGGAGTGAACGGTGTTAAAAGCCATGGCTCAAGTGGATAACCACTATCCCCAATCAGCCAATTATATCTTCGGCTGTCGTGTTGCCTAATAAGATGTATTCTTACTGGTGTTGTTTGCCAAATTGCCGAATCATGAACACTACCAGGATATTTTGCGTTAACTGCTAAAAACTTAAGGTTTGAATCCACAATCTGTAAAAGTAAAAAATACATTACAAATTTATTTACATGTATATAAAGCATAGTTTTTAAATTACCGCTTCCACATTTATGCTGTGGTACCCCTTCCTATTCATATAAATCCTTGCTGGTCTCTCATGATCATTTATCGGTGGTGCTACGATACCAATATGGGTACAGTCAATAGCACCTACTTTCTTCCTGAGTAACACAATACTTTACGTGATGTGCCATGTGTGCTCCCACAAGTTGGCAAATGTATTGTATATTCCGTGATATACTCGATTGGCTCATTGGAAGGAGATAATTAGATGCTATACTTCGTTGGTATGATCCATGTCCCAAAAAATGAAGGGTAGACAATACCTAGAATGAATTTAGAATATTATTTTTGTTTTATATGGGTTATTTAAATAAATACAAACCCGTAATGCAAATGGAATTTCTGATATTTCCGAGTCTTGGCGCTCCAATTCTCCAATCAACCTAATTGCCAGAACTTTTGGAAGTCGAAAAAATTCCCGAAATATGTTTTCTTCTACGTCGAATGGGTTTGTATTGTCCCGAAGATGACGAAGTTGATGTCTTCGATTTTCACTAAAAAAACATACATAATATTATTAAAAAATGTATATCATATATTATATATTATCAAACCAAATACTCACTTTTCCAATTGGTCAAGTAAAAGTACCAACAATTCTAATAAATCATCCATATTCACAATTCGAATAAATAGGTAATCTAAAAATAAAAATAATATTATAGCAATTAGAAGTTTTATTAAAATATAAAATGGTATTTAAATTTTTGGACGTACGCATAATTTAATAAATTATAATTAGAAATTATTTCACTAAAATAAAACTTACCAGATGTTTAATTATTTAAAATTATTATTATTTATAATTTAAAAATAATTTAATAAACACAGCTTAAAAATTACAACTACACTGTTCAACAAACGTCAAAATAATAATTATGCTTTGCGAATACTACCTATTTCAATGGTATTTAACTTAAGAGATTTTTGAAGAGAATGTATTAACAAAGAGATGTCGAGAATCGCAAAAAAAACGAAATCTCTTAACTAAGAGATATCTCTTCGTTAATACATATAAGAGATGCGCTAGAATCGCACTGTTAATTTTCTATTAATTTTATGATTATAAAATAGCGTAGGATGGATGCATGAATTTTATTGAAGTAAAAGTATAGGTGAATTAATTATGGGCATGTGGGATATTAATTTTTCAGTTAATTAAAGTACTAAAAACTGTCAAATTGTAATCATAATTGCCCCAATTAATTACAGCGTCAAGACATAGCAATTATGGTTTGAAGTTTATTTATTGAAACCGGGGAAACAATAGTTCTAACAGTCAGCTGAGTACAAATGAAGTTGCGATCAAGTATATAAATAAGATTCAATTAAATATCTTATACGCTCCGCATAAACAATTGTAACATATCATATATGTACATTTTAATTCTGCAAGTTCTGTTTCACTTGGACAAGTGCGCATAAAGTTGAAAATCCTAATAGTCCTGGCCGAGCATTACAAAACATGCTATCTCTGTAGGTGATCAGTTCAAAATATATTTATTTTTTCGGTACATTGCCATAATTGCGCTTTTTACCATACAAATTATTATAAGCTTTCTATGTTTAAAATTTGCAAGGCACTAATAAAACGATAATGAACCTAAATTGACCCAACAAATTATTGATTTAAGTGTAAATACAAACATGCACGAGCATAATACAAACATGCACGAAATATTTGAAAAGAAGCGACTATTTTTTATACATATTTTGTTCAAAATAAAAATAAACCTTAGGCAGTTTCCCAAAGACCACCATCTTAAATAAGTTGATGAAGTCATCCCAATTTATTTAACAGATTTATTTTGACAGCTATCATAGTAACAAATTAAACATTTATTGAAAATAAAATAAAAATTTAATAGTATAAAATGAACTTTTAAATTACGTTGGAATTAACAACATAAAACTTATATTTGACAATTCCAATAAAAAAAATTATTATTGACAAAAATGTTTATGGTTGTGTTAGAAATGTTTACATACCAAATCAGTTGTTTATGTAAGAAAGAGATAGAAAATAATTCTCTTCGCCAGCAGACTTATTTCAATAAGTCTGACTTATCCAATAAGCTGGTGTTTGGGAAAGAGCCTTAGCCTTTAACTCTTTAAGCTCTGTCGATTGACATGAATTAACTTAACTACAATTGCGTTAGTCTTTTGATAACTAAATTACTATTGCGCACTGCACACCCAATTCTAAATTTCTAAGCCAAACACGATTGGCCGAATTTTCAATAAAATTGCCAAATTAAATCATTGATAGTTTTAATTTGTTAATTTGTGTCAAATTTATTTTAGTCCCAATCAATTTAATGAATTTGATTCAACGTAGACAATTAAGAAAAGACAAATGAAGTGAAAAAATACGTTTTCGAAAGCTTTCGAATGATCGATAAGCAACCTTATAAGTTCAAAAAAGAGTTTAGAATTTTACAAGCTCTTCCCAAATCTAGAATTTACTATGGTTTAAACGGATATTTGAACTGATGTACTTAGTTTAAAATAATAATTTTATCAAGCTTTTAACAAAAAAATTGAAAATACCCTAAGGTTAGCATTTACCAAAAATATTAGAAAGGGCTTGCAATAGGTTATCTCATTCTGCCGTTTGTTCAAATCAGGTAGATAATTTTTTTGGATTAGCAATAGTATCCACCGAGATGATTTAGCGCCACACATTTCTAGTGGGAATCCAGAACAACCACAACAAAAGGAGGATAATTTTTCCATACAACGCCATCCCCATACTGACCCGTAGATACAAATAAAATTTCAGATCTTTTAGATTTTATTGTAACAAGAACAATATGAGATAATATCATACACACAGACGATAACGATCAACTCTCATAAGATCACTCCTGTCATTATGACGCTTAGTGAATTATTAATCATGAAAGAGCATGCGCCCAGTCTAAAAATTGAAATTAAAATTAAATTTGGGCGGATTTTACTCCAGCACTCAATGCCACTAATGGGCCCACGGTGCATTACCCACATACACACTAACATTCATTCAACCCATTCATCCCATTCAAACAAGTACAGTATACCACCTGCGCATTGCATAGCTCCATGTCACCCTGTACAGTGACATGGAAGATGGGTGGGCCCATGAGTTCTACCTTCCAACAGAGGGTCATAGATGTTTTCAATTTAATCACCGATCGTAATCGGGAGATGAAAAATCCCTTTTGCATCCCGCCTCTGTTGGGATTTGAACCCGGTATCTCCCGATCCATCGGTGCCACTGCGCAATTTGCTCGGCAAACCAGTCTAACAAACTAATTGAGATTAGTTTCGGATGCTCTAGGAGGTGAACATCAACTTAAACGTACCAATAAGAAATTTTCAACCACGAGAACTACGTGTTGAATTATTTCAATTTGAAGACCATGTAAGTTCGCCGAATAATCAAAATGCAAAGAACTTGACTAAAACGTATCTAGTTGAAGTAAAACCTAGCAAACTAATAGATCCCCACAGTACAAAACAAACCTTATAGATATACTTGTGTGGTTTTGAGAGATGCAAAAGGCACGGACTATTCACTATGGAAAGCAACGAAAGGACTAAAAAAAAACAAAGTGAAATATGATGAGGAATACTCTCTCTTGAAACTAATATTAGCGGGTGTACCCCATGGTAGCCTTATGGGACCAATTTGTATCTTATTGGGTGAAACTTCCATCACGTCTAACTATACACAATAAACCGCTCCACTATTGCAGGACAAATTTTTAAATCTATATGAACGTATGATATCCAGCTATGGAGCTGTACCAAGAAGGCAAACGTTAACATATTTCAGACGTTCCACAACAACGTTCTTCAGAGTATTGATACTGCACCCTGGTACGTGGAGAAATGAGAATCTTCATACGGATTTAAGGATGGAATATTCAGAAAAGAAATAAATAAGCTTGGTTATGTTTATTATTTAAATCAGTTTGATGAAAACCTTTGACCGTTGACCTTGCTTCGAAGAATGGGGGCTTGTACTAAAAATTTGAAAGCCTTATATAAGTTGTCTATTGAATATTTTGTATTTTAATTTTTAGCAAAAGAAAAGCTTATTCAAATTTTTAGCTCCTATTATTAAATCTAGGTTCTTATCCATATAGAATTTTTAAATTTTATTCTTGCTTTTAAATGTACATAAAAAAATAATTTTTCAAAAGTTTAAAATTGATTAAAGATAGTTTTTTTCAAATTTTGAAATTAAAGCTTTTGTTTCATATTAGTCAATTTTCATATTAGTTTTAAAGCTTTAAGGACTGAAATTTTCCGAAAACAATTTGAAATTTTTTAATTTTATATGGCTTTTAATTTATAATTACTAGGTTACCAAACGAGACTTCTAGGAATTTATTTGTAAAGCTTGTAGAAATTAGTTTATCATTTGTAAATTGTGTACACTAGTATTGACTACTGGTACTCGTTTAATATAAGCTTTTAATATGATATTAAGAGATTTTGATTGAAGATTTTTATAAATTTTAATGTAAATTAAATATGTAAAATAAATAGTGTTAATAAATATTTCGCAGACAGCTTTTAAGAATTGTAACTTAACTCGGCTATAAGAACTGATTGTTTTTTTTAGTTTAAGCTTTCACAATTAAGAAACGTTTCTCATTATTATTACAATTTATAGAAGCTTTTAACCTTCTTTGAAAATTTTTTTAAATCATTTTGAGTGAGACATTCAGTTTGTATGACGAACTCAATAAATTATGTACTGTACACACAGAGTGTTTGAATTAGTTTTTTAAAGTTAATAATAATTAATTAAAGATTTTTACTTTTCTTTTTTCTTTCTTAATTTTAAAATAATTAATTTAAGACAATTAATTACCGGTAATCTTTATGAAAACTAAAATCTATTATAGATTGAAAAGCTTGTTCATTATGGTGTAAATGTTTTTTTATAATTTCAGTAGTTTTTATGTGGTTTGTTTTTGTGGAAAATTAATCAAATTTTTCAAAAGTTCAGTGTAAGACGCACACCCAACTCCAAATTGACTGGTCCAACACAATTGGAGAAATTTTCAATAAAATTATTAAATTAAATCGTTGGTTCATGACTGAGTGACTTTTTTTTATATATAAAAATTTCAAAATATTTTAGTGCAAATCAATTTAATTTAAACCAATTTGATCAGTTTTATGCTATGTAGTTATTCTTGTCATTGTCAGCATTATGTATTCGAAAAAGATTCCTCCACTTTAATTTGAAATTTTTTTAAAATGATTTTTTAAAGAACTTGCTTTTATACTCACCATCCCTCCACTTCAGATGTGTAACGCTATCTTTGTACTCTTTTTGCACACACCAATGAAGCTAATGTTTCCACTTTTGTTCAGGTTGAAGAGTTCACTATTAAACATCAATTTTGTATTACATACTCATATACTATGTAATTGCACGACCACTGCGTATATACATTGTTATTTATAATACAACAACTTCACGTCATTTGATAAACTTATTGTTTTTTTGAAATGAAATACATAGTCCTCTACATTTGAATCAATCATTTTACAAAAAAAAAATTGTTTGGCTGAGTTGTTGTCATTTTATTGTAGTACAGTGGTCATTAATTATTTAAGGAAACAACACATCAATTATTTAAAACGCAACACGAGTTTAGACAAAGTAACAAAGAACGACACAAAACAAGCGCAACATTAATTAGGTTGCTTTGATGTTTGTTGATTCGGCTACATCAGATAAATCAATATTAGAATTAGCATTTCCATTTATGAGCTATTTGGACCACCATCATGGTGTTATCAGCATATTATGCTACTATTCAAACAACAAAAAGCTTAGTTAGCGATCAAAATTTGGGATTGCTTTCATGGCCGCACATTAGTCTCCGACCTTAAGCATTAACATATCTGGGTCTACGGCTTTAGGTATTTTAATAAAATTATAAAAACAAACATTTCCTTAATCTATTTAAAAAAAAATTAAATCAACTGAAACTGAATTTATTTATGTATTTCTGTAGACCAACAAACATACATATAATTTATAATAAATAAAAACATTACATATCAAATGGCTAACAACTTATGTTAATCTGTGTCAACAGACAGTAGCTAATGAGCAATTTTATTCTAGCTTAATTTACTATGTTGTATTAATCTATGGCTTCTTCCCACTGATGTTCCATAGTGTCTGATAAATTGAATTAAACCACATCGTTATTGTGGATTTTAGATCAGCATTACGCTGTTTCACTAGCAATTACACCAGCTCAAAAAAAAGGTTTAGAGTGTTTGAGCCTGCGTACAATATCTGTGTTGTTTAACAGCTTAGTTGCCTCAGTGTTAACATGTTGTTCGAGCCTTTGCCTATGTCTCACTGCATTTTTTTGGATTTCCTTTGAAACAATGTCCACTTTAAGGTTCCTATGGAGGTCTCTGTTTCTACATACATACCTTGGTGCATCAACGATGATGCTTAATACTTTGTTTTGAAATCTTCGGATGATTTCCACGTTGCTCTGTTTGGTACAACCCCAATGTTGGATACCATAAGTCCAAACCGGTTTTAATATTTGTTTATACATATAATAGAAGTTTATTGTATGTTGATAGAGCGGAGCTCCTTCCTATCAGCCAATACATCTCTCTATATTTAAGCCCCAGTTCTTCACTTTTTTTTTGACGTGTGCTTTCCATCGTAGTTTTTCATCTAGTGTCATGCCAAGATACTTAGCCGTGTTGGCATACGGTATTATTTCTTGATTAATTGTAACCGGAATATGTTCGAGTCGTTTGTTTGTAAAATTGATGTGAACTGATTTAGTTTCGTTAAGTTTAATTCGCCATCTTTTTGTCCAGTTATGTATTTGAGTAATAGCTAACTGTAAAGAGTTGACTCTTCGTTGCTATCTCCAACAGCTCAGATTGCCGTGTCATCAGCAAATGTCGCCACAGTGTTGTTTTCTAATACAGAGAGATCATTAGTGTACAATAGGTATAGGACCGGACCTAATACACTGTCCTGCGGTACTCCTACCTTGATTTCTTTTAATTCAGAATAGGAGTCGTCTAATTTTACTCTAAAGAATCTATCTTTCAAGTATGATTTTAATATTGTAGTGAATTGCATTGGTAGTGCAGTTCTTAACTTATAGTTAAGTCCTTCGTGCCAAACTTTATCAAAGGCCTGTGGAACGTCTAAGAATATCGTTGAGTAAACTTTTTTCTCCTATAATGCTCTTTCAATAATATTAGTTATTCTGTGTACTTGATCTAACGTTGAGTGTTGGTTGCGAAAACCGAACTGATGATTTGGAATCAGGTTTTTCCTCTCAATTATCGGATTTAGCCTTTTTACTAATAACTTCTCAAAGAGTTTAGACATAACTGGTAATAGTGATATTGGCCTGTATGATCCAGTTTTGTGTGGTGGTTTTCCAGGTTTAGGAATCATAATTACTTCTGCAATTTTCCAGAGACTGGGTACATATTTCAATCGAAAGGCGGTATTTATAATATTGGTGAGCTTTAATAATAACCCGGCGCTTTTCTCGGATTCATAATTGTTTTTATCTCATACATGACTTCTTTTGGTGTTGCTCGTAGGATTTCTTCACTTTCCTGTACAACCTCTCCAGTTATTATTTCGGCTTCCAATGATTGGTCATCATGTGGTTCAAATATTTTTTCCAGGTATTCAGCAAAACTTCGTACTTTATCTTCGTTATTTCTGGCCGATTTTTTATATTCTGTTCCGATTGGAGGAATTTGCGTTTTTGGTCTTTTAATTCTTTGGTTGCTCACACAACATTCATTCAATCCATTCATTCATCCCATTCACACAAGTACAGTATACCATCTGCGCATTGCATGGCTCCATGTCACATGAAAGATTTGGTCGGCCCATGAGTTCTATATTCCAACAGAGGGTCATAGATGTTTTCAATTTAATCACCGATCGTAATCGGGAGATGAAAAATCCCTTTTGCATCCCGCCTCTGTTGGGATTCGAACCCGGTACCTCCCGATCCAAACGTCGCAGCTTTAACCAGTGCGCTATGTTAAACCATAACTCAAACGAGGATCAACGAACGAATAATAAAAAAAATTCAAAACTAAAGGAGGACAACATTTGCGTCGTAAATAAAAAGCACGAAGACCACAATTTAGCTGTTCTTGATCTTCTGAAAGTGCTCTTTCCAATTTAAATTGGCATCAAGATATAATCCTAGATACTTATATGAACTCACCTGTTCAATTGCAATACAAGTGGCACTACGTTAGAATCACAGGCTTCTGAATGATGAAGCATATCGAAAAACATAACTTTGCTTTCCTCGCTTAGTAACATGGAGTGGGAATCAAACCACGAGCGAAGAACACGTATGTCAGAAATAATGTTGCTTACAATAGAGTATAAACTCATATATGATAATCAGCGAAAGCAGTTATCAAGGGCCCAAGAACTGAACCCTAAGGTACGCCACACTGAATACTGTAAGAAACGCTAAGCGAATAAACTTTAACAATAGCATTTCTATCGCTTAGGTAAGAACCAAACCACTTCAGGGATACACCTCCAAAAACCAATTGATAGCAGTTTAAGCAACAGGAGATCAATAAATACAGCAACTTACTATTTAGATTAACGTGAACATCATCTAGGAAATCTATTAACGCAGATTCAGTACTTTTCTCAGATCTAAACCCATGCTGATTAATACTTAATATACTAAACTTTGTTAAAAAGTCGACTCAATACGAGATTTCATGACTTTCTCTATAATTTTTAAAATTTTTGGCTGAATGGCAATTGAACGGTAGTTATCAATAATGTCTTTTTTTCCTTTCTTAAATACAGGAACTACAATTGCAATTTTTAAACAGTCAGCAATAGTACCAATACTAACACATTGATTAATGAAATTTACCAACATTGGTGTAATACAATTAGCTGACGTTTAATCATATTAGAATTTAAATCTAAATTATCATAACTACTACCGCATTTTAAATTATTTATTATGGAAAGAACTTCAGTACCAACAACAGGGCAAATAATAAACGAATCCCCAACTTGATCAACAACACAACCATTATAAGACGAAGAAAAATTATAAGTAGATAACTCATCAGCAATTGCTTTGGTGTCGGAGAGAATTACAGAATTAACTGATACTAAACAATCAATGCAAAATCTTGCATTTTGTTCCTATCTATTAAATATAAACACATTATCAGAAGTCCACGGTTTAAGTTTTACCTTAGAATTGTGTTTAGCAACATTAGTACAAAATGCTGCAGTTATACAGGGTGGGCCAACTTGAACTGACTGATTTGAAATGCTTAAAATTTTAAATTTTAATTTATAATTTTAATTTGTATAATTTTAAATGCAAGTACAAATTATTAATTTTTTTTAAGCTAAGTATGAAAAATGACATCCTTTGGATGGAGTCCATTCTCCCGTTGGCATATAATGGCTCTATTTAAGACATTTTGCATTATGTTGCGCAACGTTTCTGGCTCGAATTGAGCAATTTCTGTGCGAATATTCTGCTTTAGCTCCTGAATATTTTGAAGTTTGTTGACGTGAACTCGATCCTTGAAGAAACCCCACAAAAAAAATCTGGGGCCGAGAAATCTGGTGAACGAGGTGGCCAGGCGAAATCTGAATTTTTTGAAATTATTCGGTCCTCGAAAAGTTCTCGCCATTGTGGCTCTTGCGGTATGAGCTGTAGCTTCATCTTGCTGGAACCATATGTCACGATTATTAAGAACTACCGGACGTAAAAAAATTTCCAACATGCTCCAGTATACCACCCCAGAGACGGTTTCTGGCTCCTTATCAGTGCATCTAAGAGGGTGTAAATGTCGATGATGCAATGCTCTCGGATTCTCCGCACCCAAAATTCGGCAGTTCTGTTTATTAACATATCCATTTAAATGAAAAAGTGCTTCATCGCTCATAACATCATAAAATTCATAACAATAACATAATAAAATTCAACAATTTTTACACGTTCTTGCACTGAATATTAAATTTAAAAATTAAAAAAATATAAAAAATTAAAAAATTATAAGCATTTCAAATCAGTCAGTCCAAGTTGGCCCAGCCCACCCGGTATGATTAAAAATTGAACAAGTAGCATCAAGTATTTCAGTTGGGTCATTTATGAAAAGCAATGGTGAAAAATTATATGATGAAATTTTAGTAACGAATATTCTATCAAACTTATACCTAATAAAATTTGACATAATTGGCATCAAACGCATGCTCATTCACTTCAGTTAGTTCACACTTTGTTAGGATGGTTATTTGTTTTTTTTAAATTAATTTTATGTTGGAAATTTACCATGTCGATTGAGATGCTGATAATTCGATTATACTAGCTTTAACAACAACTTCATATTACAATGTAGGCTCGTGAAGTTTTTACTAAACATTTCCTATATATTTGATTTTCCATTGGATAAATTGATTCGCGATGACAATTGTAAACTCAACTTAAAAATATTAATCAATTTTTACCAGACCTACCCGAAATTGAATTTTTAATGTTAGTTTAAAATTTTATAATTTTGCGTAAGTTTGGTATTTTTTAATTTTAAAATGTTTATGAAACAAATGATGAAATAGTTCAAAAGTCATGAAATGTTTCATTAAATAAATTTGATAATATTTTTAACTACTAAAACTGAATATTTCACAAATAGTAAAATACGTACATAATAATGAAGTATATAGTCTTCAATAATAAAAATATTCAGCTTAAATGGAATACCGTATTCATTACACATACACCTTCAGAATGATAGACATTTACGTAATAGAATTTGACGCACGATCTTTACATAAAAATAAATATGTATTTACGTCAAATAATTTAATATTCATAATTTGTTTTGAAAAGTATAGATAAAAAATTCAAACGAGATTTCGCTCATTATATTTCGAGTTCGAGTATAAGAACGTACACCCTATAACATACTATGTATAATTTTTTAACAGTTGGATCATGAATATTTAAAATATTTCAATTCAATTGTCGTAAATAAATTACGTACAATAAAAATAGTATATACATAATCTTATACAACATAATTATTTTATGTAAATTCAACATAACAATGTTTTTTGTAACATTTATTTTTTTTCTCCCAACATATAAAACAAACAACCGAAATAAAATGTATACACGCGGATATATATGTACATACTTATAACAAAAAATCAGGAGTCGAACGCAAAATTATATTCACGAATCATGTTATGTATTTTTTGTGCTCATCATTATCATCCAAATATATACACAAGAATAATAATAAGACGTTCCCGTATATACGAGTATACACACAATTTAATTTATCATGTAAAATAAAAATAAAAATCAGAGAAAAACGAAAATTATTGAGATATAAATCAACAGCAGCAGTAAAAACGACGTCTAAAATCAATATTAAAGTGATTTGAATTAATGAATTTTATTTCTTCAAACTGAAAATATTTCTTATTGTTTTTATTTAGCATCATCATTATTTTTATTATTATTATTATTATTTTTGCTACTCGGTAGTTTGCTGCTATTCAATTTTATAAATAAATTTAAAATCAAAAATAATGAAAATAAATATTTTCTTCATTAATGATGATAAGAATATAATTTTTTTTATTTTGATAAAATTTTGAGAAATTACATTTTTTTTCTTATGACATTTGATTATTAAGTTTCCATTTGTAAACAATTTCATTTTCATGAGAAAATAAAAATGAAAAAATTGGAAAATGGAAAATTTAATCTTATGAAAATGATTTGAGAGATACCAAGAAATTAATGAGTTTTTGTTTATTATAGTTTTTGAAATGTGTATAATATAAATACGATCTAGACAACATTTTACATACAAAGTTACAATTTACACTTGGTACTCTTGTGAAGTATATTTTTTGTGACGCGAATTATTATGAAAATGAACGAGATGCACGGGCAAGTGTGGTGGTTTTAGAGCTCATTTCTGCGGCACAGTATTTTGTGTTCAAAAGGTGAAACCATGTACAATTCAATTTTGCGCAAATTATAGTGTCAGGTTCAGGTGATGGCTTCGGAATTCAACAATGTATTCAGCGAACCAATTTTCAAAATGAAAATCACGATAACAGTGTGAAATTAATAATTTAAATGTTTGGTTTGCCAATATATCGATTAATTCTAAAATTGTTTTAATTACTTGCACTTATGGAAGATGTTCGTTTTCCAATCGCCAATTAAAAATTTCGTTTTTACTGCTGCTGATTCATCACACCACTTTGATGACCGACTGCAAAGTAATGATGCAGAATTGAACCACAATCATAATTCATGCTCTATTCACGAGTAGTGAGTGACTTTACAGAACAGGATGAGTTTTTTTTAATGCCATGCTTTTGGTATTAATATAGACTAATTAAAGTTAGGTTTTTTTTAAATTAGAACCTACAGTGTATCTTTTAATTAAGTAATTGAAAATAATTCGTTTTGCTCACCCAAAATTTTGGTATGGTTACAGAACAAAAGTTGATATTCACTAAAACAATTTTCGCGAAATTCTACAGTATTAAATGAAAATTTAAGGAATTAGAAAAGTTCAAGTTGTCCATCATTTGATTCAAAACAATTTTCTAATCGTCCTACAAAATTGAATTGAACTGCTTTTAATCAGTGTTTCCAAATATTATTTTTGATGAATATATGTGTTATTTTGATGAATATATGTGTTACACTACGATCTCCTAAGAATTTGAAGTGCCTAAAACTTTGAAAATTGTTTTGAGATGGTAAAGGTTAGGACAAAATTATGATCTAATTATCAGACCAAGTCTATGTACAGAATTCCTGCAATCGGCCAATTTCTAATGGTCCCATATAAAAAATGTATATGAATATATGTGCTACACTACGATCTCCTAAGAATTTGAAGTGCCTAAAACTTTGAAAACTGTTTTGAGATGGTAAAGGTTAGGACAAAATTATGATCTAATTATCAGACCAAGCCTATGTACCAAATGCCTGCAATTGGCCAATTTCTAATGGCCCCATATAAAAAATGTATATGAATATATGTATTACACTACGATCTCCTAAGAATTTGAAGTGCCTAAAACTTTGAAAATTGTTTTGAGATGGTAAAGGTTAGGACAAAATTATGATTTAATTATCAGACCAAGTCTATGTACAGAATTCCTGCAATCGGCCAATTTCTAATGGCCCCATATAAAAAATGTATATGAATATATGTATGTGTTACACTACGATCTCCTAAGAATTTGAAGTGCCTAAAACTTTGAAAACTGTTTTGAGATGGTAAAGGTTAGGACAAAATTATGATCTAATTATCTGACCAAGTCTATGTACAGAATTCCTGCAATCGGCCAATTTCTAATGGCCCCATATAAAAAATGTATATGATATGTATGTGTTACACTACGATCTCCTAAGAATTTAAAGTGCCTAAAACTTTGAAAACTTTTTTGAGATGGTAAAGGTTAGGACAAAATTATGATCTAATTATCAGACCAAGTCTATGTACAGAATTCCTGCAATCGGCCAATTTCTAATGGCCCCATATAAAAAATGTATATGAATATATGTATGTGTTACACTACGATCTCCTAAGAATTTGAAGTGCCTAAAACTTTGAAAACTGTTTTGAGATGGTAAAGGTTAGGACAAAATTATGATCTAATTATCTGACCAAGTCTATGTACAGAATTCCTGCAATCGGCCAATTTCTAATGGCCCCATATAAAAAATGTATATGATATGTATGTGTTACACTACGATCTCCTAAGAATTTAAAGTGCCTAAAACTTTGAAAACTTTTTTGAGATGGTAAAGGTTAGGACAAAATTATGATCTAATTATCTGACCAAGTCTATGTACAGAATTCCTGCAATCGGCCAATTTCTAATGGCCCCATATAAAAAATGTATATGATATGTATGTGTTACACTACGATCTCCTAAGAATTTAAAGTGCCTAAAACTTTGAAAACTTTTTTGAGATGGTAAAGGTTAGGACAAAATTATGATCTAATTATCAGACCAAGTCTATGTACAGAATTCCTGCAATCGGCCAATTTCTAATGGCCCCATATAAAAAATGTATATGAATATATGTATGTGTTACACTACGATCTCCTAAGAATTTGAAGTGCCTAAAACTTTGAAAACTGTTTTGAGATGGTAAAGGTTAGGACAAAATTATGATTTAATTATCAGACCAAGTCTATGTACAGAATTCCTGCAATCGGCCAATTTCTAATGGCCCCATATAAAAAATGTATATGAATATATGTATGTGTTACACTACGATCTCCTAAGAATTTGAAGTGCCTAAAACTTTGAAAACTGTTTTGAGATGGTAAAGGTTAGGACAAAATTATGATCTAATTATCTGACCAAGTCTATGTACAGAATTCCTGCAATCGGCCAATTTCTAATGGCCCCATATAAAAAATGTATATGAATATATGTATGTGTTACACTACGATCTCCTAAGAATTTGAAGTGCCTAAAACTTTGAAAACTGTTTTGAGATGGTAAAGGTTAGGACAAAATTATGATCTAATTATCAGACCAAGTCTATGTACAGAATTCCTGCAATCGGCCAATTTCTAATGGCCCCATATAAAAAATGTATATGAATATATGTATGTGTTACACTACGATCTCCTAATTATTTGAAATACATACATTTTTATTTTCATTTGCAGGCATTTGGTACATAGACTTGGTCTGATAATTAGATCATAATTTTGTCCTAACCTTTACCATCTCAAAACAGTTTTCAAAGTTTTAGGCACTTCAAATTCTTAGGAGATCGTAGTGTAACACATACATATCATAAACATTTTTTATATGGGGCCATTAGAAATTGGCCGATTGCAGGAATTCTGTACATAGACTTGGTCAGATAATTAGATCATAATTTTGTCCTAACCTTTACCATCTCAAAACAATTTTCAAAGTTTTAGGCACTTCAAATTCTTAGGAGATCGTAGTGTAACACATACATATCATAAACATTTTTTATATGGGGCCATTAGAAATTGGCCGATTGCAGGAATTCTGTACATAGACTTGGTCAGATAATTAGATCATAATTTTGTCCTAACCTTTACCATCTCAAAACAATTTTCAAAGTTTTATCATAAGATAAAAAAGAAGGAAAATATTATATATAATTAGATCATAATTAGATCATTATACCATAATCATTTAGGCACTTCAAATCACCAATTTAACACATATATTCAGTTCTAAATAATTTCAATTCGTAAACTTAGGTCCTGGTTCATTCACAAAATGTATAAATTATATATCCCTAATTTCACTGAAATTGTTTATGGATAAAACATAACTATGTACTTATCTTCCCATGCTTAATGCACGTTTTTCAAAAATAAGTGAAGCTACATATTTCTAAATTGCTCGAACCCTTTCACAAATTGAATGCAACATTTTTCGAATTCGAATTATTTTTGATAGTTTTATTAGATTGTCATTGCCATGTTTATAAATTGTTAGAAAGTAGTTACAAAATTAATATTTTGCAATTAGAATAAGCTTTTTTCGGAATAAATCTAACTTTTTCCACCAAAAATTATTAATTTTTGTAAATGAAATGCTCACAATGCGAATGTAGAAAGAGTTTCTTCGCTTATAATAAGCCGCTAGCGGCTATAATATATATACCTCCTTCGTACTATAAAACTATAAAACTATTTTATTTTTTGAGCTGATTTATCAACTTTTCGTTATCACTATTTTGGACCCCAAACAGTTAAAAAACCATTTTAAAAATTGTTTGAAATGTCCATATAGCAGAGCTTTCACCAAATAATAAACTTTTCGTAATACATTTTTGATTTTAAATTTTTAATCACACGCCAAGGTAAAACTTATGATTTTTGCATCATAAAAAAGAACTTTTCAAAATGTAAAAATGAACGTTTGTTCTTTAATTAAAGAAGCCAATGATTACAAATAGTAAAGCTTTAATATCCAGTTCAAAGGATAGTTGTGAAACTATTTTTCAAAAAGCTCATCTTTTCATAAAAGGACCTTTAAGTCAGATCGAAATCAAATCAAATATCCACACTTGGTTTTTAATTAAAGAAACCAATGATTAAAAATATCAAAATTTTAATTTCCTATTGGAAGCACAATTAAATGTTTTCACAAAGCTCCGTTTGTAAAACCGATTTTCAAAAGACTTGACTTGTCGGATTGGAATCTATTTAACAAACTATTTTTATTTACTCTTTAATAAAAGAAGCTTGTAACTAAAAAAGCTCATATTTTCACAATAGAACGTGTATGTTGGATCGGAATCAATTAAAATGTTTACCGTTATGCTTTAATTAACATTTTTAGAGACTGTGAAACCTATATTCTTAAAAAGCTGAGATTTTCATAAAACAAACTTTTATGTCGAATTGGAATGAATTAAAAAATATAATAAATACACTTAGCATAATTAATTTAGAGAAACAGATAATTACAAAATAGAAACACTACAAATTATTTCTTCAAAAACTGTTTTTTTCATAAATGAGCTTTTATGTTGGATCGTAATTGAATAAAAAATGTTCACGTGTTATTTAATTACAAAAGGAGATGATCTATTATCAATTATTAATTTCCAATGAGAACAATTGTGAAACTTTTTGACAAAATCTCATTTCGTTTTTCTTGGATTGTAGTCAGTTGGAATATTAACACTTTGTGCTTTCACTAGAAGGACCAATTTTTTTCAAAAAGCTCTGCTTTTAATAAATATTTTTTATGTTGCATCGGAATCAGTTAGAATAATTATGCTTGTTCTTTAATTTAGAAGCAAATCTTAATTATGATTATTAATTTTATTTTCAATTTGAAGGGCAGACATGAAACTGTTTTCAATAAGCTCATTGTTACATAAGATAATTTTTATATTGGATCGGAAAAAAAATATTTGTTCTCTTTAAATAAACAGATAATTGAAAAATCCAAAAGTTGATTTCCAATTCGAAGAACAATAATGTGAAACTTATTTTAAAAGCTTAATTTTTCAAGAAATAGCTTTTATGTCAGATCAGAGTGTAATAACATATTTACACTCGTTTTTTAATTATAGAAGCACATGATTACAAATACCTAAACTTTTAGGACCTGTCTTAAAAATTTCATCTTATCATAAGTAACACGTTCAACGATAATTAAAAGTTTTTTCAAAAAAAAAAGGTCTACTTTTCATAAAATGAGATTTTTATCATCAAATAAAATATTTAATATTCTCTAATTAAAGTCGCAGTTAGTTATAAATATAAAAAATTTAATTTTCAATTGTTAGGGCCAAATGGTCAAATTTTTTATCAAAAAGCTATTAATAAAATAACTTTAATGTTAGATCAGGATCAATTAAAATATTTACACTTGTCGTTTGAAAGTGCCAAATAATTTACAAATATCATAAATGTAATTTCCAACTGTGAAAGTTATTTGCCAAACGCTCAATTTTTTATCATAGAACTTGTATGTCGGATCAGAATCTATTAAAATTCTTTATTCAACTCTATTCAAATATTTTGATCTACGTATATCGGAAAGTTATAACCGATATTGATCCGAAGGTAGAAGAAAACGAAAATTGAATTGGCACTCATTATGTGTATATTTAAGATCACCTGTCACCTTTGGTCGCATAAAAATCCCTTTTGAATGATGAAAAAAACTATACATTACTTAAGAATGTTAAGTTTAACTGTACTCGTTCATTTGTTGAAAATGTAGAAAAATGTAGTAGATTTTTTAGAATACATATTCGAATAAGGTGGGTTTATTCCCTCGAATTTATGACTCGTAACAAAAAAGAATAAACTTTAGAAATGAAAAATTAATCTCGATAATGGGCCTATAAATTTTTTAAAAAATTATGAAAGTGCTAGAATTAGTGCTAAAAAGATTTATATGCCAAATTTATGTGCCAAATTGCACTTGGATGCAAAATAGATTTTTATGGAGCTAAAATAAATTGGATAGTGCTAAACCTGCCACTGAAAGTGCTAAATTAGCAACACTGCTTTTAATACAGATTCGGAAATGGTAATTCTAAAATTATCTTTAATCCTTTGTCTTATATTTTCTAAAGTTGTATAAGGTCGATTAAAGGATAAGTCTTTCTCTTTTCCCCATTATTAATCCATACATGTTAAGTCAAGTAATCGTACTTCTTGTAAGGCCATTAGTTCGAATTCATTCGGAAACATTAAATTTAGTTGCCGAGAAACGGTTCTAAAATGAGGAGGAGCCCCATCCAACTGAAGCCACATTTTTTAGTTTGTAAAAAGTAGTGTTACGTTAAAGAAAAAATAGTTCGATTAGGCGAGATCGAATTATTCTAGCCCACACAGTTACACACCAACAAAGTTAATGGTCAACGGAACGCATCCAATGTGGTATCACATCACTCCAATAAATTATGCCAATCCACGTTATGGTCATTCTTAAGGTTTGTTTATATTATCCGTTCCGTTCTGCACAGACACGTACCGCCACAGACAAAAAAAATATTGTTTCATACATTTTATATGGAAGTATTTATATTATCCGTACGTTGCCTTTCAGACACGTACCGTACAGACAAATATTGTATAAAAGAATATTTGTCTGAAATGATACGTAAGCGAAAAAATACGAACAAAACGAAATAACTCGAATCTCGAACTCATAGATCATAGTATCGTTTCATTATCCATCCATGCTGATGTATTTTGTATTTTTGTACATGAATTATTTTAGTTTGTTGCGATCAATCGATCATGCAACATGAATCGGTCGAAATATGTATGTATGGATATGTCGGTTACTTTCAGATAATTTTTATTTCAGATTTAAATTATTTTCAGATATGATTATTAAAGTTATACGATTACAACATTTTTATTGATTTTTACTATCAATATTACTCTTATAATACTGATATTATCAATTGATTAAATATTTTATTCTAAATATTTAATTTTATTTAGTTTGTATTTTTATATTCTTGTTTTTCGTTTGTACTGTACGTAGTTGAGCGGTGACTGTACGTTGTTACGAATATATACGATCGACATATCGAAATAATACGAATGAATGTCTGTACGGAAACGTACGGATAATATAAATACTTGATGTCTGTGTCGGACCGACACTGTCGGTACGTGTCTGTAAGGAACTGAACGGATAATATAAACCAAACGTTACTTTCAATGAAAAAATTTGGATTTTATTCGATTCGATGTCATGGCCAATGGAAAAATTGAATTCGTAATCTTTAAAATAATTTGCAAATAACTCTTGCGGGGCACGGTTGTTTGAAATATTTCCAAAAGAGACTCACGAGCTTGTGCTTCCGGTAGTGTGAAGCTTATCTGCTAAACGATAAAATACAGCTCTTCCAAAGTGTCGACGATGTGAATGTTGTTTAGCGTATAATTTAATCGCCGTCGACACTCACCGTCGATCGTCATCATCTAAAGCGCGTCGAAGTTGAAGAAAAGCTTAATTTGAAATTATCGTAATAATATGAAAATTATTTTAGAAGCAGCAAAATAGCAGGGGCCCTATTATGTTTTTTTTCGGTAGCGTTTTTTGGTAGCGTTTTTTTCTCGATTTTATCAAAAATGGCCTATTATGAATTTTTCCGAACGCGTTTTTTATCGATATCATCGAAAATGAGCTATTATAGAAATATTCGATTTCGAATTTTATCGTTACTATCGAAAATGAGGTATTATGGAATTTTTCGAATTAGTATTTTTTCGATAATATCGATAATTTATGGCTGCTATTTATGTGGCGAATAATGGCGAACCTTATTTTTGAGTTTAATCAAATAACGGACGAGCGTATAATACCGTTTCAAAAAATGTGAGTTATAAATTTTATATAAAATAAATTTGAGAACTGAATGCTCAGAAATAAAATAACTTATTAATTTTTCTAATTTTAATTGAATAAATGAAATCATAATTTTATTTGAAAATTGTTATTTGAATAAATGGAATCATAAAAGATAAGTACTTTTTGTCTTAAACCAATTTATTTACGATCTATATGTTATTCATACTCGTAAATTATGTGATCTCCCTTATGTGATCTCTTATCCTTTTGGCTTCTTGCTCTTCATATTTTCGATATCTTCATTGTCTTCGATGGAATTTTGAATATCCTTGCTCCCATTCCGCACCAGGGGGTCGATTATGTAAGCATTACGAGTTACGAGTTTCTCGAAATTACGACCAAATGCGATTATGTAAGACATTTCGAGTTCTCGTAATTGCCACATGTTGTTGTTGTTTTACTCGTACAAGTTTTTGAGTACGACAAGCAACTCGTAATGGTTGAAATGATTGTTTTTAAGGAAAATTTGTCAAAATTAATTAACCAAATAAGTTTTGTATGGATTTTAAGGATTTTTAGTAGTCAATAATATCGGATTCATTTATGAATTATTAAAAATTGAATAGTTTAATCTGTTAGTATGTTCATTCCATTATGATAAAACAGCGACAGCTGTTAGTGTCTTTGTCTACTTTGTCTTTTTTAATATAAATTATTAATAATTCAATTTTTGTACCGTATACGATTAATTGCGAGAATAATTTATATATTTAGTATTGCAATTAAATAATAAAATAAAATTTTTCTAATTTTATATTTTGGATTTTATTTGAAATTTAATTCTATTTGTTTAAAATACAAACAATTTCGAATTAAAACTCAAAAAACAATGCTGTCGAACGGTATAATTTTCAAAATTGTTGTAAACAAAATAAAAACAATAACAAAATACGTGTACGAAAATGAAGCAATCGTGCAGCAACACGTTTTATTAAAATATATTTTGGTCGTATTTGCTTACATAATCGCGTTATGTGGCAATTACGACTTCATGGATTACGAGTTCTCGTAACTCGTAATACAAAAGATACATAATCGACCCCCATATTATTTTCTACTATTGGAACGTGGTAACTCGTACATAGGTTATGTACGCAGTGTTGTGAAACAACTGCTGACCGCTCCAAAGAATACCAAAACTAAATATGACAATCATATTAAAGTAATGGAAACGCCTGAATGTCGCTTAGAACAAATTGAAATTAAAAACGGGCACACATTTTATTAAATTGTAAACAGTAGTACCCTAAATAAAAGTAACCAAAATAATAATAATTTAAGTAAATTGAATGATCAACATAATAATATAAAATTGCAAAATGCAATTTGGCAATTAATATTAAAATATTAATATGTGTCAATTTATGAAAACAAAAAATAAGTCAATAACCAAAATTTGACACATAATTTTAGTATATATTGTTCAGAAAATTCAATCAAAAAATATAGTTAGTTAGTTATAGTTATAGTCACAGTCAGTTCATTAAGTTCAGTCGAAGTTATAATTAAAACAGTGTCATTGTATCATTCCAAAAATGTTCAATAAACAAATAT
Source organism: Tipula unca (assembly GCA_951394425.1). Taxonomy (NCBI): domain Eukaryota; kingdom Metazoa; phylum Arthropoda; class Insecta; order Diptera; family Tipulidae; genus Tipula; species Tipula unca. Next base: position 81,402,526 of record OX596380.1, read on the forward strand.
CAGAAATTAAATTCAGTGTTTTCATCTTTACTCACCAAAGAAACCCAGCACCAAGTAAGTATATTCTAAAACAAAAAAACAATACCGTCATAGCCTCCACCAGCGGTAAGCGGGTATTGTTATAAGTCATCAACTAACATCACAGCACCGAGTAAGTCTTCTCTAATTACCTGCCACGGCCAAGGCGGAGTCAGATACGCAGCTTCTGTGGGCGCGCAGACTCCTTTCTGGTAATTAAGATTACTTACTCTAAAATACTTACTAACATATTATATACAAACATAACAATTTCTTGCTAACTCACTACACACCGGCTACCACTATAACCTTAATACACATACAGGTATTAGAACATTCCTCTAATATAACATTGGCGCTCCCGCAAACTTTCCACTCCGGGTCACACAATTATCAGTATTAAATACGCAAACTTTCCACTCCGGGTCACACAATTATTAGTATTACATATACAAACTTTCCACTCCGGGTAACCGAATGGTCAATATTACGAAAACGTTCCATTCTGGATAGCAAAATTCTTCACCATTTAACAATTCCAACCTATCGCGACATACAAATTAAGAAAAAAATGGCACAAATTCAAGAGTCAGTTGAAAGACGAGTTCCTCGCTTTTACGGTCAACCAGACGTTGATGCCAGCGAAGTAAATTTGTTGCTGTAAAAACACACCTAACGATGTTAGCAGACAAACCTCTTAAGGAGTCAGATACGCAGCCTCTGTGGGCGCGCAGACTCCTTTCTGGTAATTAAGATTACTTACTCTAAAATACTTACTAACATATTATACATACATAACAATTTCTTGCTAACTCACTACATACCGGCTACCACTATAACCTTAATACACATACACGTATTAGAACATTCCCCTAATATAACAGAAGCAAACATTTAGAATTTGTGCAACCTTTTCCGGTTGATAGTGCAGCTCTCTCACAAGCAGCAAACATCTCCACTTTCCCTTTACTACACCTAATACATACTCAATTATTGAACGAGCTTTGGCCATGAACTGTATTCAATTGTTTTTCTATAAGGAGTCAACATTCATTGTTCAAAAGTGTAACCGGAACCGCATAATCTACAATTGAGAACGATTGATATAAATTACCTAAAAGCCAAGAGGTATTATCCCCTCGTCACCAATTCTGCTCCATAATTCTCCGATTCGCAACTCATACTCCAAATTTCGATTTCGAAAATTGAATACACTCGATATTATCGAAGTAAAACACTATCGAAACCTTCATATAATAGCTATTTTCGACGATATCGAAATGTTCGATATTATCGAAAATAAACACTATCGAAAATACCATAATAGGCCCCCTGTGTATTTACATATACATATATATTTGGTAATAAATTCCAGATATTTTTAATACCGCCAACATCACAATGGTGTTTTATTGCAATAGAAATAAAATGTATTCAAAAATTAACTTAATGCAATCGATTTTTCAAAGTGGTTGTTTGTTTAGTATAAAAAAGAAGTTAATACATTATTTTGAAGCAGCAGAAAATAACACAAACTATCATGCTAATGCTCATATCTTAGCTGTAATAAACAAATAGCAACAGATGGCGCACCAAGAAAAGGTATTGAGCGAACAAAATGCAAAGGAATATTCCAAATTGCGTGGAAAAAAATTGTACAACAACATATCGAGCAATTGACATCGAAGCTCGCCTGGGAACTGGCTCAGCGGAATGTAGGTTTGGTTAGAGTGGCTGTTTATTTAATTTTACATCGAGCATAAAATATTTGCATTTCAAAAAATCAATACAAAAAAATAAACCGTATTATGTGTTGCATGGCCAGAAATAGCAGCAACTTATTTTTTTCCAACGGTGTGACGTGTCACTCTACCTTTTCATTGACTCTCAATATCGGCGTCGTAAAATTTTCCCAAACAAAAAACACAAGTTTTTAACATCTACCGATTGTGTTATTTAGTAAATGATTTTAGAATATTGGCGATGGGCTTTAATACTGCACACACTGCAATCAACTCAACTAAGACAGTAACTATTTATATAGGTAAAAATAATTACCGAATATATTCTATTCCAAGAATTGCATTAAACACCGCTAATGGATGTTTTATGCCTTTCAATTTCGTTCGACATAAGCTTGCAGTACGCCTGTGTTATGCAATTACAATAACTAAATAAAAACTTTCAAAATATTAGTTTGTGTGTTCTTGAGCCATGTTTTAGACATGGCTAACTTTATACATTTTCTAGAACTGTTAAATCAGATTCTTTAAAAGTACAAATTCTACAAAAATGTGAAATATGCGATAATAAAGCGTTTTGTGCAAATACACAGGGATCCCCTAGTTTTAGTGTAATTGACAAATAATAAAAATAAAAATATCGATTCAGTGGAAATTAAAATAATTGAGAATTCCAATGTCATTGTCTCACTCCTGCCTCCCCAACCACCTTCTCCTTAATAATCAAGAAAAACATGTTCTTAAAATATGTATGTACATAGGTATATCAATACTTCATCACCACCAATCGAATCTTAAACATATTAACTTCACCAGCTAAAATAAGTGTATGATTGATGAGAGGCTCAACTATAGCTTGAGAACTGAGAAGAAACTTATGTAAGTTTATTCTTAGCTGATTAGTGGTTTACCATATATCGTAGCCTACTAATCAAGGAACACGGTACTTGTCATTCGATTATATATACAAATTGATAATTCTAGATTGATTAGTCTTATAATTATTTGTATCAATAATTTCACTGACTGAAAATTTATTCATTGATTTTTCGTTGATCAAAAATCAACATTTCCACAAGCAGATGACACATATCAAAATTTAATTTAGATATTCCAAATTGAATTTATAACATTATATGGAATTATATTTTTAAAATCTACTATATAGAAATACCACACCAATTTATAACTATCGACATTTTATTATAAAAATTATCTTTTTTCGTAGAAAACGCTATCATGAAGAACTATTGATTTATCGGTTGGTTTAATAAATTTATAAAAATTAAAATCAATTTAAAATAAAAAAAAATTTTAATTTCTATATACGAGTATGTATTACACAAACAAAATACTAATATTGTAATTGACCTATTTCGAATAATACAGGTACAAGTAGTCGAATTATGTATAAGGATTATTCTTTTTTTTTAGATATAGATCGTTATACCTACTCGTATATTAACCCTGTTGTCTTCTTCCTGAATAAATAAAACTTGTCAATTAGAGATTTGTTGACATCCTTTTGTATCCAAGATATATTTTCGATAGACACAAACAACTTTTAATTCATGACTTGAACTTTCATCTATGTATATGTGAACTTCCTTAAAAGTTGTATTACAAAAAGAATTGTAGAAAGTCAAACTCAAACAAAAAACACTCGGCATTTAGATCGTTCAGTGTAATACACCGCCCAGAATAATAACACCGCCTAAACATCAATCATAATCGACAACCGCATAACCTAAAATACTTGGTAATACTTTTTTTTTAATTGACAATATAAAAAGTGTATTTCGTTTCTTTAAGTTACACATCCTTGAACTTCAATCGTTATTTGTTAGAAGATAACAACAAAGAAATACAAGATAACCAAAATTCTATTTGTACATAATAATAAACAGTTTTGTAAGGCCATAACTGGCCCTCACTGTGTCAACTATATGGCTCAAGCAATTTCGATCCCGAGCTAGGTCTTCCGTTCTTTACATCGTGGTGCCATCAACGCCTGCAACGACCTCTGCGCCTACCATATGGTGGCTCTCCTTTCAAAGATGAATGCAAAATTCGTTCTGGATCAGCACACAGAACGTGACCGAGACAACGTACTCGCTGAGATCTTACTTCATGTACAAAATCGGGGATCTTCATAAGCCCACTGATCTCAATATTGTACAAAGTTCGGTATGTACCATCTCCTTCGCGTTTTGGGCCGTAAATCACCCGCATGATTCTTCTACCGTCAGTGCCCAACTTTCAAATCCATACATAACAACGGGTCTGATCAACGCTTTATAAAGCCTTAGCTTCGCTTGATAGGGGTTTAGATTTAATCAGTGGCCTTAGATTATACAAAGCACGACTGCCAGCTGTCAGCTGCATTTTAGTATCTTAACCTACACTGTTATCGTGAGTGATAAGAAAGCCCAAATATTGGAATATCCTCACTCCCTCAAACGTGTAGTGGCCACTACTATAATCTAGTGTGTCGTTGTCCCTAAAACCAGAGATCATGTATTTTGTTTTGGTCTCATTGATCTGGAGTCCAACAGTCCTGATTCGACTGGCGATATAAGATGTTGTGATGAGGTGTTTCAGTTTTACGAAAGATGTACTCCAACGTGAGATTAAAGAGTATCGGGGACAGAGCATCTCACTACCCGAGTTAACTGCAAAAATTCCTGATAGCCTTTTTTCAACTTTACCACAGTATTGAGACTGTGCCACTATCATTCTACACAGTCGTACCAGTTTTGTTGGCATTCTGAGGTATTCCAGGACCACAAACCACAAACTCTCTCGATTTATCGAGATGGATGTCTCATAATATTTAGATAGAATCATTCGCAGCGAAAAGACCTGATCAGTTATCAATTCGGACGAGATCCTTCTTGATATAGTCACCAACTTAGCCCTCCGCCAAAGGTGTGATTCTATCCAATATAATATAGGAAACTATAACTGGTAAGCTGTGAAAAAGAGAACTATACTGCGATAATTCTCACACTACTTTCATTTGTGGGTCTGATTTGTGGGTCTGGTTTTCACTATACCTATAAAGTCTGTTGAGCAGCACTGTCAATCGTTGAACAGCATTGACAAGTTTTGAGCACATTCCAGTTAACACAGTCAAACTAATAATTAGCTTCCTCAATACTGTCGCTGACAATATCCTGATTTCGTTTCTTTTGATCTTCATTAATCAGACCGTTACAATTTTTAATCATTTAATTTGTCGCTTTGATCGAAGAAGCTGTTCCCAGGAGGTCGTGCCTTTAACAACTCCAACGTGGACATACAATTTTTGAAGAAATTACTACTATATCGGTATGCTTAGCCAGGTTGCCTTGTTACCGTCCCTGCCATCGAGGAGGCGCATACTCTTCTACTTTTTAACTAGCTTTTAAAAATAATTTTCTTAAGATGAAAATCTTGTGTACTTATTCTAGTGTATATCTACCGCTCAAAACGGTATCACAAAACTTCTTAAAGGAGTTGAGGTTGTTTGGCAGCATTAAAGTTAGTTTACTTGCTGGCCACTCAACTCTTGAGTCAGTTATTAGTTGATCTCTAGCTTCTTGAGCTAACTCACAGTCATAGAGGATGTGTTCTATTGCATCCTCGCCTAGTCCACATTCACAGGTACTTGAGTCCGTAATATTCAGTTGGTGCATATAGGAGGCCATTCTACCATGTCCCGTTAACATTTGGGTGAACCATACGCTTAGAGGAATCTTTATCTCTAATCTCGCCACAATGTTTGGCAGATAACTATATGTTATTCTGCCATCCACTGAGTGCGACCATCTATCTTGCCATATTGCTATTAAAGCTTTTCTCGTTTTCCTCTTGAGCAAGCCGATGAGGTTTGGCCGAATTTAATCGCCTTCCACTATCACGTTTCCGTACCTCACATTTTGTCTTTTCCTTATCTTGTAGTTGGCAATTTTCTCATTTAAGAGTATATCAATAGGAATCATGCCGGCCACGACAGGAACGGAGTCAGTTGACACTTTCTGTAAGCCTTGGTAATTCCGAGCAAGATACTTCTTTGAACACTAACTAGTGTACGCCGATGGTGGCAGTTCATTCGGTCTGCCCATTCTGCGCACGCGTATGTTAATGAAGATACCACAAGGCCTTCGTATATTATTGATAGTGTTCGTTGCTTGAGGCCCCAGTTCTCTTTAGCAACTCGTTTTATCACAGCGAAAACTTTCTTACTATTTTCCGCGACTCTTTTGACATTTGAAGTGACTCCAAGTCGTTCATCGAAGTCAACTCCCAGCCATTTACAGTTTTCACCATCTTAATTTTTTTGCCATTTACGGAAATCAACGGTGGTCTCCTATTGTCCAGTGAACCTTTTAGTTGGATCATGACTGTCTTTTCTAAGGATAACTCCATTTTGTAGCTTTTGCACCAGTCTACCATCCTGTCTATGGCAAGCTGTGCTTTTTCTTGAATACTTTGTCTTGAATTCCCAGCAAAAAGCATTACCTTATCATCCGCGAATGCTACATCTTGAATTTCTTGGTTCATGCTTCCGTTGAAGACAATATTCCAAAGATGTGGATCAAGGATGGAACCTTGCGGACATCCTTTGTTGACCATTTTTTCAACTGTGCCATGACTTGAAATGACAGTGGCTTTCCTTTTAGAAAAATAGTTGTTTAGGATGTTATAGAGATTGCATGAGCAATTGAATCTATTTAGCTCCAACATAATGCTGGACCACCACAGGTTGTCGAACATGAAAGATACATCTAGGAATACTCCCAGATGGCACTTTTGGTCCGACTCTTTGACCATATTGATCAATTCGATCATTGCGTCCTGTGTGGGTCTATTTTTTCTGAACCCAAACTGTTTGTCACTATACGTACCACTTTTTTGAAATATGTCCATTAACCTGCCGGCAATTAATGTTTCGAATAGTTTACCGGGGAGAGACAACAGCATGATTGGTCGATAAGATTTGGGATCGGTTTGACACCTATCTCCAGTTTTTCTATAATGATAACTAATTTACCATTTTTCCATGCTTTGGGTAATATTCCTTTACTAAGACAAGTATTCATTAAGTTCGTAATACAGGGCCCTACAATAGGCCAAGCACGTTGTATCACTTCGACCTCGATATTGTCTAGGCCTGGCGCCTTACCAGATTTCATAGACATGATAGCCAAAGTGGCCCCTTCATCACTAAAGTGGCTCACGTTTGGTGTTGTATTTCAATTTGCCTGTGCTAAATTTATAGACAAAGCCCCACGGTTCAGCATTTCCATGCTCCATTATGAACTCTTTTAGGCTCATTTGGCTTTTGTCTCTAATATTCTTGAAGTACACCTTACGGTGCCACATAGTTAAGCCTTTTGCTTTCCCGAGAATCGGGATTTTTATCTTTTTGATATAGCTTGCTCAACATACGAACCAATTTTCTTGATTCGCTTAGGTCAGGAGACGTTTACGTTGAATAGTAGTGCTACAGACTCTAATGATTGAACTTGTTATTATTTGTTCAACTCGATCGATCATCGAGTTCCATCCGATACTACTTCTGCACGTGATTAGGCATTTGAACGCTCCTGGTTTCCTAAGTGACTGCACATTCCAGGTGCCGATCCTTAATCTCACGTTCGAGTACATGAGCGGGCTTCCGGCGTTTTTTGGCGGTATCCATTTTTCCTCTTGTTGACTTTATAAACAGTTGATTTTTTTACGGATGCGGGTCGTCAGCCCAGCGATCCAACCGTTTACTCGCCTCTTACAACAAACATGTTCGAATGTTCGTACAATTTAGATTAGCCCCCAACCACAGGGGCCAATCTATTCGTACATACATACAGATATATGTATATTGTATGTATAAAAAATTGAAATCATCCCAAAAATCTTATACAATAAAACATAAACTTTGATTTTTGTTTACAAGAACATTAATTCTAATCAAAAAAATGATATACTATGTGATATGTATGTATGTATTGGCAAAACAATTCGATTGTTTTTTATGATATACAAACATAAATTATGTATACATATGTACAATGTAAATACTTTTACATCCATATATCAGAAAATGATATTAGGTTTAACAATATCAAATAAGGACAAATTTATCAGTTGTGATTTGATCTAAATATTATATACATATGAACCAGAAAAATGTATGTCCATCAAGGGGAAGGAGATCAATTTATTAAATGAGAAATGCCGTCGAGTGATTACTCATTTGATAAGTATTTCAATTAACTTTACAATAGTTTAGCGTTTAATAGTGGCTGTACACAAAATACTTACTATACACTAGCCAGCAATTTCACCCACAGTATATCCAAGGTACTGATGGGCACATCACAGTCTGAGTAAATTATTTTCTTCCAAGCTCCAAATAAAGTTTTCAAAAAAGAAATCTACTTTGGTTTTTGTAATCAAAATAACGTCAATAATATTTTTCGCCTTCTTTTGGTTATTTTTTGCGCTTTGATTTATACTTATTTTTGTTTTCTCCGTATATAGGGAGATAAAGACATAGCTATAGATAGAATAAGAAGTTGATAAAAAAAAATGTATAAAACAACAATCCATAATCTTAATTCATATTAAATAACAAAATATTAAATCTACTTTTAGAATTTCGCTTGAGATAACATGGAAAAGTAATACAAAAAAAAACTTTTTTTTTTGTTAAATACATTTTTAAACTTTTTTGCTCTCGAGTTGTTTGGCGTTATTTTCGTTTCTGTTTGGGTTTCTTTGAGTAGGTACATGATAAAACAGATAAGTTTAATTTTGAATTGTTGCTATTGTTAAGCTTTAATAACTTTAAACGAGATTTGTTCGTTTTATATAAAATTGGAGCACGTTTGTTGCCTTTGTGTATATTTAAATACAAGTAAAATGGCTTAATGAGTTTATATATAGTTAGACGTGCATCGGTAACGAAATCAGAAAAAGCATATAAGAATATTTTAATAATTGTTTATATTTATTTTATTCTTACAGAGAACTTCGTAGAAGTGGAGGCATTCAGGCTAATGACAAATAATTTTAGAAAGGAATTTTATAAAAAAATGTCAGTTGGAGTTCAAATTAGTGATTATTTTAATTTTAATAAAATTTGTTGAATTTTTAATATAATATAAAAAATTGTATACATTTATTTATTTTCAGGGGACGTATTATTTTAAAGTACCAGGTGACAAACCCATTGGTAAAATTTACTCAACCAATTTTAACCTTATAACATCACTTCAGAATGCAGGTTTAATAAAAAAAAAACGCTATTTGGATGATACTCGTATGAGTACAGCAAAAAAAAATTAGCAAAACGATTGAAACACAGTTAAATATAGAAGAAAATTTAAACGAAATTGCAAAAGTTAATTGTAGTTGAGCTGAAATGGAACAACACTATTCAGGAACTTCACATTACAGAATTTAACAAATTTTGAACTGTAATTCAACGGTAGTAATATTGCAGAAATGGGTGCAGTATAAAAAGCCGTAAGGTTATAAGAGAGGAAGTACTACTCGATTTTATGTGTATTATTCATAAATATATTAATTTGATATCATTGGTGCACTAAAGGTCCCTATTTCGGAATACGATACGAAAACGAGAATACTAGATTCCGATTTAATTTTTAAATAATTAGTAATCATGACGAGTGTATATTATCAAAGAATATCTAATACATACTCAGAAGCGAAGACATAAACATAAAAGTACGTATGTCAATATTTGAGCTGGAAGATCCATTATTTCTAAATCCATCTAGTGAATAACTTTAAATTTATATAAATAAATTAACAAAAAAGCTCTCCTGTGATATATCAAAGCCATCTTAATAAATCAAGCCTCCATGTTCAAAACGAACTTTTATTAGTGAACCTAAAATGACAAAAATAATCGCTCTCTTCATACATTTTGTATGGAAAGGCATGATTATAGTTAATAGAAATATTTGAATGAAAAGTAACTCGGAATTATAATTTTTTGAAATCAATTGAAACTATAAACATTGGTTTTCACCTGACTTGAAGGGTTTTTCCGTGGGGTATTCCATTTTATTGTATTAATTAAAGGAAAATAAGATACTTTATTCTCTAATAAAGCTCAAATAGAAATTGAATAAAAATTTGTAAGAAAGGGACATTGTGTACATAACCAACAAAATAATTTATTCCCATCAAACAAATAAACCAAAAGAAGAAAACCTCAATGAAATTTTTAAAAATGGAACAAACATAAAGGCAATGCCAGATGCAGTTGTCTTTCCGACCGATTCGGTAGAATATATGGTAAGACACGCCACATGAGCAAAACAAAATCCGACCGATTTTTACAACAATTTTTTTTTTTTTGTCATGAGTTTTTGATATTTAGTGTATATAATTTATCAAATTATTACCAATTATTACAGATTGACAGCTGCGTTTGTAAACAAAATAAAATTATCACCGAAGTGAGGTTATACTCACAACGAAAATAAATAGCGGTAATATTTGATGCGTTCGGAACCGACAAAATTTATACCATTTACGTAAAAAATCGGTTGTCGGGCCGACAGAATAGAAAAACTCTTATTATTCAATTAAAAGTGTTATATTATTATAAATTTATGATTTTAATTACTAATTGTAGTTATTTCATATATTTTCTCAATAATTTAAGCCAAAAATATACAATCACATAATCATAAATGAAAAAAATCGGTCCCAGGCTTTCGCCGATATCTTTGTCATGTCGTGGCAACGCCTTAATGATCATAAAACAACGCAAAAAACGAGAAAAAATATATAAACTCAATTTTTTATTTCATAGCAACAACAAAAAGTAATCGCATAAAAAATAATATTGAGAGCGTGATCAAATTGTCCCTCTCCTAATCCTAATTGACATATTGTATATAAATTATGTAACCTTTTGTAACCTTCAAAACAAAACACAACATTTTATCATTTATTTGATCGCTACGATCAATATTTTTGTTTTGGTTTAATGAGAAATTTCCCAGCGTTTATCCGATTAATCTTCTAAATTTTAATTTATCGTAGTTATCATAATTTTTATACATATTTTTCGATGTTTAAATTTTGAATCGAACTATTTTATTTCTGTGTTGGAGTGAATGCAGTATATTGAAAGAGAGTATTAGACTATATCAGATATATACTTGTATAAACAAATTTAAAAGCGCAAAAAAATTAAATTAATGACAATTTTATAATCATAAAAATTATGTTTAATTAATATAATTTCGAAAAATAACGCTGGCCATAACCTAATTCAATTCTTTATCTATTACTTTATGTAATAAAATATTAAAAGCTCTCACTATTAATAGTTGAACAATTCAAAATAAGTTTGTATGTTTTGCCATGGGATTGCATAGACTTATTTGTAAATTACACATTTTTTGGTTAACTAAAATAAGCTCGTTTGAAAATATCGCTCAACATGGAGGCTTTATACATATATTAAGATGGCTTTGGATATATTCGCTTTTGGAATAATATTTTATTATTATTCATTTTGCTCACACCCCATTCAAGGGAAATATTTTTATTTATATAAAAACACTAACACATTTGATTTTCGGTTGATTTTTGTTAATTTTTGTGCGATCGCCGATCGCATGCTATATTTTTATTTTTCTAAATTTCTTTTTTCTGTTGTTCTACGCATACTCGTACATGCAGTTTACATAATAACAAGTACAACAATATTTATTTGTGTCTGCGATGATGGGTTTAAAAATTTTAAAAGTTTTCTATTCCTTGGAAATTCATAAAAGGGACAATTTGTTTAACATTTTCCTAATTTTCAATAGTTGACGATATTTAATGAGCATGACAAATAATTGTTCATTCTAATCGACGGACAATTTCAATTTTCATATACATATTTACATAATTTAATTTTACAAACAAGCTATGTATAATGAATTTTTTGAAATATTTCGTGTTCATGTATAAGAATATTCAAGGAGATCTAGGTTTGTTTCTGTTTTTTGAAAAAAAACTGCAATAGGGTTTGCAATTGAACTATATTTGAGAAAAACTTTGTCGACTTGATGAACTATTCAGCTTTACGTAAGTTTGATAACTAGAAACACTTACAATTGAATTAACAATATAATGGTAGAATATTTATTGATCTTCCAATTTTATAGTAGTAGTTGCAACAATGAAACAACCAACGTTCATTTGAAACAAAAGGTAACATTTACACTGCAACCAAATTTGCCATGCTATGATGTGATATTCATAAAGTACCGTGATATCAAATAATATGTATGTAATATTAATATTTACATATTCTTTGACGATGCAACAATTGTGCCTGCGGACCGCGCTTTAGTCACATTATATTATTATTATTTATATGTATAGGTATTGTTTATTTGACTCGAGACGAAGTCAACATAATAAAGATAAATTATTTCCGTCTCACTATGAAATATTTCAATAATTTAGTTTTGTTATGTTGTCTTCGTCATGAGTTCGTTTCAAATAAGCCTTAGTCTCATTCATATGAGAGCGGCATAAAAGAGGTTTTTATGCCTAATGGATTTGATTATTTTTGAGTTTTCGTAGTTTTCGTTTTTGCATATTCCATAAGGCTTTTCCTCAAATAAATAAAAATAATGTTTAAAAATAGTAGTTTTATTAATCATTTCATTGTACCTGTGATGTAACATGCCAGTGTACCTGTACGAAATTCGTAAAACTTTGGTGTACTCTCGTGAAATTAACTGCTATGAACGTACTTGTAACTTACGAAGTTTCGTCAAAGGAATTAAATTATGCTTTTTTGTGAAAATTCTATCATTTTCATTCGTTTCAATAATTCAGAAAACTCGAATGTAGTTGAACTACACATTTTCATCTCTATATCATATTAACCAATCAATAAGATAAACAATTAATTAAATTGTTTCTAAATTTATGAAACTTTATAGTACAGAATGAAAATAAGTACATACATATCTAAATCACACAGAATGAAATATGCGAGAAGTAAAAGAAGTGATGTTTAAAATTTAAAACTCAAAAGTTCAGTAACCCTATTGCAGTTTTTTTATTCAAAAAACAAAAACTAACCTACATCTCCTTGAATATTCTTATACATGATCACGAAAAATTTCAAAAAATTCATTATACATAGCTTGTTTGTAAAATTAAATTATGTAAATATGTATATGAAAAATGAAATTGTCCGTCGATTAGAATGAACAATTATTTGTCATGCTCATTAAATATCGTCAACTATTGAAAATTAGGAAAATGTTAAACAAATTGTCCCTTTTATGAATTTCCAAGGAATAGAAAACTTTTAATTTTTAAGCGCATCATGACAAACACAAATAAATATTGTTGTACTTGTTATTATGTAAACTGCATGTACGAGTATGCGTAGAACAACAGAAAAAAGAAATTTAGAAAAATAAAAATATAGCATGCGATCGGCGATCGCACAAAAATTAACGAAAACCAACCGAAAATCAAATGTGTTTGTGTTTTTATAATAAAAATATTTCCCTTGAATGCAAAATGAATGAAAATAAAATATTATTCCAAAAGCGAATATATCTTTATTCAACTCAATTCATTTTTGGTAATCCAAAATATTTTCTATTTCAGACGGCTTCCATGCCACAATTTTGTATTTAATACATTTTTTCATCTGCCAAACACTCGAACGGTTAAGAATGTAAATGGACAGAAAATAGTTAATAAAATTACAAATAAAGATTCGCAACACTCACTTATGTTGGTTGGTGCTACAGCTCAACAGGTTGAAGATCTAATTCAGCAAAAACTTGACGAGGATGTAGCTGTACAACCATTTATAGGCTCATTGGAAAACCCGGAAGAAATCTTTATATATTTTGATGGAATAAAATATCAAATTTTTTCAATTATTCGTGCAGTTAAAACATGGTTTAAAATATTTTATATGGTAAATTTAAATTATCGAATGGCATCCATACTAGTATGGAGCTTTATTAAACAGTACTTTTTCGAGTTTATTGCAAATAATGATCGAGGCAAAAAACATCCTACGGTTGGAAGTTTAATTGCTGCATTGAAAAAAAAACTAATAAGTGATCTTATAATAAAACTATTATCTATATTTAACGCATATATTTAAAATGGATTTTAAGACTCGGATTGGCTTAAGACTGAATTAGTGAACCAAAGCAAAGCCAACTTAAGTCATCCATCAATACACAGTATAATCCCTTTTTGCATTTCTATATTGTATTATTGATTGATGGATCGTTAAGGTTAAAGTGAATTATTTAAAAAATCATATAGTCTTATAATATTGATGATTAAAAAAAGAAAATGTTTATTTTATTACTAAGTTATATTTTATTGTTATTTTTATTTGTTATTTGCGCGCATCGCAAACTATTGTAAAAATTTAAGCTAGAGAATATTATACTCGTACTCGTACATAAAGAAGAAAAAAATACTTACTAGCATTAAGAAAAAAAATATACTGCAGTTAATCTAAGAGAAACGGACAATACGCCGGCTATGGCATTGAGAGAAGAAGAAGACTCAAGAATCCAGAGTTACCTTACTGAACTCTCGGCGACCGAGAAGACAGATTATTCACTATGGAAGGCAACAAAAAAACTAAAGAGGCCAACATTATCGAATCCACCAATTAGGCAACCAGATGGACATTGGACCAGAAGTGACGTAGAAAAGGCTACTGCTTTCTCTAACCACTTGAAAGAAGTATTCACACCAAACGAAAAAACTGGCAACAGTGAATTACCAAAGTTTACGGAGAATCCTTTGAAACCAATTCCTTTTAAATTTAAGTGGAAAAAAATTAAAAATACCATTAAAAATTGTATAAACCCAAAAAAAGCTCCAGGACACGATTTTATTACCGGAAAAATGATCAGAGAATTACCTGATAAATGCATGAAACTCATAACTTATATCTTTAATGAGATTATGAGATGTGGGTATTTCCCTAAAAAATGGAAAATATCGCAAATTACAATGATTCCAAAGCCTGAAAAAGACGAAACACAAGTCGTATGGTACAGGCCAATAAGTATACTTCCGATGATTTCTAAACTTTTTGAAAAAATGGTATTACAAAAATTAAAGCCAATATTATCTGAAGGACAGATTATACTAGACCACCAATTTGGGTTTCGAGACCAACATGGCACTGTAGAGCAGGTGCACAGAGTTGTTAACACAATTAAATTTGCATTAGAGGAAAAGAAACATTGTTCGGCAGTTTTCCTAGACATTGCGCAAGCTTTGGACAAAGAATGGCATGAGGGCCTTATTTATAAAATTAAAACTCGTCTGCCAAAAAAATTGCATGCAGTCCTTGAAAGCTACTTGTTTCAAAGAAAATACCAGGTTAAACACAATTCAGCCATTACTACTGAACTAAATAATATAAACACAGGAGTTCCACAAGGCAGCGTACTGGGGCCAGTATTGTATTTGCTGTATACTGCCGATCTACCAACAACTGATAAGGTTGTCACATCAACATTTGCAGATGACACTGCTATCATGTTTTCACACAAAAATCCTCAAACTGCATCAAGAGAATTGCAAGATCACTTATACAAAATTGAAAATTGGCAAAGAACGTGGCGGATAAAATCGAATGAAAACAAATCAACACATACATAACATTTACGTTGAATAAGCGTACATGTCCAGCGGTTAAATTAAACAATGTCAACATCCCTCAACAAACAAATGTCAAATACCTGGGTCTTCATCTTGATAGAAGATTGACATGGAGAAAACACATCGAATCAAAGCGCAACCAAATAAAAATAAAATTCTCAAAAATGTACTGGGTGATTGGAAAATATTCAAAAGTTTCCCTAGAATGCAAGGTTCTTCTATACAAAATGATCCTAATTCCTTGATATGGAATTCAACTATGGGGATGTACAAGCGCTTCAAATATAGATCTTTTACAACGAACGCAATCAAAAATACTTCGCTGTATTACAAATACTCCGTGGTATATCCGAAATTGCAACATCCATAGAGACCTTGGGATTAAAACGGTCAAAGATATGATCCAAGCACACAGTTTGAAGTATCTTTCGAAACTGGAAACTCACCCCAATGAATTAGCAAGACAACTATTATGGCAACCGAAATATAGACGGATTCGCAGAGTAGCTCCACTATAGATCTAATATATTGATAAATTTAATTTAAGTACATATTTAAGCTAACACACATTATTAATTAATATTTATGCAAACTAATAATAAGTATTTAACATAGGTTAAGGACTTAGAAAATAATTTTTATTAGATTGTAAGCTTTGCACACTTCTTGTTAGTTTCGTATAAAGAAAGATTCAAGAAAGAACAAAAGACCAAAAAAAACGTATTTATCTAATAAAATTCTCCATCAATTTGAAGAATTATTTTATTAATGAAATACCGTTTTTAATCAATTTGAAAAGATAATTTATTAAATAAATAAAATTATTATTCAATTTGTTAAATAATATTATTAAATTTAAAAAAATCTTCGTCAATCTGAGTAAATATTTTATAATATGAATAAAATATTTTTCAAATAGAAGTAACAGTTTTCTTAAATAAATTGTCATTTCTATCAAAGCGAAGGAATGTTTGATCAATCAAATAAAAATTGCCCTCAAATTGAATAAAAATTATATCAAAATGAAAACAAAATTGTCAAAATTATTACCATGTTTGTGAAGAAATTTTGATAATATTTTATCAAACTTAATTCAAATTGATAAAAAAATTTATTGGCGTTATATTGATGGTTGTTTTATGAAAAGATCGCTAATTTATTCAGATTGACTGCCACATTTTTTTGAGTGAAGTGTTTAAAATATTCTGAGCTCGTGAGACTGAATACTATATGCTTTCTACTGCTTTTTTTACACAAAAATTCAAACTTAATAAGCAACATCAACTAGCATTAAAACAACTAAATGAAACCCATTTCAATTCTACTCCAGCTAAATTACTAACTATATAATCTTACGTCTCGAAACGAACAAAAGAGTGAATTTTTATGGGATAAAACGTAAATGATTACGCCATTAAACAATCAGGCAAAATCTTGAAGCATAAAACGAAAAAAAAAATTTAATAACCATTTCCATTTGTTTCCATCTTGAATATATAATTTTTTTGTTAAATACTTACGTATATTAATTTTACACAAAACTTATGATTAGAATTCCGGAAGATATAATCTTTCAATTAAGAGATGGAAAATTCAAAGTATGTATATGTACTCGTATATATGTATACGTATGGAGTTATATACCACGATACCATGCATAATATCTTCACTTGGAAATAATAATTTATTCCGATCATTTTTCTCTTTCACAATTATATAATTAAATAATTTTCATCATAATATTCCTCAATGGTATTATTAATAAGTCTTAATATATCTTATGACTATCTGAATGTATTATATTATTTTTTGAAGATACATATTATGTATATATGTATAGTATATATATATTTATATATGTATGTATAAATTAAAACAGTAATGGTAGTTTGGATATGATTTTATTCGGATCATGGTTTAGTATTCCAAAACATAGCAATGCAACTTTTTTTCTCGAGACTGTATCCAAATGGTACAATGGAAAGGATACATTTACAAGAGAAATATATTTATTAAAAACTAAAATTACCATTGCCCAATACGTGTCACTCATTTTATTTTGCACAAGCAATAAAAAAAAATGTCACAGAACTAATTTTTCTGGGTGTTTGTGTGTGTGTGTGTGTGAAGTATCTTACGAATAGAATAAATTTGAAAACTACCATAAGTATGTATGAGAATGTATATAGTTATACAACATACAAGAGTATACCAGTCTTAAACTATGTATATACAGTAGAATAAATATAAAACACAAAATTTGATTATCCTCGTTTTGTATTCAAAGTCTATCTTCTACAAGTAGGATATTTTATTAAGTTTATTTAGAGATTTATGAAAAAGGATAAAAAAGGATATACGTACATTTTGTTGTTGTTGTGTTAACAATGAAAAACAAAAATTTACACCAATACTAAATTTAATTCTGTCTAATGTATGTTGTATAACGGAATTTGGTCATAAACTTAACAATCTTCCGCACACGCCAAATAGCCGCATCGCACAATTTCTCAGCATTTTCTATTTTGATGTATGTATTTTAATGTAATTATGCTCGTCGCTATGTACTTTCGATATACTTTTAACGTTCTTTAAATATTTATCGCATCATAAAAATTAAACGACCAATTTGATTTTTTTTTAGTACATATTTGCAAATATTGAAACGTGAAAATCATAAAAATTTGAATTTTTTTTTCATTTTCACATCAATCTAAATAGGGTACCTATTTAGAATTTTTCCGCAGATAAAAAAAAATACTGATTCTCAGTTTTATTGGGTGTACCTAACCTATCTGTCTACGCGTATGTACATACAGTATATAGGCAAACATTAAATTATATGGATTTTTATTTATTTTTTATTGCTATACTGTCGGTCTTTGCCTATCTTATCTAGTGCGTATATCTGAAGAGAGATAATCTGAAATTGAAATGGAAATTGTATATTAAAAAAAAATATTTGGAAAATTTTTATGGATTTTTAATGGATCTATCTTTGTAATATATAAAAACACAGTGCAAATATTTTTGTTTTTCAACAATTCAAAACACAAATAAAATCTGGATAGTGGATGTTAACGTTTTATCAGGATTTTAATTTTAGAAATATTCGATTTTTTGGGGACATTTCTAGAAAATAGATACCCGACGCGCCAGTGAACTTTGATCACTATAGTATAGACAGAATAAGATTGCATAAATGATACACTGTAAATAGAGCTGGATAAACACAAAAACATATCACATCCAATACGCAGGTCAATTTTATGATTAAGCTTTAGTGAACTACATATTTGTTACAAGAGATACAATTACCTGTTTTGAGCCAATGAAATTTATGAAAAAACATGAATTCCTTTCATCAGGCCATGACAACTGAACCACATAACTTTTTCTCGCTTATCAACGAATTAAATTCTTGTATTAAATCTTGGATTTTATAACCTCTAACGTAAACCTCGTTCTCCACTTAAAGTCATAAAATGCTAAAATCATTAAATTATTATTTGAAAACATGTCTACGTTTTTCGCTCGATGATCGGTAAACTTCACGATAGATTTATTATAGCTAAATATCGTAGTGCATGAGAACAAGTCCAACCGAAAGCCACAGTCATTCATCTATCGATTGGAAATGATGATGGATAAATTATTAAACGAAATTGTTAAACACTTTACATACAATTTAAACCAGTGAGCATATACGTATTCACCAACTGGGAAAAGGTCTCGGAATTCATTGGATCGGATTGCATCGGAATTAAAACCGATTATTAGGAATTACTTACTTAACACAGGACCTATATAGTAATCCACATTTCTAAAAACCACGGAACATTCATTGTAGTCATTCTTGAGCAAGAAACAAAACGAAATAACGAATCAAAATAGAGGAGCGATGCAAAAGGAATTCTTTATCCTAAATTTCCATATCAAGATGATAATAAACACATTTAAGATGATAACAACACATCTCTGTTGAGAGTGCAGAATCTATGGGAAGAACCATCGCTGATATCATTACAAACCGTTGTCAATAACTGTGAACAATTTAAGAAGAACAGATGCCATTTTACTAACAGCAGAAAACTGCTGTTATAACAAGAATTTTCATTATGCACCAGCTCATTGAAATGTGTTAACATTTCTTTCTAAATGGTAAGCATACCCACCCGTCTACGGTTTAGAATTATCTTTATTTGGCAAAACTAATCTTTTCTAATTTCCCATACTAAACAACAAATTGAGTTAAACGTAAAATTCTGTGGAGCTGATCCCCGCAGAATTTTATGTTTAACTCAATTTGTTGTTTGGTATGGGAAATGATTAATGAACCAAGTTGAATGAGCCCGACGATCCGCTAAAATAAAGGGGTTAGTTTTGTATGATAGGCAAGGTCCGTTCTATCACATCAACTATATGGCCAATTGGCAAAAACTATATGATCAGCTCAACAGAATTTTATGTAATTTGTTTGGTTGATAAGATATGATTTATGAACCAAAACGCTGACGAGCCACTAAAGCATGAGAGATAATTTTTCATGATGAGGAAGGTCTATTTTATCACATAAATTATATGGCCAATTGGTAAAATCTCCATGATCAGCTCCACAGAATTTTATGTTTTACCCAATTTGTTGTTTGGTATGGGATATGATTTATGAACCAAGTTATAAGACCCGAGTTGTAAATTTGGCTTTAATTTTTGTAAACTTATCGAAGCGTAATTAATGCAGGCCTCGGGCACGAGCCTGGATTCCTGCGGAACCAAGTAACCCGAAAGAGATCTTGGAAATGCTCCAAATCACCAATCCGGACCTGCCAACAGCCACTTGGAGGAATGCCAAGTTGGAGGAGGAGAAAGCGTGTGACTCCTTGGGTGCTCAGATCTGGGCAGATCTGGGGCATCTGAAGCAGGTGTGGATACCACTTGTGGAGTGCCACCTGGTGTTGGTGACCCAGATGTTCAGAGCATCCCTGAAGACGGTCAGGAGACATTGTCCGTCGACTCGGAGATGTTGAGACCGATGGGGCTGCATTGTGAGTTCTGAATGGACGACTCCGCTGTCAGATGCGGAGTCTGAATCTAAAGTGATGAAAGTAAGCATTATCTAACGCTTAATGTCCTTCAGATCAACCTCCACCACTGTAAAACTGCCTCGGCGGCCATTCTGCTCAAAATGGAATCTGAGTCCATTAATGTGGTTCTGGTTCAGGAACCTTGGGTCAGCAGTGACCGAGTACTGGGGCTCAAAACTCCAAACTACAAAATATTGCATGCCAAAAATGAACCAAAATGAGCCAAATGAAAAGAAACTGTAATCTATGGCTTTTATCGGCCTACCTACCATACGAGGAGGAAAGTATACCACCGGTAGGTTGAGCAGGGCAATAACGGATGCCCAAGGACGAAAAGGAGGGGTCATCACGGGCAGTGATGCTAGAGGAAGGCAGTTTGAGGAAGTACAAATATTAACAGGCGAGGTGAGTTACTCTTTGATTTTTTTTTAAGTACTAACCTAAACATATGTAATATCGGGCGTCAGCCATCTATCATTCGTAAAACAGACCAGAAGTGCTAAACATCACACTTTTTTCAGATTTTATTAAAGAGAGGGTATTGCATTGGAAAGCGTCCGAAGCGAAGACCATTCCTTTTCTGGCCATTGCTATCTCCAGTATGAAGTGGAATCAAAACCGACTAGTAAACCATCCTTCAGAAATAATAAGAAAATTGGCTGAAATTCCTTTAGAACCATTCTTGGTAACTCATTAACGGTATCGGTTCCAAATCCACCTGCATCTATCCAACAGCTTGATGTTCTAGTAAACAAGCTATTTGATGCTTTTAACAGAGCTATGTTAGGTGCATGTCCGATCAGTAGACCTTTGGGTAAGTCTCAGCCACCCTGGTGCTCGAGAGAAGTCAAAGCTATACTCGTACGCAATGCAGGAGACTGTTCAAGAAAGCGAGGAACACAGATGATGCTGCAGATTAGAACTTATATAACGAAGTTCTCAAAACCTACAGTGCGACCTATAAGAGTAGCCAATACAAGATCCTGGAGGCTCTACTGTGGTAATATACAGAAGTCAAAGAGGCGGCAAGGCCACGCAAAGTACTATGTTCTAGTCTTTCCATCGCGAGTTATCTCCCGAGAAATCACTGAAGCTACTATTAGAAACGCATTTCCCGAGGTGCTCGGTACTAGCTCCGGAGAGACCTGTGATAAATTGGGGTGTAGGCCCCGTAAATCATATAGTAAATAGGCGGCAAATCCTATGAGCAATAAACAGTGTTAAGCTATACAAGGTGGCAGGGCCTGATGGCATTACCCCTGAACTATTGACTTAACCTAATCGTAGATATCGTTGCAAATTTTATGAATAGTAATCACTACGTCTTCCTAATTATAAACATTTTACACCCTCGATAGGTAACAATTCCTTTTTAGGAATATTCCTATTTAAAATCAAGCAAAACACACAAAGTAGTATTTGCGTCTAAAGAGTTTGTAAAATAGCTCATTTTTGACACAGTGTGCATTTTTGTGACTTATCGACATATTATGCACACGATTCCCTTTTTTTTTTAAGCAAAGTGGAATATTACACTCACCGCCGGCGTTGAGTTTAACAATGTGTCAATCTAAAAATACTGTCATGTACGTGCATATATATGTCAAACGATTCAAAGCGCAACACGATTTTTATGAGAAATTAATTTATTTATTAAAATACTGCCAAATGTAATAGGATATCGCCCATTTAAAACAACAACATCGTTTTATCGAAAAGTTAAAAAACAAATTAAACTACAGAAACATAAAGTTGAAAGCAAATTCACTACATCATATGAATTAAAAAATTTCGAACCAGTGAATAATCTCCTTGCTGCTCATATTCACGACCACATCTTGCTGACTCACATCATCTGTTACGAAATTATTCTCGATTTCGGAAGTTTCATTTGCCATGTTCGGAATAGTTGAATTTTGTCACAGCTTCGTTTTCAAACATCTCGTTGAAATTTTGTCCGAAATCCGAATAACTCCAATTTTCTGATGGGATTGAGTTAGGATAAGCCCGCAATTTTTACTAATATTTTTATACTTACGTGTTGAGGCCATCTCAAAATTGTATTGCTCTTCCATTTAGCGGACCGTAGAATAAAAAAAACAGATTTTTCACCGCAGAATAATAAAAGACACATTTTTCACACAAAATTAACACAACTCTTAATTAGGATTATTTGAAACGCAAATAACACACAATTCCAATATTTGGGATTTATCTAAAACGCAAATAAAACACAATTCCGCAATTGGCGTTTTTTTTAGACAATTTTTTTTCGCAAACAGGAATATTAATCGCCAACATTATTTATCACATCTTAAAAATGGCGTATAAAAATGAAGAATTATAATTTCTTGATTTTAATGCTTATGCTTTACAACATAAGAAATTTCAATTTGATTATTTTTAAGTATAGGAAGTATTTTATAATTATCTCCAACATTCCGTTTTTCAGAAATTACATTTATTTAATTTTTAAAAAATTATGATTAAATTAATTAATTAATATTTTTGGTAAAAATTTGTGTTTTTCGATCTATGACAGCAATATTCACTGACAAAATGTTATTTCCCATACAATTCTCGTTTGCAATGCAGCAAATTTCGTTTTATAAAAATTGACATTATATATTTAAGTTGTAAATTAAGTTCATAATTACTAATACATATAATAGGTACTTATAGTTATGGTATTCATTCAACAAGAAAGTATTCCCGATTTTTGTCAAAAACTGTATCAATTAAACATATGTTCACGCAAATATGTTCGAAACAGAGAATTAACTGCGTGCAGAAAATGTGTCCTAAAGTCACAATAAATGAAACTGTGCCAAACACAATTCCCACTTGGCGTTGCACCACTTCCGAAACTAGTAACTCACATTGTCAACGCCGTTTCGAAACCAATGTTTCCAAATAGCAACGAATATTGACACCACGACGTCACATTCAAAAATTTCATCAAAATACTACTTGGGATATATCTCTGTTTGGCCACGATCAGCAGGAGAAAATTTTTTAAATTTCAATTTTATACTAACATTACCTACAATAATGAAAAATTTATTTATTTTACTAATACATTGCAAGAAAATAATTAGGACACATTTCAAAACAGTAAATTTACTCAAACTTCAAATGCTGTTCAACTCTATTAAATTTGCACTCAAAGAATTTTCATGCCGAACATTGAGATTAATTAGAATTGGATTTAACAATAAAATTTGGGTAGAAATCTCTTGAGAATCATTATATTTATTTTTTTTTCTTATTAAAACCCACGGCGCAAACCAAGAGGATCTATCCTAATTCGCAGGAGCCAATCTTAGCTATAAAAGTTTGAACCAAGGAATGGATACTATAACTGATCTACGTTCAAAGATCCGGAAGAGAACACTTGGGATCTAGCTCCGACAAAGGCCGGAAAGCTGCAGAGGTAGTGTAAGCAGTCGTCCACTTCCTCTAGGCATTAATCACAAAGAGCATCCTGTGCTAGTCCCATGCGTTGCAGATGAGCATTGAAACGTCCATAGCCGGAGATAAGTGCGGCCAGAATTCTGAGTTAATTCTATTTTAGGGATAATACATAATTAGTGAACCTCAGGTTGGGTTCAATAATGAAATCTTTCGCCTTTCGACAGCTAGGAGTAGAACGACACTTCAGTCCCAGTTCAAGTAGAGCGAACTTCTTAAAAGCGTCTTTACCATCGTTAAAGGATAGAGGAATTGCTGGTTCGGGGCCAACAAATTTACTACCCGAACCAGCTTTCGCTAAAAAGTCAGCAACCTCATTTCCCTCACGATTAGAGCAAAGGAGATTAATGTAGTGCTTGCCATCTTTGACTAGTTTGGACATACTCAAAGGATTAATGAGAGCATTATGCACGGCTTTACTATCTGAGAGGGATAACAATATCCCTATCTTAGTCGCTAAACTTAAACGCCTCAATCTCACTATGGGTAAGTGCAATTAATTCAGCTTGAACAACCGTACAGTGTTTGCCCAGACTAGCCGAGAATCTTAGCTTATACTTAGGACAGTAAAATCTAAACCATGCACTGACTTCCAAACGAGACCCATCCGCAGTAAAAAACTATCGACTCAGACCGCAATATGTGACTTATACATATTAAGAATCTGTCTATGCCGCGTACAAGTCCCGAAGACATTCCATGCCCCATTGCACTTTAGTCGATACGCAGCAGAACACGCTGTACCAAGAATGAGGGACTGCAATTCGGGCAGATGTAAAATAGACTCCATAGCAAGAAGAGCAGCAGACGACATAGCCCCAGTTATATAGCCTGCGACCACAGCGAATAGGATTTTACGCGTTGCAAAGAAGATTGACCATTTACATATATTGACCATAATTATGTACCAAATTTTTTTTTTTGCAACAAGAACAAAACAACAAATACATGATTTTTTTGCTCTCAATTATTGAGCTCGTAAAAAAATTGCATGGCGCGAAATTTTATGTTTGGCCCGAACTTCTATGGTTGGCGAATTGCACAGGTCGAACGATTTTTTTTTCTCATTGAGGGTGAGTATCCATTAACGTGGGACGATGATAAGTGTTTTTTTTTTTTGCACAGTTAAATCAGTCGATTTTTGGATAATGTTCAAATCTGATCTATCTTTTTGGTTTTTAAAATAAAAGAAAATGAAGTTACTAATTAACAATAAGTTAAATTTTTTTTTTAGTTTTATTTTAAGTAATGATAAATTTAAACTAGTAATAGTAACTTATAATAAAATACAACAAAAAAAAATAAAACAAATATTAACAATAAGTAAAATCATATACTTTTTTTTGGTAATAATAGTTATAGTGTATAAGAGAATAATCATAGTGAAATTAAAAGAATATAAATAAAAATAAACAAAAGAATTTAAAATACTTAATTGATAAGACTGATATGTGGTGTAAAAACTATGTGAATATCCTATCATAATTTATAAGATGTATGTGAACTTTACGACACAACAACAACAAAAAAAGAATGTGATAGTAGTTTAATAAATTAATTAATAATAAGTTAATAACTAATAAAATATTAATAAAAATGCTAATAAATGAATTGAATCTGTACTAGATACATTACGAGTATATATTAAAATTAGCATTTACAATTTTTAAATTATAACGAAAATTAAATCACCTTTATCATTACAAAAATAATAATAATAAACCTATAATCCTAAAATCAAAAACAAATTAATAATGACAAATGTGCAAAATTGATCACATATGAACATAAAACTAAAATCTTCATATCGCCTACAATCAACATTCAACGAAATTTTATGACGACATTAAAATCCGGATTCTTCAAGGTTATACAATTTTTGTTTATTTTTTTTTTTTTGTATAAATATTTTCTAAACTTTCATTTTTTTTACTTCTTTAAATTTTTAGTATTAAGTTAGAGAGTTAGTTAAGGGTTTAAGGATTGTTATTTTATTATTACTAAATTTACATTGTTTTTTTTTCCTCTTTTTCCATTAAATAACTTAGTTTTAATAAATAGTTTGAAATAATAGCCGTGTTTCTTGACGTATGATCTGATCCGGATCAGACCATATCTGCTTCCCTTTCATTTGAATAGCCGCGTTTCATGAAATCAACACAAAAATTGTATTATTTTTTGTTTTTAGGTTATTATATTGATCCTGGTAGCCTTTTGGTTCAAAATTTTGATACAAAAACAAAAAATAGTACAATTTTTATGTTTATTTGATGAAAGGCGGCTATACAAATGAAAGAAAAGTAGATATGATCTGATCCGGATCAGATCATACGTCAAGAAACACGGCTATTAATAGATCAGACATATTTTCTTTTAATTTTTTTTTACTATTATCATTTTTTTTCACTTTGTAATCTTTCTACTTTTATCCAAATAGAAATGAGAAGTAATTAAATTGTCTTGGCCGGGTTGAGTTCAATGTAGGTATGGGTGAGTAGTAAACAAAAGAAAAGAAATACGTAAAGATTTTTGCTTCCATTCAACTTGTTTAGCATTCTGCGGTTCATCTAGATTTCCGTCATTGTCTCTTAATAAAACCCACGCACCCCCTGAGCTTTAGCCACAAAACGACCGCTTAGAGATATTATATGATGGAGATATCTGTCAACTGACATGATATTGGAGTTTGGATCAGGATGTATTTCCCAAGTGAAAATCCAACTCCATTTCAGTTTGTTGCAGTGGCGTATCTTTGTCATGTGTGACGTTGTTCAATTGTGGTTGAGTTGGACTGCTTCCGTAAATTATGTTGATTTCAGTCTACTTCAATAGATATTGTTCAATTTACACAGGACCTTCTATTTTTGTTTTAGCATTGCTTTTCGCTAATTATTAGCTATGAGTGCAAAGATAAAATAAAATAAAAAAAAAATTTATCTATCGTAGAATATGTTGACACTAAGAGCCCTAACTGCTTCCAAGGATTCATGTGAAAAAAGTAAACTCAAAAATTATTGAATTTCCCGATTTTCTAAAATCTTAATTTTAACTTCTCAAGAATTTCGACATTCGTTTCATATCGGGGATGGGATGAAATTGTATTGCCGTATGAATATTTTTTTTTCTGGGATGATAAACTGGGATAACTCCACATGGTTGAGTAGTACTCTCAGCAAATGTTATATCTATAATATGAACGTGCTTTGCAATACAAAAGCGGAATAATATAAACAAAAGCAAAAAATTGAAAACCGCGTATGATTCAAAATAGGAAAATCGTACAAAAAGAGTTACCAATTGGGATACACTCAACTACTCAACCGATTTGTAGAAACTATAGTTTTAAAACCATCGGAGAAAATTATCCCACTATATTCAAAATCCTATTAAAATCGGCTAAATAATTTCTGAGATTAGTGGAAACAAAGACATATTATATTATACGATAATACGGACACCTTATTTTATATAATTCTATCGAGAGAAAACATTACAACATGAAAAAATGTGTTTTGTTAGATATGTATTATTTACTATCGTAATAGAAGAACACGAATACATGCAAAACTTAGAAACAAAATAATAAAAAATAATTTATATACTTCTTTATTGTATTTCGCAATAAACTGAAAAGGACAACAATATGTTTGTGTTTATTATAGATACAGTTTAGACACATTTTTATATCGATACACGGCATTTAAATATCGATACCAAAACTGAAATTTTTTCTGAGTACCATACAGCCTTAAGTGTTGATTTCAGTGTTGGTCTCTTGGTTCAAATGTTGTCTGGCGGAGTAGTTTCAGTAGTTACATTAGGTGCATTTCAATGTTGGGATTCACTCCAGATAGTTTGCTGTTTCCGCTTACTAGCATTGATTTCAGGACATGTCTTAGGTTCGATTACCAATATTGGATATTGGGTACACCCACACATTTTCTAGTTTCAATTTTTTAATCCTTTAATTCAGCTGATTCATTTCAATCTGTTTCAATCATTACATAACATATCCTAATGGAAGCAATGATTTTCTTTTTATTATGCACCTAAATAGTGTTTACGATTACACCCGGCTACCTGCCTTGAACTCATCCTCGCTTATTTAATAAAATTATTTAATTGTGCAAATTTATATACTATATTAGTCTACCAACATATTGTGTTAACTCTGACATAAGCCGTTGTGAAATATTTTGAAATTCGAATTTTTATCTCTTAATTATACGAAGTTTTCTTATTATTTATTGTATTTTATTTGTTTTGAGTACGACTGAAATTAATGATTGACTGAAATTGGTTTGAATTGTTGTTCTTCGTTGAAATCTTTATATATGGAATTATTTTTTTTGTGCATAATAGATTTTCTTTCGCGTTAAGCTAACATGGACGTTTCAGTATTGAAGCTCGATGAGTTCGAGGTGGAATGTGTCTTACGCAATATTCACCTTGATACTGATGCTAACAAATACTAGAAGAAGTAATCAGAAATGAAGTTTCAAATGTACATGATAAACCTTCTAAGAAGCATCCGAATGCTAGCAAAAGATCCGACCTGGAAATCGATGTCTGTCTAACCAAATTAAATGATTTGAAACTTGAAATCATAGAACTATCAAATCAAAGAGAAGACGATTTGTGGAATTCGGCCCGTCGAATTGAATCGCGTTTGTTACATGTTTTCGGTCGATTACGACGAGCTACAACCTCACCGACGTACGACAAAAGTGCTCAAAAGGTTCTTAAAGTGTGTCAAAAACTACATCACGTTAGAGAAATTACTTGACCAGGTTCAAACAGAAAGTCTTGAAACTAAAACTCATCAAACTGAAACGCAAGCAAAAGTATTAGAATCGGTTCTTGAGAAATTTGATTTATTATCGCAACAATTGATAGAATTAAATCAACGACAAGATATGTTACAATATCAACTAATTAATCCAAAAGTTCCTACTTATCCTTCACAAGTACCTGAGAATTCAGGTACCTGTGAAGGATAAGTAGAAACTCATTCCTCCAACCGAACCCTTTCCACGATACACAATCCCTCAACATGTAACAGAAACAGCACCATACCCGCCAGTAGTACCAACAGCCTCAGCATATACCAATTTTTCGTCCGGTATATACCCAAACCGTCTTCGAATGTTACCTTGAATCAGAATATTTCAAACAGTCGACATCCTTCCGAGTATCGCAGTCTTTCTCGGTGTGGTTTATTCTTCGATAGTTCGAGTTCCAGTACCCCGGTAGACATGTTTATTTTCCAATTAGAAACCATGGCAAAATCTTTAAATTTATCAGAAGAAAATATGCTCACGGAGATGAGTTCAGTATTACGGGGAATAGCATTACAATGGTACTGAACATGTAGGCGTCACAATCCAACCATTTCATGGCTAGAAATAAAAATACAACTTATGGAAAGTTTTCAGGATAGACGATCTAATTTCGAGAATACGGAAATGAACGGAAAATACGGAAACGTATTTTAGTAATATTTTTGGTACAGGCTGTCCTCTGCAATCCATCCAGCCTTGCTACCGAATACGATTTATAATTAATTTATTAGATTCCAAATTAAATACGAACTAAAATTTATCGATTTAGTTTCGAGTGAAAAGAAAGTTTTGATGAATTCAATATTTGCTAATTATTTATCTAGGTAGTAAAGTCTTCCAACTTTGCTAGAAAAAACACAGTAAGTCAACATTTTATTGCTTGTACGAATAAAAGCATAAAACGTTCGTAATTCAAACGGTATACTCGTACGAGTACTGTACAAAATTAATTTTAGAAAATTTTCAACATCAATAAGACTTACCAACCAACAAATAAAAGTTAATTGATAAAATTGCAACATAATATAACAAACATATTATGTACATATTATAGGTAGTTATGTTTCCCAAAAAATTAATTTAATTTCAATTAAACCCTATTATTGTTTTGATAATAGAAATAAAATTAAAACCAGAACTAAAGAACACAACACAGCACAAAACAAAACTTATTTTATCTATGTGTTCATTAAATTGTCACCTGCTTTTATTTTTATTGTCTTGTGTATGTTGTGTATACCTATATAGAAAAAGTTTTCTTATGTTTTTGTTTAATTTTTTTTTTTCCGAGATATTTACACAACATACCTATATGTATATATATGTACGTTATACATACAACTCGTATATACAGCAACGACAAGCCGGAAAGATTTGTTTTATTATTTTTTGTATACATACTGTAAAAATAATACAATATAATAATAAGAAAACTATTGAAGATTATTTTCAATTTCATTCTTGAATAAATACAATATACAACAACCATATCAGGCTACAAAAATTTGTTGTGTGTTGTATCTGATCACATTAAATTGTGATATTTTTGTATTGTGTTATGAGATTTATACTTTAGACACACATATAATGTTGTATCATGAAAAACAATGTAAATGCCACCGCAAGCAATTTGATTTATTATAAATTGTGCTATTATTATTATTTTCTTGATGTATTAAATTTTAAATTTTATCATCACAAGATGCCTATTATTTTAAGAAAAAATGCATCACTTGACTTTATCCAAAGCCATCTTAATCAATCAAGCTTTAAAGTTGTAGCCTCTGCTGCTCTGACAAAAAAAAATTTGCGTTCTTCCTTAAAAAATGCGTAGTAATTATTACCACAAATTGAGTAATTTTTGAGCCAACTGAGCGCTTTTCAAATACTGACAATAAGGCTATTCAAATAAAACATTACAATTAGTAAATTAAATTTTTTGTGGATATACTGCATTTACTAAAATTCGCTGTTAGTTACTAAGGATTAATTAATTCAAAATTGAGCTTAGTAAAAACGGATTGTGATATTTACGCAGCTCTGTGAATTTCACAATATTCTTTTACTAAATTTAATAACAATTTAATTATCGCTTGCAGATAATGAAACAGCGGATTTTCATACTTCATCAGCAATAGTAACATTCCCAATGCTATTTTTAGCTGGTTACGAGTCTGTAAAACAAATTAAAATTAAGTTTATTGTGATTATATCGTGATTTGTGATGATTTTATAATATTATCTTGCGCATATACGTCACGCATTTTGCGTTGTGTATTCCGGCATTTTGATTTTTTCTTAAACTTTACACCAGGCTGATGCATCGATTGGGGAAAATTATGATTGAAGTTACATAGTTGTTTGAGCTGCAACAATAAAAAAAGGAAGAAGTATTATGTTTAAATTAGTTTTTTCTTAATATTTTGTTAATGTCAATTTTGCTCTATTTTATTTGAATAAATTTTAAACTTACATTAAAATTATTTCAGCCGAAAATGCTAATTATTGGGAACAGCTGGTTGGGTCACTGACATCAGAAACGTTGCTAAAATTAAGAAAGCCTTTGTGATATATATCTGAAATATAAAATAAACAATCTAAAAGATTCTAATCATATTTTTATTTGGTTATAGTTGATCTCCACTTCATACTGCACTGATTAAAATTCACAGCAACAACAATTTTCACGTGTTTTCGATTGTTTCGATTATTTTTAACACAACATTTTACTAAGTACAGTGCAAATCTCAAAACGGGTATATAAATAGGGTGTTTTTTTTATTTATTCTACTGAAAGAATAGAAGGAATAGAATACCGATCACATGACCATAGAATATTCTGACCGAAATGTAATAAAAAAACAGAATGGAATAAATGGAATACGTTTTTGACAGCTTCGCATTTTTTTCAGTTTGACATATACATTTAAGTTGTGTGTTTGCTAGACGTATTAATTCTCTATTTATTAAAAGTGTTAATTTATTAAATACCGGATCGAAAATATTAAATACTTAATGGATCGAAACAAGATTATTGGAATAGCCTTATGTGCCAAAATCAGTTGGGACTTATTCGACAGTGATTCAAGTGATTCGGACGATGAAAATAAACCAGCCAACCCGAAAAATTTATTGTATTATGAAAATACAATTTGTAAGTTCAATGGCGAACAATTTAGGGTTCATTTTCGTATGCTGCCCGGTACACTGGAAAATTTGTATCAAGAAATATCACATCTTGAAAGTAAATACATCGATGTATCACGTGGACACCCAAGAATTGCCCTGGAGAAGCAATTACTCATTACAATATGGGATTTGGCAAACACCGAATGTTTTAGGTAAAAATTTTAGTTAATATCATTCTTATATGAATACGTTAAACGTATTATATTTTTATAGATCTGTATCGGACAGGTTTGGGGGTCAATTTATGGTTGCTGGAAATTAGTCTTCGACATTTGCAAGACAATTTTAAAATTAAACCACGAAAAAAAAATAATCAACTGGCCATCGTCAGGAAAAGCACTCGAAACAGCAAACCACTTCTTGACTAAAACTAAGTATCCAAGTAAATATTCTATATGTAAGACAATATTAAATAAGTCTGCTAGCGAGGTGACATATTTGCTATCTCTCTCTTTCAAAAAAAAACTTATTTGATATCATGTAAACATGTCGCAGTAACCATATAAAAGTGTGTGCTTGTCAAAATAATAGTGTTGTTTTCGTGATTTTTGTTACACACATTTTTTCAATTATGTCGAAAATATTGTAGCTGTCAAAATAAGTCGGCAAAATCAATTGGGACGACTTGACCGACTTATTCAAGATGGCGTCAAATAAGTCAATAAGTCTGAAATAAGTCGGTGTTTGGGAAAGGGCCTATGAACTAAAAATAAACATATTTTTAGGAATCATCGGTTGCATTGATGGATCACACATTGCCATTCCAGCACCTAAAGAATATCCAAATTCTTACGTGAACACGAAAAAATTCCATTCTGTTTTGTTGCAAGGTGTTTGTGATGAGAAAATGCTATTTATAGATTGTTACGCAGGCGAAGCGGGGTCAATTCACGATTTTTGTCTATTCAGGCGGTCCAGTTTATTTCGTAAAATATCTAATAGTATGTTAATTATTTACATTGCATAGTAATAATACAATTGATGTATCTCATTTTCTTAGATGAAATAGTGTTTCCTGAAGATCAACACATGGTGGGTGATCTTGGATATGGCTTAAAACCGTACCTGATGACTCCCTTCAAGGATACAGGCAATTTAACACATCAGCATCAATAATATAATAAAGCTTATTCTTCAGCTAGGATCACTATCGAACGGGCATTTGGCTTACTAAAAGGCCGATTTCAACGCCTTAACGGGTTGAACACGAGACACCCAGACCTGATTCCATTATTAATTATGGTAGGATGCATTTTGCATAATGTATGTTTAGACGAGCAAGGCAACATGCTAGATGAGTTTCACACTGATATTGATGATGGAAGCAACGATCCGGTAATGACAAATATAGCCAGAAACGGCAATATAAAACGAAACCAAATTCTAAGACTTATAAATACTTAAATAACGCTTTATCAATTTTTATTATATATTCAAATCAGTTAATTCAATTTTGTAAACTTTAAGTAAATAAATTATAAAATTAATTTAAAAATAAATGTTTTATTTTTTCTTTATATTTTTACAATTAGGGTTTGGAAAAGGTCCAAGAATTTATCCATTCTTCCCATTTTTTCATTGTTTTTTCATTAAAAATTTTAATTCAGCTAATTATAATATGTTGCGTGTTGAATTGGGTGATGACGTATGTGTTGAAGGTTGATACTTTTGATGACGGATTTTGCAGCTACCATTCATTTCAAATTTTTATTATTATAAGCTCTTTTTATACGCCCAAATTTTTTTATTTTATTTTATTTGTGATTCATTATTTAATTATTTTTATTAAAACGATTTTATATACGGATATGTCTATATAAAAAATTTATTTATTTATTTATTGTATTTATTTTTCTTTTCACTTATAACAAAAAAAGATTGGGCTCAAGATTTAAAAATATTTAATTCTTCTTCGTTGAAATGAACTTTCGTTTTTGGGGCGGTACCTTTTAGGATGTTGGCATAGGAAACTCCTGGTTGTACAAAATTGCTTGTAACATTCTCCAGGTGATTTTGTGTTGTTGAGCGTGCATTCGCTGGTTGGGTTATTGTACTTCTTGGAGTGATATCTCTTTGATTGTAATGTGACTTAAGCATTCGTTGCTCGGATCGCAACTTTGGATTGGACTTGCGCTTTAAATCCAGATATACTGGGCAACCTCTATAGTTTGCTGTGTGATTTTCACCGCAATTACTACAGCGATCATTTCTCGTCTTATCGCATTTTTTTTAATCATGAAGTTCGCCACAGATAACGCAAACTTCACTCAACGTGCAATAAACTTTTGTGTGGCCGTATTCTTGGCACTTGATGCATTGTACTGGTCCGGTTCGCTTTTTGGGTTCTTCTACAGTGATTTTGCGATGCAGTAAATATCTCAAGTTTTATATAATGTGGTTTCCTTTGTTTTTCTCATTTCTGGCTCTAATTCTATGCGAAACATCGGTTGAGGAACCTTCTCCCGATTTAAAATGTTTGCAATAGATTTGGCATGGAAACATTGCGCGGCGAGAGCCGCATGAATGTCGGTCACCTCTACGCTGCTCTCCATTCCCTTTAAAACAACAGTCAACCCTTTTTGACTTTTCAGCTGGTAAGTGTAATATCGCTTTCCGGTTTGATCGAAATGGTTTACAAGCGCTCTGAAACCATCAATTTCCGAAGGTTGGATTTTGGTTTCTTTGATATTGCCTCTTTTGAAGTGGGGCAATATAAAATTTTGAATCCGTTAATTTGTCGATTATATTGACGAGTTCATTATTTGACGCCTCTATTAAATAAATTGGTGGCAGCTTTTCTATCTTTTTGGTTGTTGTGTCATCGGCACCGTCCTCTTCCAAGCTAGAAAATCTATTGCCGAGAGGTATTTGATAAGCGCCATCTTCTAATCTAGACGCTTTAGTCTTACTAGCTAATTGCGCTGATTTTGGGCTTCTTTTTCTTTTGGTCTGAACAGTTATGTATCTGTCCATTCCGGTTTGCACTAAATTTTCTTTATTTAAGTGACCTATCTCACTAATTAAATTAAAATCGTTATTCACGTTCATTGCACTTGGTTCATTTGCTGTTTTAGCATTTATTTTTTCACTTGTAATTTTATTTATTTCATATTCCTTTTCTGTAGCAACCGTAAACAAACTGACCGAAACGATCCAAAGTTTCATTATGATGATGGAAAGACAAATGAGCATGATGACGCAAAATATGAACCACTAATGCAAATTATCGTCGAAAGCCAAAAATGACGCTCCTAAAGATAGCTGTATGGCATGCGAACGGTCTTTCACAGATGTATGTGAAGTTAGCCCAATTTTCATCCCAAAAAAATGCGATGGCAACACTAAATATAACTGTCGTGACAGTTTTTACTCTCAGCCCAGAAAAAATTACTGTCACGATAGTTTTTATTAAGTCAGCCCAAAAAAAAACTGTCGCGATAATAAAAAAACTATCGTGACATACGATTTATTACTCTCAGCCCAAAAAAAAAAATCAATGAATTAAAATGAAAATTATGAGCACTCAAATAATTAGTTAAGCTTTATTCCGTTTCGAAATTATTCGAGTACTGCCGTAGAATTTATTAACGGTTTTATGGAGCAGATATACCATAGAATCTATTTCAATAATCAAATATGGGGGAATCGGAGTTCTGGGGGGTCTACAATACCATTATATAACTACTATCACGGTTCAATGGAATATTTAATTAAGTTTTATTCCGTTTCGAAATTATTCGAGTACTGCCGTAGAATTTATTAACGGTTTTATGGAGCAGATATACCATAGAACCTATTTCAATAATCAAATATGGGGGAATCGGAGTTCTGGGGGGTCTACAACACCATTATATAACTACTATCACGGTTCAATGGAATATTTAATTAAGTTTTATTCCGTTTCGAAATTATTCGAGTACTGCCGTAGAATTTATTAACGGTTTTATGGAGGAGATATACCATAGAACCTATTTCAATAATCAAATATGGGGAATCGGAGTTCTGGGGGGTCTTCAATACAATTATATAACTACTATCACGGTTCAATGGAATATTTAATTAAGTTTTATTCCGTTTCGAAATTATTCGAGTACTGCCGTAGAATTTATTAACGGTTTTATGGAGCAGATATACCATAGAACCTATTTCAATAATCAAATATGGGGGAATCGGAGTTCTGGGGGGTCTACAATACCATTATATAACTACTATCACGATCCAATGGAATATTTAATTAAGTTTTATTCCGTTTCGAAATTATTCGAGTACTGCCGTAGAATTTATTAACGGTTTTATGGAGCAGATATACCATAGAACCTATTTCAATAATCAAATATGGGGGAATCGGAGTTCTGGGGGGTCTACAATACCATTATATAACTACTATCACGATCCAATGGAATATTTAATTAAGTTTTATTCCGTTTCGAAATTATTCGAGTACTGCCGTAGAATTTATTAACGGTTTTATGGAGCAGATATACCATAGAACCTATTTCAATAATCAAATATGGGGGAATCGGAGTTCTGGGGGGTCAACAACACCATTATATAACTACTATCACGGTTCAATGGAATATTTAATTAAGTTTTATTCCGTTTCGAAATTATTCGAGTACTGCCGTAGAATTTATTAACGGTTTTATGGAGCAGATATACCATAGAACCTATTTCAATAATCAAATATGGGGGAATCGGAGTTCTGGGGGGTCAACAACACCATTATATAACTACTATCACGGTTCAATGGAATATTTAATTAAGTTTTATTCCGTTTCGAAATTATTCGAGTACTGCCGTAGAATTTATTAACGGTTTTATGGAGCAGATATACCATAGAACCTATTTCAATAATCAAATATGGGGAATCGGAGTTCTGGGGGGTCTTCAATACAATTATATAACTACTATCACGGTTCAATGGAATATTTAACTAAGTTTTATTCCGTTTCGAAATTATTCGAGTACTGCCGTAGAATTTATTAACGGTTTTATGGAGCAGATATACCATAGAACCTATTTCAATAATCAAATATGGGGGAATCGGAGTTCTGGGGGGTCTACAACACCATTATATAACTACTATCACGGTTCAATGGAATATTTAATTAAGTTTTATTCCGTTTCGAAATTATTCGAGTACTGCCGTAGAATTTATTAACGGTTTTATGGAGGAGATATACCATAGAACCTATTTCAATAATCAAATATGGGGAATCGGAGTTCTGGGGGGTCTACAATACCATTATATAACTACTATCACGGTTCAATGGAATATTTAATTAAGTTTTATTCCGTTTCGAAATTATTCGAGTACTGCCGTAGAATTTATTAACGGTTTTATGGAGCAGATATACCATAGAACCTATTTCAATAATCAAATATGGGGGAATCGGAGTTCTGGGGGGTCAACAACACCATTATATAACTACTATCACGGTTCAATGGAATATTTAATTAAGTTTTATTCCGTTTCGAAATTATTCGAGTACTGCCGTAGAATTTATTAACGGTTTTATGGAGCAGATATACCATAGAATCTATTTCAATAATCAAATATGGGGGAATCGGAGTTCTGGGGGGTCTACAATACCATTATATAACTACTATCACGGTTCAATGGAATATTTAATTAAGTTTTATTCCGTTTCGAAATTATTCGAGTACTGCCGTAGA
Organism: Tipula unca; assembly: GCA_951394425.1. Lineage (NCBI taxonomy): Eukaryota > Metazoa > Arthropoda > Insecta > Diptera > Tipulidae > Tipula > Tipula unca. The sequence goes on from OX596380.1 coordinate 81,440,242, forward strand.
ATTTATTAACGGTTTTATGGAGCAGATATACCATAGAACCTATTTCAATAATCAAATATGGGGGAATCGGAGTTCTGGGGGGTCTACAACACCATTATATAACTACTATCACGGTTCAATGGAATATTTAATTAAGTTTTATTCCGTTTCGAAATTATTCGAGTACTGCCGTAGAATTTATTAACGGTTTTATGGAGGAGATATACCATAGAACCTATTTCAATAATCAAATATGGGGAATCGGAGTTCTGGGGGGTCTTCAATACAATTATATAACTACTATCACGGTTCAATGGAATATTTAATTAAGTTTTATTCCGTTTCGAAATTATTCGAGTACTGCCGTAGAATTTATTAACGGTTTTATGGAGCAGATATACCATAGAACCTATTTCAATAATCAAATATGGGGGAATCGGAGTTCTGGGGGGTCTACAATACCATTATATAACTACTATCACGATCCAATGGAATATTTAATTAAGTTTTATTCCGTTTCGAAATTATTCGAGTACTGCCGTAGAATTTATTAACGGTTTTATGGAGCAGATATACCATAGAACCTATTTCAATAATCAAATATGGGGGAATCGGAGTTCTGGGGGGTCTACAATACCATTATATAACTACTATCACGATCCAATGGAATATTTAATTAAGTTTTATTCCGTTTCGAAATTATTCGAGTACTGCCGTAGAATTTATTAACGGTTTTATGGAGCAGATATACCATAGAACCTATTTCAATAATCAAATATGGGGGAATCGGAGTTCTGGGGGGTCAACAACACCATTATATAACTACTATCACGGTTCAATGGAATATTTAATTAAGTTTTATTCCGTTTCGAAATTATTCGAGTACTGCCGTAGAATTTATTAACGGTTTTATGGAGCAGATATACCATAGAACCTATTTCAATAATCAAATATGGGGGAATCGGAGTTCTGGGGGGTCAACAACACCATTATATAACTACTATCACGGTTCAATGGAATATTTAATTAAGTTTTATTCCGTTTCGAAATTATTCGAGTACTGCCGTAGAATTTATTAACGGTTTTATGGAGCAGATATACCATAGAACCTATTTCAATAATCAAATATGGGGAATCGGAGTTCTGGGGGGTCTTCAATACAATTATATAACTACTATCACGGTTCAATGGAATATTTAATTAAGTTTTATTCCGTTTCGAAATTATTCGAGTACTGCCGTAGAATTTATTAACGGTTTTATGGAGCAGATATACCATAGAACCTATTTCAATAATCAAATATGGGGGAATCGGAGTTCTGGGGGGTCTACAATACCATTATATAACTACTATCACGATCCAATGGAATATTTAATTAAGTTTTATTCCGTTTCGAAATTATTCGAGTACTGCCGTAGAATTTATTAACGGTTTTATGGAGCAGATATACCATAGAACCTATTTCAATAATCAAATATGGGGGAATCGGAGTTCTGGGGGGTCTACAATACCATTATATAACTACTATCACGATCCAATGGAATATTTAATTAAGTTTTATTCCGTTTCGAAATTATTCGAGTACTGCCGTAGAATTTATTAACGGTTTTATGGAGCAGATATACCATAGAACCTATTTCAATAATCAAATATGGGGGAATCGGAGTTCTGGGGGGTCAACAACACCATTATATAACTACTATCACGGTTCAATGGAATATTTAATTAAGTTTTATTCCGTTTCGAAATTATTCGAGTACTGCCGTAGAATTTATTAACGGTTTTATGGAGCAGATATACCATAGAACCTATTTCAATAATCAAATATGGGGGAATCGGAGTTCTGGGGGGTCAACAACACCATTATATAACTACTATCACGGTTCAATGGAATATTTAATTAAGTTTTATTCCGTTTCGAAATTATTCGAGTACTGCCGTAGAATTTATTAACGGTTTTATGGAGCAGATATACCATAGAACCTATTTCAATAATCAAATATGGGGAATCGGAGTTCTGGGGGGTCTTCAATACAATTATATAACTACTATCACGGTTCAATGGAATATTTAACTAAGTTTTATTCCGTTTCGAAATTATTCGAGTACTGCCGTAGAATTTATTAACGGTTTTATGGAGCAGATATACCATAGAACCTATTTCAATAATCAAATATGGGGGAATCGGAGTTCTGGGGGGTCTACAACACCATTATATAACTACTATCACGGTTCAATGGAATATTTAATTAAGTTTTATTCCGTTTCGAAATTATTCGAGTACTGCCGTAGAATTTATTAACGGTTTTATGGAGGAGATATACCATAGAACCTATTTCAATAATCAAATATGGGGAATCGGAGTTCTGGGGGGTCTTCAATACAATTATATAACTACTATCACGGTTCAATGGAATATTTAATTAAGTTTTATTCCGTTTCGAAATTATTCGAGTACTGCCGTAGAATTTATTAACGGTTTTATGGAGCAGATATACCATAGAACCTATTTCAATAATCAAATATGGGGGAATCGGAGTTCTGGGGGGTCTACAATACCATTATATAACTACTATCACGATCCAATGGAATATTTAATTAAGTTTTATTCCGTTTCGAAATTATTCGAGTACTGCCGTAGAATTTATTAACGGTTTTATGGAGCAAATATACCATAGAACCTATTTCAATAATCAAATATGGGGGAATCGGAGTTCTGGGGGGTCAACAACACCATTATATAACTACTATCACGGTTCAATGGAATATTTAATTAAGTTTTATTCCGTTTCGAAATTATTCGAGTACTGCCGTAGAATTTATTAACGGTTTTATGGAGCAGATATACCATAGAACCTATTTCAATAATCAAATATGGGGGAATCGGAGTTCTGGGGGGTCTACAATACCATTATATAACTACTATCACGATCCAATGGAATATTTAATTAAGTTTTATTCCGTTTCGAAATTATTCGAGTACTGCCGTAGAATTTATTAACGGTTTTATGGAGCAGATATACCATAGAACCTATTTCAATAATCAAATATGGGGGAATCGGAGTTCTGGGGGGTCTACAATACCATTATATAACTACTATCACGATCCAATGGAATATTTAATTAAGTTTTATTCCGTTTCGAAATTATTCGAGTACTGCCGTAGAATTTATTAACGGTTTTATGGAGCAGATATACCATAGAACCTATTTCAATAATCAAATATGGGGGAATCGGAGTTCTGGGGGGTCTACAACACCATTATATAACTACTATCACGGTTCAATGGAATATTTAATTAAGTTTTATTCCGTTTCGAAATTATTCGAGTACTGCCGTAGAATTTATTAACGGATTTAAGAAGCAGATATACCATAGAATCTATTTCAATAATCAAATATGGGGGAATCGGAGTTCTGGGGGGTCTACAATACCATTATATAACTACTATCACGGTTCAATGGAATATTTAATTAAGTTTTATTCCGTTTCGAAATTATTCGAGTACTGCCGTAGAATTTATTAAAGGTTTTATGGAGCAGATATACCATAGAACCTATTTCAATAATCAAATATGGGGGAATCGGAGTTCTGGGGGGTCTACAATACCATTATATAACTACTATCACGATCCAATGGAATATTTAATTAAGTTTTATTCCGTTTCGAAATTATTCGAGTACTGCCGTAGAATTTATTAACGGATTTAAGGAGCAGATACACCATAGAATCTATTTCAATAATCAAATAAGGGGGAATCGGAGTTTTGCCATCCCATTATATAACAACTATCACTATTTATCAATAACGTGAACATTTTTGACCGCTGGCACTTGGGGAAATAAATTGAATAACATTTTTCTAAAAAACGGATACACTTGTTTAATATTTTTTAAATTTAATTTTATAAATATTAATATATTTCGATTTTTAGATGGTTAATATTCAGGAATTTAATTATACTCAGTTTAGTTTAAGTCCCATAGGTAGATGACCTAGCAAGTCGAAATATATTGAGATTTTTTTATATTTATTATTTTGCTTAATATTAAACAAGGCTCTTTTTAAATGTCATTCAACAATATTCAAATATTAGTAGATTTATTTCCATTAAAATCCATATTAAATTTCAATTTTTTTTTTAATTTTCTGTGTAAAATATTAAGTGAGGTTTCACTTTATGATTGTCATTGCGTATTTGAACTATCATATTTTTTAAATCATCATATAGTTCCCAATAGCTGTCATGTCTACAATAGGATGTGTAATGTTGTTGGTTTTCGTTATAATTAACTAGCGAGTTCAATAAGAACGTTTTTCCGTCCAATGATATTTCTGGAGGAATTTCTTTTAACGAAACCATCGGTTGATTTTGGCTATTTAAATATTCCGTGTTTATAGCCACAAACTTGTTTGGTATAATTTTTTTTGCGTACATAATTTTATGGCTTCGGAGGAAAAGTAATAAGGCAATTTTTTAAATTTCTTATGCCTGTTTGCTCAAATAGTTCTGTATTAATTTGAACGTATGGTCGTTCCTCTATATTTTCATTACAGCATATTGCACAACCAAACTCAGCTGTTTATGTAATTTCGAAACGGAATAAAACTTAATTAAATATTCCATTGAACCGTGATAGTAGTTATATAATGGTATTGTAGACCCCCCAGAACTCCGATTCCCCCATATTTGATTATTGAAATAGATTCTATGGTATATCTGCTTCTTAAATCCGTTAATAAATTCTACGGCAGTACTCGAATAATTTCGAAACGGAATAAAACTTAATTAAATATTCCATTGGACCGTGATAGTAGTTATATAATGGTGTTGTAGACCCCCCAGAACTCCGATTCCCCCATATTTGATTATTGAAATAGGTTCTATGGTATATCTGCTCCATAAAACCGTTAATAAATTCTACGGCAGTACTCGAACAATTTCGAAACGGAATAAAACTTAATTAAATATTCCATTGGATCGTGATAGTAGTTATATAATGGTATTGTAAACCCCCCAGAACTCCGATTCCCCCATATTTGATTATTGAAATAGGTTCTATGGTATATCTGCTCCATAAAACCGTTAATAAATTCTACGGCAGTACTCGAATAATTTCGAAACGGAATAAAACTTAATTAAATATTCCATTGGATCGTGATAGTAGTTATATAATGGTATTGTAGACCCCCCAGAACTCCGATTCCCCCATATTTGATTATTGAAATAGGTTCTATGGTATATCTGCTCCATAAAACCGTTAATAAATTCTACGGCAGTACTCGAATAATTTCGAAACGGAATAAAACTTAATTAAATATTCCATTGGATCGTGATAGTAGTTATATAATGGTATTGTAGACCCCCCAGAACTCCGATTCCCCCATATTTGATTATTGAAATAGGTTCTATGGTATATCTGCTCCATAAAACCGTTAATAAATTCTACGGCAGTACTCGAATAATTTCGAAACGGAATAAAACTTAATTAAATATTCCATTGAACCGTGATAGTAGTTATATAATGGTATTGTAGACCCCCCAGAACTCCGATTCCCCCATATTTGATTATTGAAATAGATTCTATGGTATATCTGCTTCTTAAATCCGTTAATAAATTCTACGGCAGTACTCGAATAATTTCGAAACGGAATAAAACTTAATTAAATATTCCATTGAACCGTGATAGTAGTTATATAATGGTGTTGTAGACCCCCCAGAACTCCGATTCCCCCATATTTGATTATTGAAATAGATTCTATGGTATATCTGCTCCATAAAACCGTTAATAAATTCTACGGCAATACTCGAATAATTTCAAATCGAAATCTAATTATTGTAACGCTTTTAAGTTTAATTTAAATTCTTTTCTTTTATTTAAAAGTAGTATTATTTTTTTTGCATTAATATTTTTGTATTTTTATTAAAAATTTTGATGGAAGTATTTTTTTCTTCATATAAATTATGTTTTTTAAATTTTATCTGTCGTGATAGTTTATTATTTCGTAATATTTTTTTTGGTATTGCCAGTGTTTAAAATCGCTATTTTTTGGGATAGAATTTTGGGCCATCTTCACATGGGTCTTTCACAGCACAAAGCTGAGGTTGAGACCGTCCTTGTCGATCAAAATATAGACATCATACTAATATCCAGATGGAAGAGCACACGGCGGCACTGCGGTCTTGATCAAACGAAGAATAAAGCATTATGAACTCAACAAATATGATAAAGATCACATCCAAGCAACTAATATCTGCCTAGAAGAATGGTCTGGAAACTGTGTAATATCGGCTGTTTACTGTCCACCGAAACACGCAATCAAAAAGCAGCAATTTATCGATTATTTTAATCAGCTGGGCATTAAATATCTCGCAGGAGGCGACTACAATGCTAAACATCTACAATGGGGTTCGAGTTTAACAATACCTAAAGGAAAGCAACTATATGAAGCAATGAATGAAAAAAAACTAGATTATTTATCTTCTGGACACCCCACTTACATGGCCATCATATAGAAATAAAATACCTGATTTAATAGATTTCTGTATAACAAAAGGAATTGCACGCACCAATGCTCAAGTAGAAGATTGCTATGACTTATCATCCGATCACTCACCAATAATAATAACTCTGAGTACCAGAGCTTTAAAGGCAGAACCACCTCAACGTCTAACAAATAAATTAACTAATTGGGTTCTATATAGAAATATAGTCGAACAAAATTGCCACTTGGATATCCAACTTTTGCACCCCGGAAGATATTGATGCGGCGGCGGATGGTTTAACACATATGAATATTAGGAATAGCAGCAAAAGAGACCACCCCTGATGTTAACAACTCTGAAAAAGTTAACAAGCCATCACCTAATATACTGCAGTTAATCCAGAAAAAAGGACAATACGCCGACTATGGCAGCAGCAAAAATCTACATTACTAAAAGGGAAATTGAATAGGGCTATTAAAGCCCTTAAACGAGCATTGAGAGCAGAAAAAGACTCAGGAATCCAGAGTCACCTTTCTGGACTCTCGGCGACCAAGAAGACAGATTATTCACTATGGAAGGCGACAAAACAACGAAAGAGGCCAACATTATGGAATCCACCAATTAGGCAACCAGATGGACATTGGGCCAGAAGTGACGTAGAAAAGGCTACTGCTTTCTCTAACCACTTGAAAAAAGTATTCACACCAAACGAAAAAACTAGCAACAGTGAACTACCAAAGTTGAACAAAATGAGAAGTGAAAAAATTACGTTAAATGTTAAAAACAATTTATTTTAAAATTTATTTATAATCTAATTCAATATATGTATTTAGCTAAAACAATGTTATAAAGAGTATTTTAGCCCGAAAAATGCGTAAATAAATATTGCTTATACAAATAAAAAATAATTTTAATTTTTCGGGATGGAATGATTTTTTACTCTATTTTACGCTGTTTTTCGTGCTGAGAGGCTTTTTATGTATTTAGTGAGGACACACATATTGTATTTTTGAAAAGTCTTTTTTCGGGATGGTTTTCGGGCTAACTTCACATACATTTAGAATCTTGCATTGTCATCGGAGTTAAGGCTGCATGCACAATTTCAGCTCAATTGGACTATCGCAAGTAGTTGCAAAAGAAAAGCCTTTTAGGCCAGCCCAATTGGACTATTGCAAGTGGTTGAAAAATTGATTACAAAATTTAACGATACAAACAGACACACAGAGTGAGCTAATAAGCGTAGTAAAATAATAATAATAATAATAGTAATAATAATAATAAAAAGATATCTTTTATTTGGATTTCATTATTTGAAAACGCATTGAATGAATGAATTTGGTGAGAATGTTTCATGATTCCATCAATTTTAATAATTGATATATGTATTTAATCGGAGTTTCATCATAAATTATATTCGTGTTAAATGATTATTAAAACTGTTTAGATAACTGGATAAGTTATACATACAGATACATATATCCATTTATAACTCTCAACAGAAAAACGGAAACATGTTGAAAAGCTTGTTACATATACGATATTCTTGTTATTAACTATGTACATTTATACCTTACAATTTAGCATCGTTTTTTCTTTAATTTCTTTCTCAGTCCCCCCTAAATACATAAAAATCATTATATCTCTATTTTTTTAGCTAATTGCAATATATATTCTAAACAAGCTTACTGTGCATACAGATTGCTGTACATACATATTGGAAATTTAATTGAATATACCCTATGCCTATATCAGGGCGAAGTTTCTTTTAGAACTAACAGAACTCAAATGTTGGCTGCAAAATCATAATAGTCCATGGGATGAAATAGTCATTTTTTGGAAACGTACTTCGAAATATAGAGTGCACCAATTTTAAAACGATGAAAGTTTATTAACTCAACTATTTTTTGAATAGCCTTTATATACAAACACTCTGATGGAGATCAACTAATAGATATCGACTTCGAAAATATATATCCAAGCCCACATCTTCCTGTATTGAATAATTTTGAAGATTTCTTTATAAAGATCAAGGTGTTCTTCAGTGATGAAATTAAAGATAAAAGATCACTTGAAATGCTACATAGCTTAAAAAAGGGAGACTTAGAAAAAAGTAATTGTCTTATAATTTATATTCAAATAATACAATTGATTGAATGTTTTATTTAATAGGTTTAACTGATTGTATTGTAGTATTACTATTTCACGCAATCATTCAACCACCAATAATGATTCGTAGTTATAAGCCTACAATCTTAGATGCTCAGGAAGATATTTTAGAAGCAACCCAAATTAATTGCGATTGGGCCAAAATTAGGGAAGTTGGAACATTTTTATTGTTATTGCGAAGTAATGAAATATAAATTTTCAACATTCAAGAAGGTTATTCCACAATTATTAAAGTATGTTATGTTTTTAAAACGCGATATTCAAGTAAAAGTAAATTAGTTGGGCTCTTTCTGGAAGAACATTTTTTTAACTTGAAATCGGATGAATATTCGTAAAAAATTTAATTAATAAGATAAATCAAACAACACACTAATTCGATTTCAGTGCTTCTTATGCGAAAATATTTATTAATATAAATGAATTTATACAACATACAAATACGTATACATGTATATGTCAGCAGGTAAATTGTATGCAAAATTTCCAAAATATTCACGCATTCAAGAAGTACTTAATAAAGCGCGAACATATTTTAAAATCTAATGTTGATTGTAATCAAATTAATCCACCATCAAATAAAGGCCTTGTTATGAACCGTTATACTAGATTCTTTGGCCGAAAATAACACGAATTCAAGTGACATTCAAGAAACTTCTCTTAAATTTATGGTATCTGACAGTTTAAATCAAATCTTTTCAATCAATTATTGAAATGAGTAGAATTTCTTAAAAAGTAGAAAACAACGAGAATGACGCCGACATTCAAAACTGGAACGCGGGATGATATTTCATGTTATAGAGGTATAACGTGAATTTCATCAATCCCAAATTTATTTGAACTGGTAGTTTGCAACTCATTCCGGTCCAAGTGTGCCGTAGCAGCAACCCAACCTCTATGTCACCTCAGGTGTACCTCAAGGTTCCCATATTGGGCCATGGATTTTCATCATTTTCATAAACAGAATCACAGCAGTAATTCATTATTCAAGGTTCTAATTTTAGCCGATGACCTCAAAATATATAAAACTGTGGAGAATATCGACGATACTTACAAACTCCAGGAAGATGTTGACAACCTAGCGATGTGGTGTGACTTCAACCTGCTCAACCTCAACATAAATAAGTGCAAAACCATAACTTTCCATCGGAAAAATAATCCTGTTATTCAACAGTATCAAATAAATGGTAACATTTCAAAAAATATTTCTGAATTTAAAGATCTAGGCGTTACTTTTGTTGGAAATATGTGTTTTTCTAATCACATTGAGCAATGTACATATATCTAGAGCTAACTCAAGTTTTATCAAACGATGGGTAGATGATATTAATGATATAGAGGCAAATGTGAAATAACTACCACCATACGCATACTGGCTGGAAACCTTATAAGATGACTACATTTTAATTCATCACATTGGCGCACCATCTATATTGGAATCAATCAAATTGAAGGTGCCTAGCAGAAATCTACGGAATCATCAATTATTGTGTACATTTACAGGATGGCCAAAAGTTTAAATAAAATCGACCATCTATTTATTCGATTTCACTTTCATTATTAGGTCATTTCAGGTAACATTTCTTCTAACATTGCATCAGAGACCAGAATTTTTACGAAAAGCTATAATAGATATTCAAAATTTTATTAGGTACAGAATTTTTAATTGTCCAAAACGTTTACCTTGAATGACGATGTCGCTCAAGGCAAATACTATCTAACCCATTTGACCAGTTAAACACGGAACTTAAATTTTTGAAATTGAATAAAGATCTGCAAATGATAAGAAATGTACAAAGTATCATTTGCGATTCAGTTTAAAATTTATTTACGAGTTTACTCACTATTGCAGGATATTCAAGAAATGAACTACTCTAAATATAAATAAATTATATTAGATTTCAAAAAATATTTAGAAAGTATATTAGGTGAATTGAAAAATTTGATCTCGAGGTAATATCTGTGATCGACTCTATAATAACAAAAGATTACCTAATTTCATTGAAAAGTTTGAACCTGATATAGGTATGGAGTGAATTAAATTATATTTCCAATAGGTACAGTAATCACGTGTCGGTCACCAATCTTAGACGCAATCTCTGTGATCGGCGTTATAGCCGGGTGGAAATTACTGAATTTCAATTAAAAATTAGAAATAGTTTCCAATCAAAAATTCATAAACTTTTAGTTCGACCTCTATATCAGGTATGGGGTCGTGATACTATCGATAGCACTATCGATAATTTCAAACTATCGAAAATATCGATAGTTGTATGTTGATATACTGTACCATTTTTGTATGTAGTTGATATACTGTACCATTTTTGTACATGGTAACACTTTTGTACACGGTAACACATTTGTACACGGTAACGTAAGTAAGTAGGGGATTCACAAATATTTATTATTTCAAAACATTAATCAATAGACTAAAACGGTTTGCCATTTTGTATACATAAAAATAGAAAAATAAATAGATAAGTGTAATGAAAATTAAATTTTGTTGTTTAAATTTAAATAAAATGTATCCAAGGTTTAAAAATGAGTTCATTACACGGCAAATCTAAAGTATGGAATATTTTTGCCAAAAATGTTAATGGAAAACCTGTAGCAAAATGTAATATTTGCAAAAAAGAGTTCAAAACCAGCGGTAATACTAGCAATCTAATAGATCACATGCGTAGGATGCATCAGTCAGATTGGGATAAAACATTACCTTCAACATCGTCTGGGCAAAGAGAATTTCAAACGTACTTTTCGTCAAACGAAAAATATGAAGCAAATAGTCCAAGGAATAAATTACTTTTAAGTAAATTAATTGGATTTATAACGAAAGACTTTCAGCCTATAAATGTAGTTGAAGATATTGGGTTCAAAGAATTTATAAATGAACTGGACAGCAAATTTGTACTTCCATCTCGTAGGCATATAAGTGATGTTTTATTACCAAAGGATTATTTAAATGCACGAAAAAAATTATGTGACATATTAAAACAAGTTCAGTTATGTGCTTTAACTACCGACACTTGGACATCGTCTCAAACAGAAGGGTATATTACTGTAACATGTCATTTTATTAATTCTAATAAAGTGATGTCAGCAGTTCTTTCAACTGAAAAGATTGAAGGTCGTCACACAGGTGAACATCTAAAAATGTGCTATCTGAAATTATGCTAAAATGGGAAATTTCAAGCAAAGTTTCAACGATTGTCACAGATAATGCCGCAAATATTGTTGCAGCTGTAAATTTATTAGAAATAAAACACATGCCATGTTTTACGCACACCTTAAATTTGGTTGTAAAAGATGCTTTATCCAAAAATAATGAGTTGAAACAAATTATCAAACGAGTTAAAAATATAATATCATTTTTCAAATCAAGTACAATTGCAAGTGACAAATTGCGAACGTTACAAGAGGAGAAAAATATCAGAAACGCGGCTTATTCAATCAGTGAGTACCAGGTGGAATAGTGAAGTGGCAATGATAAGAAGATTTCTAAAATTAATGATTACAATGATAATAATATCCTTAAAGAAAGGACCATCCGCTGCAACTGCTATAACATCAAATGAAGCTGATATTTTATCAGAAATTGTTGATATATTGGAGCCTTTTGAAAATGCAACAACAGAAGTTTTCTTACCAATATGTAACAATATCTTTGGTCATTCCATTAATTCACGGAATTTTTTTAAAACTTGAAAATTTGAACTTGATCGTAAAAACACCTCTCGGTATACAAATATTAAAAGAGTTAAACCAGTCAATTTCGAAAAGATTATTCCCATACGAACAAAGAACGACAACATCGGTGGCAACTCTACTAGATCCTCGTTTGAAAAAAAATGGTTTTAGATTAGTGGAAATGCTAATAATGCTCAAAATTATCTAACAAATGATGTTTCGATATATGTATATGTCAACTCAACCTGATGAGCCAGTAGAATGTCTAAGTGATTCAAATGAGCCAATACCGAAAAGAATAAATTATGAAGGATTATTGTCTTTTATGCAAGAAAAGCGAGCATCTGTTACTCGAACATCTACTTCTGAATCTAATTCAATTATAAGCGTAAGACAATATATTGATGGACCTATAACTAATCAATCATCCGACCCAATTGCATTCTGGTTTGAAAATAGAAATTTATTCGATGCCCTATCAAGTGTAGCTTTAAAATATCTAATAATTCCTTCTACTTCGGTGCCATCTGATCGTAGCTTTTTAGCAGCTGGTCAAATTCTAAACGAAAGACGAAACCGTCTTAAACCAGACAAAGTAAATATGTTGTATTTTTACAAAACAAAACAATTCTTGTTAAATTAATTGTTTAAATTATTTTATTTTGTTTTTTATGAATATGAAAATGAATTAAATTTTTTTTATAATATTTTTCATTTATTTGATTTCAAATAAAAACATAAAAATTTCGTATATTTTTCGTTTTTATTTTTGCTATTCATATTTCAAATATAAACCGATAGCACTATCGATACTAAAATTAAAACTATCGATAACTATCGATTGTTGGCACTATCAGCCCGATTTGCATTTTTGTTTCGATTTTTATTTTTACCTTATTTTGCTATGTTCAGTACTGTTTTTCATGTTACTATGAATTTGTATAGTAGAGAAACCGACCATTTCATTATAAGGCTTTTTTCGAGATTGTTTTTCAGGCCAACTTCACAATGGTCAATTATCGATAGTTCTCCAACACTAGTACATAAGTTCACTGGTTGACAAATGATAAAGAGTATTTTCTTAATCAATTTAAATAACTATCTCTACCTCTCGTTGTCGCCAATTTTGATTCATGTTTTCGTCGCTAAAACAGTTATGTGTTCCATATTCCAGACAATCTTCAATTACATCAGTTAAGCTTGTATACGTATACTACTTCTCCTACTTTTCTATTTCGTGGTGCTTCATTATACTTTTTATTATAATTGCGGTATTGCCATGTGCTATTCCATCTGGATGTTTTCGGTCATAAATAGTGTATATAGGTATCTTTAGAAAACTTTTTCTGTCATTTGGCGTTTCAGACATTAATGTTTCTTGTTGTGACAAGCTGTTGACATTCAAAACAGAATACTGTTTATTTTTAATGAAGCGGTAAATATTTTTGACAAAACTTTTGTTACTATATGAAACAAATAAAACCATCCACCATAATTTTAAACCTTAGTATATCATTATAGCTATGCAATACGAATAATAAATTTTGTAAAATATTATTTTACAAATAATATATAAAACAAAAAATTTCTATAGGTATAATCTCTTTTACTTATGTATGCCGTATTATCATAGAGATAGATATTATTCTTGTCTTTGGTATTATCTTAACAATTCTATTCCACGTTTATCTAGTATATGATATAATCTAAGGCAAAACATACATCGTCATCGCCTACACTAAGGTAGCTTACCATTCATATTCTTTGCTGGTAGATATGTACTATGTATATTTCAAACAGATATACTAATTTCAAGGCCATTTAAAATATGATATCTTAAATAATTTCGAACGTCGTTAGACAACAACAAACAATATTTTATATTAACAATTTTGCACAACAACACAGAAACTTTGCATTCCTCTTGTATATTTAAACGTGACTATGTACCAAAAAGTTTATTATACCGCCTGGAAAGAAAGGAAACTCGACAAAAAAAAATTATGGTCGGAAAAAAACAAAAACAAAAATATTTTATCATTTTTATTAGAAACTTTCTATTGCTTTTCCGTTACAAATTTCATTTTTATTTTATTTTTTAAATTTATTAAATATTAAAGGTAGAAAAAATATATTAAATAAAAACAAGTAAAAATACGTAAGCACCAAAAAGCGATGAAATACTTTTTCTTATTATATCCTTTTGCTTTTTATTTATTTTCAAGCTTTCACTTTCAATCGTTTCTGTCCTAAATTTATTTATATATGTATGTACACCCTTGATTTTTTGTTGTTATTGTTTAATAAAATAAAAATAATGCCAACGAAATATTTTCCTAATTTTACCTTGTTTTTTATGTATCATACTTACGTAGGTATACGGATAAAGTATTGTATTCGAATAGAGCATTTCACAAGTACACTTTTTTTAGAGAGATTTAGATTCGATACTTTCAATGAGCTGGATTATCGAATCCAACTCGCGGTACACATTTGTAAGCCGGTGGACTCGTATTAGAGTATATTAAGTCATGTGATGCCCGCACGCCAATTCTGTATTTGTTATTGTTGTTGGTTGTTGTTGTCATTACACTATAGAATATTTAGATATTTGAAAATTTAATTTCTTTTATTTTATGTGTATAACTTTATTCCCTATATATGTATGTACAAACTCGTATGTACAACTATTTATATACAGAGCAAGTTTATATATATTATTACCTGTGTGTACGGTGTTCAGCCAACGAGTTGCGATATTGTAAATGAAAATTATTATTTTTGATATTAAGTATCTTCCGTATACCTTTCAACACTTTTCATGACATAAAATAAAAAATGTGTAACAGTAAAAAATGAAAAGCCTATGAAAACATGACTTTCCCTTCGCAGGTGAAACTTTTTAAATAAATATATTTGACGTGTAACATTTGGTTATACGAGTATATGTATTATAGTGGTATAGAGTACTATACATTATGTTTTATGATTTTCGATTTATTATACCCGACGTGAAATACTTATACCTTAAGTTTTTTTTCGCTTTTCTTTTTTACTCGTGCACATATTTTGTATTTGGTATAGAATTCTTATCAATCATATTGCGCGCGTATCCAAGCAAAATACATTTACGTACACAAAAAAAAAACTTGAATTTCAAGCATTTCGCAAATTTTTCCAATTTTATGTATTGGAAAATTTTTTTTTTCGCCTTTCTTGCAAGATGAATTATGGTTAACATTTTTCCTTTTTTGTTCTATAAAATTTGTATGAAAGGTTGTAAATTTGTTCTGAACTTTATATGTTGAACGTACATTTTAGATGTACACATGTATATGTTGCGCTAATAGTTTTATGGCGATTCGCACATAATACATTGGCGTAATTCATCATGTATAATATATTAATATTTATGATAAACCTTTACCTCGTCTATAGGATCTACCAGGTATGTGCTAATACAGTATTTAATCGTTTTAAATTGAAAATAATAATCACTCGGTACGAACTACATTTACATGGAGAAACTTTGAAACCCCTCACGTACAGTTCTTCTCTTTCAAAATAAATATTATTTAGACGAAACAAACATGTTTGAGTATTTAATAATTAGTTTATTATGTAATATGGAAGGATAACAAGAACTTTCCGTCATAATTGGTAATGTAAAAAAAACTAGGGGCATTTAAAATTTTACAAGTTGAACGGGCTTTAGACATTAACTGAAGGTTCTAAACAAAAGGTTCTGTTAAAAAATCAACCAACTGAGTTACATGGCTGAGCTCCAGAAATTCTCAAATGGTATACGACTAAAGTACACTCAAATGGTATACGACTACTCAAAAAGGCAGATGAGACGTTCACTGGAAATCGGAAATATACAATTATGTAAGACTAGTGGCGATATTAGCATGTGCGAGGTCGTGGGCAACATTTCATGGGAGGCTCTTGTTAGTTTGCAAGATACAAATATTTAATTTCGCGAAAAACTTACATATTTGATTTTGCACCGTGGGCCCATTAGTGACATTGAGTGCTGGAATAATCCGCCCAACTATAATTTTATTTTTACATATTTGATTAGGTATTACTTGCCACTCAGGTGCCATTCTATTTTGATTCGTCGCTTCTTTTGCTATTATGTTATGAAACGATAGATCGAGATTGTAAAGTAAAAAAGTTAAAAGATAGACACCAAAATTGTATTTTTTTATTACCTGTCTTTCGTACAATGTAAATAATATGAAAACGGAAATTTAGATTTTTCCTAAATGGTAGTTTCAAATAATAATTCTAAATCCCCTATTACCCCCCCCCCCCCTCCCTCCACAACTCGCCTCCTAATAGTGGATTCCCACAGCTCTGAGTTAATCGTCCTGCTTACAAGCATATATGATCGATTACAGGGAAGTACACCTCAAGGAATGACAGTCATTTCAGAATTGCCTCCGTCTTCACGTAAAGGCGCCCTCAATATCAAGGATCGCTACGTCGTAGTATATTTTTTTCCTTTTACAGTATGAAAGTTGAGACTGTGCGATTTGATTTTTCTTCATGTTGAGGCTGCTAGGTACTAAAAGATACTTGTATTAGAAGGCAGCATTTGTATGGTGCAGGTTATCTGAATAATACAAAGCATATACTATTATGTTAACCCTACTTATCACTTCTGTATTCTAAGCTAGCACAGACTATTATTATTTGCTGATACTCGTTGATTCACCTTCATTGGATTCAAAGAAATGGAGACTGCCCATCTCCTCCCTCGGTACAGCCACATCGGAACGCTTCATGGTTAGCGTATCTTCTCGCCCTGCACAGCTTTAAATTGTACGAATATGTGGCCATCATCCACAAATTCCTCTGTGTACGTGTCAACTTCGTCTTTTTTATAAACCCCGAGAATGATAAATAATAAATATTTATAAATCTAGAGCCCCCTTTGGTTGCGTCTTGCTTTACGATCTTACAATTACCGGTTGGAACGTCGGGATTACTGATCCATATAATAATAAGATCTTATCTGGGTTAGCTGGTTCAGTTGTTAGCCAGACGCGTATGCCCTTGGCCTGCTGGGAACATCGGCTATTGCCTTCTTATACAGATCGTCAGATCGTGATAGCACGCCGATTATTCAATGCGGCCTTTGCGCCATCCTGCATCTCTACAGGATGGATTGGATCTGGATTATCTCTTAGATCCTTCAGAAAATCTTAGTTTAGTACATTATACAGTAACCTTCAATTTTTCGATGTGATGCTCTCATCTTCCTGACTTTTGTCAATAACGGCTTTGCGCCTTCATAATGTCACTAAACATTTTATGTCGGTGTAACTTATGAGCAGCCTCGTTCTTCAGTTGTGTTTTGGCCCGTTTGCTTTCAACCGCTTCCAGGTCACCTTGTGAATTATCCACCTTTGCTCTCGATTTTTCTGACCTTTGGAGAATTCAGGTCTTTTTTATTAGTTTTGGATTTATTCCAACGAGTGTCGGAGAAATTACAGTCAACCTGCGCAGAGATCCGAATATGCAGATAAGATATAATTGGAGGTCTCCTAGTATCCACTGGCCGAGCTGGTTAAAAATTCATGATTTTAAATGTATCTGTAAAATATCAAATTAAACGAGAAATGCAAGAGCCAAGAAAAATAACATAAAAGTTCAACAGTCATTTTTAATAAGAAGTCAACCATAAACATAATTATTTTGCCAAACAGAAATGAAAAATATTATTGTTTTTTTATACATATATACTCGTATATTAAAATAAACAATAAAAACAAATCATTATTTTCTGTCATCGTTCCAAGAAAAAATAAAATAGAAAATGTTAAACATAAAAAATTTTAAAACCTAAATGACAAAAGTAAACTTCTTGAGTATTTATAGTTCCAAAAAAAAATTCAAACTGGCAAAAGTGAAAAAAATCTGTAATCACATAAAAATATTTAGATAATATTTTGACTGCTGTATGTTGTGTGTGTGTGTGTTGTTCCTATAAACGAAAAGAAAAACGTTTTAATTTTGTGTATATATGCGTACACACCTATATAGATTCAGCCATCCAGTTAACCAAACATATTATTTTCAAAATTCGTTCGAAAACCTACCTTGTATAAGCAAGCACAGACGGTAAACAAACACAAAAAAATATCAGCATATGTATAACAATGTAAAAATTTAATTTTACCATTACGAGTATGTTACATGCAAGTTGTGTTAAAGTTTATTTCGAAACGCTATAGACGAAAACTACTACAAAGTTTCATTTTTCGTTTCCAAAAAAGCTGTATGTATATTTCGAAACTTTTTGTAGAAATTTGTTGTAAATAACTTAAAATTCTTGTCATCCATATAGAAATTGTCTCATATGTCTGCAGTTATAGATATATGTACGTAACGTAGTACGTACATACAGACATATGTACATACGTTAAATTTTAGTTTTATGTGTGCATTGTTGTTGTACGTGAATACAAATTGTTGTTATTGTCAAACAAATATTTTTTAACAGAATTTAAATGTTTTCACTTAGCCTCAAGCTAAATATTCGTTTTTCTATATTCTATGTACATAAGTGTTTCTATTTAATTCAGAATGATTTTTAGTTTTTATAATTCAATGTATGTCTGTTTGTGGTTGCGATCGTTGACAGAATTTTCAGTTGTGTTCAGAATTTTGGATTTACAAATTATATTAACTTAGAATATTATATATAGAAGATATTGAAAGGGTTTAAGCTTAATTTAGAGGGTCTGGTGCGAAGCTAACCTAACCTAACCTATATTTAAAATACAGGACGTGTTCAATGTCAAACCGCTCACGTTCACAAAATCATTTTATTAAAGGCTATTCTGTACATTGCTATTTACATTTTTTATTCAAAACCAGCCTGATGTATTACAATGTATTGATTTTCTTGGTGAATTGTGTAAGAATATAAACGTAACTTAATCCTCAAACTAACCTTCAATGTTTATATAAATACAGTTGAAGATCAGTAATGTTAACATTCGAGTTATTGTTTAAAACAGGTCATGCCCGGTTATTTTTTTGTCAACAACTGATTGTTAGCGTTACACTCTATTAAATAAATGTGAAACTGAATATAAGACGATGCGGTTTTTGGAAAATATTTTATAAATAAATAGAAACGAATGTACACAGGTTAGTGAGTAAATCACATTTCAACAAACAAGTTGCAGAAAACGCGTAGTACGTCATGGATATGTACAAAGGAAAAGTTGCATTAGTGACTGGAGCCACATCAGGAATTGGTGCCGATATTGCTTTAGCCCTGGCAAATCATGGTATGAGTGTTATTGCAATTGGACGTCGCCTAGAACTAATTGAGGTAAATAGAAAATTTAATTGCATTAACGAAGGCATATGTTATTGATAATGTTTTTTTTCATTTATATAAAGGAATTTGCGATAAACAGCAGTGGCCCCGGTAAGATTTTCCCAAGAAAATGTGATTTATCGAATGAAGGAGAAATTATCGCACTCTTTAATTGGATCAAAGAAAATTTCGACGGTATTCACGTATTAATCAATAATGCAGGCGTTTATAAAAAGCATTTCATACTCGACTCGAGCACTTCAGAATTTAGTGAAACGTTTAATGTAAATGTGGTTGCCTCGTGTATTGTATTACGGGAGACCGTCAATATTATGCGAGATCGGCAAATAAAAGGACATATTATCATCATGAATAGTATTTTGGGATATCGTATCCCGGATGTGCCACATCCATTATTTAACGTTTATCCAGCGACAAAACATGCACTTTCCGCAATTGCACAAACATTACAACAGGAAATTAATTTTTACAAGGCTCCCATTCGAGTAACAACAATTAGTCCAGGACTGGTGAAAACTGATTTGATTGAAGATTTTAAATCGGAATTGTATCAAATTTTACCAAAATTAGCGCCAAGCGATGTTACACGGGCCGTAGAATTTGCATTGAATGCGCCAGAAAATGTTCAGGTGAAATTGTTTCTCTCGATTGAGGTTTTTGTGAGTCGTGTTTATTCATATCGATTATATAATCATTTCAGATTGATAACATATTTTTAAGCGCGAGGCCAAAATATGATTGATTGCTGCAGTTTGATGGTTGGGATGATTATTTTAACAATAAAGATTTTTTAAACCGGTTTCATTTTTGCTAATTATTTTCGTGTTGTTATTTTGAACAATATAAACGTCTTGGAGGGCTATTTTGCTGTGAACAGTAAATTTTTACTATGACCCATTCTAGATAGTTAAACTCTCCTGGAAATCTTGATTATAATCAACAAAAAGCCATTGCTATTTGTTAGCAATGCAAAAGGTTCTTTGGCAATTATTAGACATGTACATATCGGTGGTTTTACCTTTACTCTCCTATGCAACAGTTGTATGGTGGCCAGTTGTGAAATTAACGTATTCTGTAGCAAAGCTGAATGGACTGCAGATGACAGCCTGTAAGGTTTTAACTGGTGCTATGTTTTCTACCTCTTTTCTTGCTATGGAGTCCATTCTTTGCTTGCCCGAATTGCAGTCATTAGTTCTTGGCTCATCGTGTTCTCCTGCGTTTCGACTGAGGTGGATTCGGGTATGAAACACAGTCGGTATATATCCGTGGCATAGCCAGATTCTTAATATAAGTATAAGCCATATATTCCATAGAGGCTGTTGCATAAATTTAACTTCATCAATTCATTCTCCATCGGCTTCTCCTCGAGAGAACTATCAATCTCCCAAAATTTCTATAACGATAGGTGTCTGATGCGATAGTCTTTTTTGCAGATGGGTCTCGTTCAGAAGTCAGTGCAAGTTTGGATTCTAGAGTTCTAATTATGAGCTTAGATTCTCAAGTTACCCAGACTACTTGAGAATCTAAGCTCATAATTAGAACTCTAGAATCCAAACTTGCACTGACTTCTGAACGAGACCCATCCGCAAAAAAGATTATCGCATCAGACACCTGTCATTGTATGTGAAAACCCGTAAACTATTTGAATTCACCCAAAGTGCGATTGATGCGTTTAGTTTAGTGATTAGGGCAGTATATTATTCTTTCCACGGATTGTAAATCTGTGTTAATACCGTAAATCACTAGTCCAAACTGGTGAAAGATCGCAAGGACTACATTAATCCCCTTTGCTCCAATACTAGAGTAAGGGTTATAAGAGTACCTGCTCATTGTGACATTGAGGAAAATAAATTTAATGAGTTCTTAGTGAAAGCTGACCCACGAATTAAGTTTGTTGGTAACACTAGCACCCGCTCTGTCCTTCAATTGTGGTAAGGACCCTATTAAGAAGTTTGCTCTACTTGGACTGAGACTGGGACTTGAGTGGCGTTCTACTCCTAGTTATCGAAAGTGGGAACGGTTAATTATTGAACCCAACGAGGTTCTCTAAATATGTGTTATCGTTAAAAAAGAACCAGCTGAAAATTTTGGTCGCACTTATTACTGGCCATGGACATTTCGAAGTTCTTTTCCAACGCATCTTCTCAAGAAGCTCTATGTGGCGACAATCTGTGGGAAGTGGACGATTGCTTTAAAAAAAAAATTAAAGTTGGGCGGATGACTCCAGCACTCCTTAATGCCACAAACGGGCCCACGGTGCAATACCCGGACAAATACATATACTTACACATTAAAAACACCCTACCGTGATTTTTGGTCAGCACCGGGAATCGAACCCGAGACCCTCAAATACCAAAGCAAGGACGATACTTACTGTGCTACCGAGGGTGGACGATCTTTGCAGATGTTTAGCCTTTATCAGAGGTAGATCCCAAGTGTTCTCTCCCGGATCTTGAAATGCAGATCAGCTATCATCCATTCCTTTGTTAAAAACTGATATAGTTTGTTAAGGTTGCAGTACGCTTTTGAAAAAAAAAACTATTACATATTCATTAACTGATCATTAACGGTCTTCCTAATTTCACTTTCCTTGAACACGCCAAAGAAATTTGTTACGTCACTTTCAGCTCCTCAATATATATTTATAATATTTATAACGCCATTTATAATATCTTTCTCAATGTATGTTTGTCTCGCTTGTATCAAAAGTTTATCAATTGTGTTGAAGCATTTTATTAATCGCGATTTATTCACTATAATCTGAAGTCTGCAAGTGAATTTGTGCGGGTGGTATTTGCATATTTCATCCATACGAAACTATCAATTTTAGACGGGCATTGAGCATACCAGATTTTACGGAGCATATTGAAGGAATTTCTAGCTTTTATTAATGCGTTGACTATATTGTCTTTTTCCGTGCCACCTTTCTTTCCTACAGCACAACCAAGGTATACGAATTTTTCGACCTATTTTTATGATTTCTTGATTGATACGAATTGGTGTGCTAACATTTGAGTTCAGCCTCATTGCAAATTCTTGCTTATGTTTGAGGTCAACTACATGTGCTAGTCCTGATAACTTCTGTACTTTCAGCTGCATGTTGACGGGTTTGTCGTTGAGCTGGTTTGTTAGCTGTTTAAGATTATGTCTAATT
This sequence comes from Tipula unca, assembly GCA_951394425.1. NCBI lineage: Eukaryota > Metazoa > Arthropoda > Insecta > Diptera > Tipulidae > Tipula > Tipula unca. The sequence goes on from OX596380.1 coordinate 81,463,075, forward strand.
TACGCATTACATTGATCAGTACTATGAAGAACAGTATATTGGGGATAGTAAATATCCATGCCTTACTCCTTATGAGTTTTAGGGTTTATTACTTGGCTTCGCTTTGTAACTTTCTGTTCCACGCATTCCGATATTTTAATGAGTTCAATTAATTTCATCGGGATGCCCATTTGGCGGAGTTCCTTTTAAATTTCACTTCTGTTGATCGCGTCAAAGGCGCTTTCGAAGTCAACGAAGAGTATAGGTGTAATGGAGATTTTAAGTTATTGCTATTCTATAATGACACGGATTGAATAAAGCCAGCTTGTTTCTTATATGTTTGTTTGTGGTCGATTTGTTGTGGCTCGCCATATACTAAGTATTTATAGATTAGAAATGATTTTTTTAATTTCTTTTAGAAATATTTCAAATCTTTTTGGTAATACCAATTATCATAATTGATTTCATATATGTGTATGGTACTACACTTATGTGTAATGTACCTACTACAAATTTCACCGGTGTAATTTTCTAATTTATCCCATTCTTTTCATTACGATATATTATTATTTTGTTTAACTTGGATTTCCGATTCAACTCATAAAAGATTTTCCTTATTTTCCCCAAAGTTTCTAAAAATAATAAAAAAAAAATACGAAAATTTGATGATTTTCTAGCCTTAGTGGGTATATGTTTGTTTCTAACTTATTTTAGTCATGTATTTTGATTAATTTCATTTTAGTTGTTTATAGAATTTAATTTATTTTACTTTACTGAAATTAGATTCTGTGTAGATATACAAAAGAAAAAAGAAAACAATATATATTCATATAGTCGAGCTGAGAGAGATTATAGCATACATATATATATATGTATATATATATATATATATATATATATATATATATATATATATATATATATATATATATATATATATATATATACATATGTATACATAAATAATTCCAATTTGTATTCACATCTGGGATTGGTGGGATGATAACGAACAACGTTCTAAATATTTACCGTCCAAACGAAGGCATCGAAAAAAATTATGATCCTATCCTATCAATATATATACAAAATTCATGTTTCGTTGTTTTTTATTTTATTTTATTTCAGTTTTGTGTTCAGTTCATATACGCATAAATGAAGAACCAAACCTATTAATTTTTATGAGATCATAAAAATAAGAAAATATAATTTACGTATAGAATCCAAATAGCCAATTTTTAATAGACGAACAACTTTATTATGCTATGTGGGGTTACGATTAATTCATTTTTTTAGTACAGTACCTATTGCCAATTATATAAAAGAAAACGCATTATACGTGAAAAAACAATGTATAGCCTTACCAAAACTTATACTTTCAAATTTGTCCACGAGCTGAGCTAAACTGGAGCAAGTTAAATATGTGCGGTTTTGGTTTTCTATTTTGATGACCTTGTAAATGTACTGGGCTGTTATTGATCACGTTGCAATAAATACTAGCAACTAATGAACTTTAGCTATTTAGTTCTAAGTTGTATATGTATGACATACCACCGTTTCGAATCCATCACGTTAAAATAAAAATGAACAAAATATGTACATATAATACGAGGGCAGTTCAATAAGTTCGCGTAATCTCTATGAAATAACGGTAAATTTTATTCAAAAATATTTTTATTTTTCATTGTAATCACCCAATTAACTTTTTCTTTAAATTTTTAAAAAGGTAATAATCACTTGGGGCCAGATCTATTTCATTGAATTTGCAATCTCGTAAGGCCTCATGTGCAACATTCGCCTTATGAACTGGTGCATTGTCATGTAAAAGCTATATTTTTGCTTGATTTGACCTCGACGTTTTTCCCTGATAGCATTTTTCAAATAAATAATGAACAGTTTTATAGGCCATTATTGGCCCCTTACTGAGTCAACTATTAGGCTCCAACGATTTCGATCCTGAGTATGGTCTTCATACTGCCTAAAACAATCTGAAGAGGCCAAGTCTTTCTCTACATCGTGGAGCCATCGTCGCCTGCAACGACCTCTGCGCCTATTATATGGTGGCTCTCCTTTCAGAGATCGCTGCACAATTCGTGACCGAGCCAGCGTACTCGATGAGATATTACCTCATGTACAATATCGGGGATCTTCGTCAGATCTCTAATCTCGAAATTGTACAGAGCTCGGTATGTACCATCTATTTCGCGTTTTGGGCCGTAAATCACACAATTTGATTCTCAAATGTAAGGAGCTATCTCTCGTACTCATCCGTCAGCGCCCAACTTTCACATCCAAACATAACAACGGGCCTGATCAACGCTTTGTAAAGCTTCAGCTTCACGGCACTTGATAAGTGTTTAGATTTTAGCAGTGGCCTTAGAGGATACAAAGAACGACTGCCAGCTGTTATCGTGAGTGATAAGAGAACCCAAATATTTGAACCTCCTCACTCCCTCAAACGTGTGGTGGCCACTACTAAAATCTGGTGTGCCATTGTTCCTAAAACCAGAGATCAGGTATTTCGTTTTGGACTCATTGATCTGCAGTCCAACTGAAGCATAAAACTCTACAAGCGGATCAAGTATTTCTTTCACTCCGTTGCTATTCAGTCCAATTACGCAAATGTCATCTGCATATGCAAGCACCTGATTGGATTGGCGATATAAGATGTTGCGCTGAGGTGTTTCAGTTTTACGAAAGATGTACTCCAACATGAGATTAAAGAGTATCGGGAACAGAGCATTTCCCTGCCGAACGATAGCCTGTTCTCAACTTTAACACAGCATTGAGACTACGTCATCCTACACAGTCATACCAATTTTGTTGGCATTCCTAGGTACTCCAGGGCAGACCGAAAACCCTCCCGATTGAGTCATTGGCCTACCGGAAATCTAGGAACACCTGATGTACGAAGATGGATGTCTCATAATATTTAGATAGAATCATTCGCAGCGAAAAGACCTGATCAGTGACTGATCGATTCGGAAGAAATCCTCCTTGATAGTCACCAACCAAGCCCTCCGCTAGAGGAGTGATTCTATCTAATACAATGTATGACAGTAACTTGTATGCTGTGCAAAGGAGAGCTATTCCGCGTTAATTCTCACACTTCAAGCGGTCTTCCTTTTTGAAGATGGGGCATATATCGCGGCCACTTTCCATTCGTCAGGCATGTCTTCGGTTCGCCATACTAATCGAATAAGGTCGAAAAGACAGTTCCACAAAGTATCCCCTCCGAATATCAAGAGCTCCGAATTAATGCAATCCACTCCAGGTGAGCGGTTTTGTTTCAACCTCTGCATGGCCTTAGTGAACTCCTCATGAGATGACTCCTCAGTGCAAATCTCCGCAGTCTGTCTTAGAGGTAGCTCAACAACAGTCTGTGCCGCATGATGAACATCAAGCAGCTCAGTAAAGTGTCCACTACATGCGTCAAGTACTGCGTTGATGTTGACACAGAGGTTTCCATCCCGGTCCCGAATGGCGGTTGACGTAGGCCTGAAAGTATAGTGCAGTCCAGTAATTCCTTTAAAGAAATTACGCGAACTGCGCTCATTGATGAGTTGTTGTACTTTCAGAACCTCGGCCTTCCACCATTCTCGCTTCTTCCGGATTTTTACGCTTAGCTGCCCTTCTTGCAAGAGCAGCCTTGTTTTTCCTCGCGATTGTGAGACTTTGTTGCACTATCATTATGGGCCATATTTTGTTGCTCATCTGCAAGTCGACACGTCATCAAACCAATCATTCTTGGGTCTGACTTTCATTATACGTAAAGTCCGTTGAGCAGCACTGAGAACCGAAGTTTTCAGTACCTCCCAGACAGAGTTCACGCAGCCAGACTGGTAATTAACTCCCTCAATGTACAAGATCCCGATATCGTTCCTTTTGATCTTGATTTATCAGACCTTCACAGTCGAGTACCATTCGTTTCGCTGTGTTCCCAGACTTGTACGAAAATTTCCATCGCAGCTTTGCAGCGACCAAATGATGATCGGTGCCTACGTATTTGGTTGCTGGCCGATACGTTCTCACATCTTGCACAACCCGAGCCCGACCTTTAGAAATTAACACATGGCCAATTTGGCTGCGGGAAGTTCCGCGAGGATGTGTCCATGTCTCTAGATGTATCTGTTTGTGAGGGAAGAATGTATTTGCTACTTTAAGATCATGAGCAATTGCAAAGTACATCATTCTCTCACCATTATCGGTCGCAGTTTCGTGTCGGAAGTACGGACCTATGTTTTCACACAAGTCGGTCTGATCTTTGCCAGCTCTAGCATTAAAGTCCCCAATTACCATTCTAACATCGTGTTCGGGTATAGATCCTATCAGATCGTCCAAGTCATTGTAAAATGAGTCTTTATCTTGGGGCTGGCTGACTTGTAAGGGCACATGTACACAAATTTTCAACAGTTTGGCTAACTTCATACGCAAGCGAAGCTTACACAATCGGTTATTGACTGCTTGGAAATCCAAAATAGCCTTCTTTACCTGCGGCCCAAGAAGAAATCCAGCTCCAAGATTTCCGAGGTCATCTCCATTGTAGAGCAACGTATAGCCCTGGGACACATGGTCTCCACTTTTAGGCCAGCGAGTTTCTTGAAGAGCAACGAGTTCCAGCCGATACTCTTTCATACACGTGATTAGGCCCTCTAACGCTCCTGGTTTTCTAAATGATTGCACGTTCCTTTTGGACTCCTCTCGTACATTGGAATGCATGATAATTGCTATATGAATATAACCGAAATCGTGCAAATACTATAGCTGTGTTTATTATTTAAATTCGTAGACCGAGCAGATTTTAAAATCTGAGTTTTAGCGATCTGAAATAAGAAACCGGTTTGAGATTTGTTGATTAAAACCCGTAATGGTCTTAGGTATCCGCCACCATTTATGGTTGATCAATTTTTGTGGTAAATCACTGAACCAGACACTGAGTTTGTTGTAGCGGTTAGTATGTATTTAGTATGAAGTTGAAGCTATACGTTCTGAATTCACCTCCAATACTCTTGTTCCGTTTCCAACTTTCCATAAAGCTCGTTTACAATTTGATCTTTTATGCATTATGATGTTTTTATTTAAATTGAGAACAATATGATGAAAACGGCACTCATTACAGAAATGTTTAGGCGTTGAATCAATAAAATCGAACCGAATGGAACATTTTTGCTAATCAAGAAAATCCATCAAATAAATCTGAAAAGAGAAACAAAATTACACAGCGCGATCGAAGCAGAAAAAGTATATAGCTTTTTAGTAATCAGTTAGAAATTCTGTGTAAGTTTCGTTTGGAAAATGTATACCAAAATATAAATTATAGAAACCGTGCCTCTCCATGACAGTTGTTTGATTTCATTTGAGCATTAATATCTATTTATGAAATTATTCATTGAAGGTGCTGAAAACAACTGACTATAATGTGGTTTAGTCGATTTCTAATAAACTTGCACAGACCATTTGCAACTGAAAACCATTCCTTCGCCGATCATTATGAACCTGTTTTATTGTTGGATGGAAATGTAGTTCTAAAATAATAGTTGACACGAGTTCCAAAATATGGCCAACAGGAATTGTACTTGACCATTCATTGATCGATTATGATGATGTTGGATACTTTTCGGTAAGTTTTCGGTAATTATGATTTTCAGTGAATTTTCATGCTACCGTTTGTGCTGTTTAGAGAAAATTTAAACAAATGCGTTACCAGATGAATGATATTTATTAATGTGAATGTGTCATAATATAGGTTATATTTTATAACCAGTGGTTTGGTTTACAAATTAAATCTCGTTATCGGGTGCTAACTATTTTATCGTTATATTCTATATTTACAAACTAAATGGTTAATTTTAAGTTGGGCATTTGGTAGTTTAAATTGTGTTGACTAGTATTAACTATATCTGTATATTTAATCACATAAAAATAAAAACTTACTAACTATCGTCTACTTAGGTGTCTGTAACCGGGTCGAGGTTTTTACAATTAAGTAAACCTTTCTTATCCTTTTATATTATGTGTAAAAAAGATGAACGGCAGGATCCGGCCGTTGCCCAGACTATTTGCCTAGTGATTGGTCGTACACCCCCATCAATGAATCATACAAAGTGTATAGAAAGAACTGCGGTAACTTTTATGCGCTCGGGTTTGAGAATATATGGGCGTATGGGATATACTATACTCTTATTTCTCATAGGGTTTCAATATAATCGAGTGCCGTAACGTTTTCTCTGCTTTAGATTCCTACATTGTTATTTTCATTTTGAATAGGCGAGTAATTGGTGTAATAACTCAACTTCTTATCATTTTTTTAATTACTACAAATTTTAATATGTATAATATATACAATAAAAAAAGGTTAAAACAGAAATTTATATTTTCATAAAAAATGTATGTATATGTATACGAAAGTAGCTTTTACTCTTAAAAGCTTTCTCGTAACAATTTTCACGATTACATAATTTTAATGCAAAAATAGAAGAAATGAATGAATTTATGTGGAAAATTGTATGTGTATTATAAAAAAATTTCCCCCTTTAAAATGTACAAAAAAAAAATGTATAAGACTTGAACGCAAAGTTTGAAGTTTCATTTTTATGTTTTTATATATTAATTTCTTCTTTTGAAAATTGAAAATTAAAACTTTTTTTTTGTTAAAATTGTAAATATAATGTAAAGTTTAAAAAAACATAAAATTAAAATGGGGTTTAGACGTTTTATTTCGGTATACCATTATTTTTAAAATCCGAATTGTTTAAATATATATATGTATATATATATATATATATATATATATATATATATATATATATATATATATATATATATATATATATATATATATATATATATATATATATTTATATATATATATATATATATTTTTTTTTTTTTTCCATTTTTCCAGTAGGGGGAAAATCCTCATGGACGTTGTGCCGGACTCTTACCGACTATAAAACCACCTACCTCAGCTCCTCGCAGCGACCGGTACCACAAAGTTTGCATTACTTCGACCGCTGGAATATTGTTTTCTTGTTTGTTCAAGTCGTTGTGCTCGCTTCGTCCCTCATTTTTATGGTCAATATTACCGTAATCATCTTGCTTATAGCATACCAACCATTCTCCTCCGCCACCATCTTCGAGATAATAGTTCGTGGTGTCATCTCTCCTACAGTATCTGTACACTTCTTTCTCGTGTCTTCCCACCTTGCACTGTACAGTATCGTATGCTCTGGTGTGTCGTCCTCTTCACAATATGCGCAGTTAGGAGAATCCTTAATAAGCATTCGATGCAGATAGCTATTGAAGCAGCCGTAGCCTGTCAGGAACTGTGTCAGATGAAAGTTCGTCTCTGCATGCTTACGATTCACCCATTCCCTTAGACTCGGAATGAGCTCTCTGATCCAGTGTCGGCACTCTCCCAACGTGCCTGCCATTTTGCTCTTTGGCCTCAACGATTGGTGGAGCACTCTTCGGCCTGCCATTACAACCGCTTCAGTTTTTTCTGGAGCCAATTGCATCCGATGAATACGAAGCCATCTGGAAATCTCCTCTACTCCGGCTTCCAGTCGTTCAACTAGTTGCTGCTCGTGTCTGCCGGAGACAACAAGCGCTAAATCATCCGCGTACCCTACCAAATTGGCATCTTCAGGTAGCTGAATTCGAAGGATGCCATCGTACAAGATATTCCAGAGCATAGGTCCTAAGATAGATCTTTGGGGAACTCTACTCGTAACTTCCATTTGGGTTGCTGTACCTCCAGCTTCCACAATAATTCGTCGTTCACTCAGGTAGCTTTGGAGTACCTTCGTCAGATATGGGCTAACTTTGAAGTTATTTAGTTCTTTTAGAATTAATTTCCAAGATGCGCTGTTAAAGGCATTTCTTCGTGTGATACCTCTAGACTCTTTTCTTTGGGGCTACGCAAAGTCCAAAGTCTTTGTGAATAAACCAGCTAGATTTGAGGCATTGAAAGCCAACATTACTCGTATCATTCGCCAAATACCACTCGATATTCTCGAACGCGTCATCTAAAAATGGACTTTGAGAAAGGACCATTGCAGTTACGGCCATCATTTGAAAGAAGTAATCTTATTAAAAATAAATGGCAAGAAATGTTCTTTCGAATGATAATAAAGTTTCCATACGATTAAATTGAAATTTTTTTAATTTTAGCACAAATTACCTCTATAGATTTCGTTATTACGGATAAAATCACGAACATATTGTTTGATGCTCCCTGTTTCTGGCATAACTACCGGTGTGATTTTTGCACTTGATTAATCTCGTGCAAATTTATTGCTTCTGTTGGAATAAGAGTTGTGTGAACGCTATATCGCCAAAACTTTACTGCTGAATTGTGTTGAAGAAATAGCGGCAAAATACATCGGTATGAAAAATGTGACATAAACCTGGCCAAATTGAAACTGGCCGAATTTTTTTGCAAATGTATCTAACTTGATGTGTTTCAAAACCAATTTCACTTACATTTAGTCATCCATCAAAACACATCCACTAAATTTTATGAAAATTTTATTATCAGTCGGCACATATTTTATCGAACAAGTATTGTTAATCTCAACGATTTGGCTTTTTAATAACTCGGTAGCACTTATAGCCTTTCTGAACTCGAATTCGTTTTACCATGGAGTGGGGTGTGTTAAATTTTTTAGCACGGTCATAGTTAAATTTCCCCGGATTATTTTTAATGAAGGTTATAACTTTTTTGTAAAGATTTTTATCAGATGTACCATGTACAGATTGCTAACGTTATTCAGCACCAATTTTTAATACGCCGGTGGTCGAGTAAGTCGAGTCAATTCAATTGAAATCGTGTACTCGATTTCAAGGCTCGTCAGGGCCAACAATTTTTTGATTTAATTTCTGTTGTAAAATTGGTTCAACACAGCTTCTGTTGAAATGAACATTCAATTTCTGCAAGTGTAAGAGCCATATCTTATGTTGCCCGTAATGAAAATATACGGTGATGGTCAACTAAGCATATAGTCCATTCCTGTATGTAAAATTTTCAATTTTCTCTATTGAATTGGCAAATATAAAAGATTTGTATAACATTACGCATTTCGGCGGTGGTGCAGTAAACAGAGCCATTGCTTCTGCATTCGTGGACTCGAGTTCAATTCTCGTCAGCGTCAATACTTTTTTAATTTAATTCCTTCGGCAAATTTATGAACCATCTCTTGAGTATAACCGTATTGAAAATCTAAGGGCCATCTCTTGTGTATGACCGTAATGGATTATCCATTCCTTTTGCTAAAATTTTCAATTTTCTCTATTGAATTGGCAAACATAAAAGATTTGTATAGCACCAACTTTATAAACGCCGGTGGTGCAGTAAGCAGAGTGGTTGCATTTGTATTTGTGAACGTGAGTTCCAAGACTCGGTTAGGCATTAAATAATTTTTAATTTAATTTATTTAATTTCTCCCTTCTTTTATACTTGCCACTTTTATATGGAGAATATTTAAGTTTTTAACAGAAGCTGAGTTGGATTATTTTTATTTCACCATCACCAATTTGACATGAGAAATTAAATCAAAAAATGTTTGCGTCGATCGAGAATCGAACTTAGATCCATAACTCCAAACTCACTGACTTTGCTTACTGGATCACCGCCGCATATATGTTTCATGCTATACAAATCTTTTATATCTGTCATTTGAATAGAAAAACTTGAAAATTTTAGGAAAGGCAATGGACTCTGCGTTTATTTCACCATTCGCCATACATATACCCATCTTGTATACATACCACTATTTGAAAAATATGAAAATGTTTAATAGAAGCTGTGTGTTGAACCAATTTGATTACAAAAGAAATTTAATTAAAATAATACCGTCCCTAATGGGACTCGAACCTAGGTCCACTAATCCAAAGTCATTCACTCTACTACCTCGGCCAACACCGTATTTATATTTGATGTTATGCAAATCCATTATACTATCCAATTGAATTGAGAAACTTGGGGAAATTGTTTAACAGAAGCTGAGTTGAACCAAAAATGTACCAACATTAATATCGTTTGAAACTTAACTGAACTGCATAGTGCCAGGTGCAACATTTAATGTGATGACATTCCAAGCAGTGTATTTCGAAGAAGTTAAAAATTTGACAAGCTATTCCTCCTTATGTTCTTAAAAATTATAAAACTTCCGTTCCAGTCAATGATGCTTGATGCGATTTTCTAAGCGGGCCACAATATTGACCACTGATATACAAATTTTAAGTTTAAGTCAGTACACGAATAACGTCCAAATAAAAAATTTCCCTATACAAACTGAAAGTATGTATAACAAATAGCTGAGTTTAAGTTTCTTTTATAATTAAAAACAAATTTAATTTAATTTCTTACAAATTAATTCAATTCAGATTCTGTTAAATTTTCATTTTTTTCTATTCAAATGGTGAGTATAAAAGATGGATTTATCAGTAATGAAATGGTACGGCAGTGGTCAAGTAAACAAAGTAATGGGCTTTGATTAGTGGACGTGAGTTCAAGAGTCATTCTGGATAAGGTTTTTTTAATTTAATTTTATCTTACAAATTAGTTCAACTCAGATTCTATTAAAATTTTCCAATTAATTGCATATAAAAGAGGGATGTAGTTCGATGGTCAAATAAGCAGAATCCAGAAATACTTTTGGTTATAAAAAAATCGATCAGGACAGGTATTTTTCCTGGGCCAGTTGGCCAATAAGTTAGCGAATTCGAGTTCAGGAAGGCTATATAAGTGCTACCGAGTTATTAAAAAGCCAACTCGTTCAGATAACCAACACTTGTTCATGTATATAAAAACCAACAACTTTCCTATTATTGTTTCAGGATTGTACTGTCCACCCAGACATTCTATTAAAAACAAACAATACTCAGGTTCTTCAAGCGTCTGGGAAAAAGTTTCATAATAGGTGGTGACTTAAATGCGAAGAATACTCACTGCGGTTCTAGATTAACTACAACTAAAGGAAAAGAATTACTGATTGTCATTAAAGAAAATGGATGTGAATCCATTTCAACTGGAAAACCAACTTATTGGCCAACTGGCCCAGGAAAAATACCTGTCCTGATCGATTTTTTTATAACCAAAAGTATTTCTGGACTCAGCAGGTGCAGGAATTGAAGCCACGAGACCATTAACAGCGTCGTTCTTTCGCCGATTGGGCTCTAGAGCAGTTGCCAAATGACCTGTTGTTTATCGACAAATTGTATTCAGCGATGAGGCTCATTTTTGACTTAACGGGTTTGTTAATAAACAAAATTGCTGCATATGGAATGATCAATTCAGCAACAATTGACGCCATGGAGGCCAGCATTGTTCGTGTTATTCGTGACGGCCAGCAGTGCTCGAAAAAGCTGTTGACGATGGAAACCCGGTATTAGTCTAGATTAAGCACAACACCTTAGGATTCTGTATATGTATATAGATGGTTTAGTAATATGTGATAGCGCAGTTCTGCATGGGTAATGAAAATTGGCTACAACTATAAAGCCGGATGCACGAATGCGTATAAAAATAAGAGAATTTTTTATCCGCACTCCCTATATTTCTAAAATTCTAAAAAAAAAATCTGACGTTGCTTATTTCTCATGTAAAATTTATCGGAATATACTTATTTTTATCCGCACTTGTGCATCATGCTTATTTATAGCAGTTCCATGCATAACAAACATGTTCGCCTTTTAACAGTGTCTGACATCTGGTGAAATATTTTCAAACTAGAGCGGAAGATGATCTAGCCATATAAAATCAAATTTTCCTAGGCAATTGTATAAACTCAATTTGATCATCATTCGCTCGTATGGATTACTAGCGCCTCTAGTGGCGCTTAAAAGCCTTTAGTCCATTATGCGAGGCATCAATTCTCTGACAGAAAATTTCATCGGTGACTACCAAGAAAACCTCAGTACACTTACACCAAGTAGAGAAATGTTTCTGGATATCAAAATAAATATGACTCGATCAATCGAAATAGGAATATCTCAACTCAATACGCAAAAGAAAATTGTAAAACTATATGAAATGACAGTATGGAACTCACATTGTTATCGTAAAATTGAGAACACGCTAACGGGAATTTTTGCAATTAACTCTGGATAGTCTGTTCCCGATAATCTTTAATCTCATGTTAGAATACGCCTAATTAGAATATGGCCACTCCACTGTTGAAATACTTTATTCATCAGTCCTTGTGTGTGGGCTTATCCTCATAGAGATCGGGCTTGGTATCTTCTAATTGAATTTTTGACATATACCTTTTTGATTAAATTAAAGTCAATTTTATTATTGTTTTTTTATTAGAAAAATATATAAAATGTAAAAGTTCAAATGGATAAAATAATTTTTTTGGATCATTTATATTTTTAACATAAATGTAAACAAAATACTTAAACTGCTCTGTTTCAAGTTAAGCTTTTGACCCCTATGTATATCTCTCCAATTATAGAATTTATACTGAATTGAAAATCGGTAAAATAAAACGAAGGAATTTTCAGTTTAGATTGAATTTAAAGTACCAGCTGTCGATTAAAATAATGAAAGGCTCCTGCCAGTATAATAATACAAAGATTAAGGAAGAATAAATCATAAATTATTATGGCTTTGAAAAGAGCTTTTTTCGTGGCAAAATTAATCTACATCCTAAATGTGTATATATGTATGTAAATAGTTCAATTTAACCTTAAATTTAACCACACACAAATCATGGCTCAGAATATGAAGAACAAACAAAAGCAATCGTGAAGTATTATATAGGTTTGATTGTTCTAATATGTTTAAGATACAAGCAAAATATACTTAAAACTACATAGCAGAATGATATTGGTCTATCATTATACATAATTGATATTGGTCGCTATCTCAAAGAGACACACCATTTATTGAATATTCAAACATCAAGGCTAGTGCAATATCAAAGCAAATGGTATTAAAACAATATTCACCGTACAAAAACATGATCCACATCTATGAAGGTTTACTGTGCCACAACTTTATTCTAGGGGTAATCTTTAAATAGGTTGAGAAATCCTAAAATAAGCGGAATCAAATAACATAATTCTTGTATACGAAAAATAAAATTTTATTTAATCATAATAAAAAAAACTCACTTCACATATATTACACAATCATAAAATTTAGTTTTGCTTAAAATTAAAACTAATTAAAATAAATTACTTTTTGTTAAATTTAGACCTTTTTACATCGTATATAATCAATAGTTTCAAGTACGCGTTGATACAATGAGTTGTATTCCTCGTCACTAAAGAATATTCTAACATCGGCAAACGTTTCCTTCAAGAAATCCTCCCGTTTTTCGCCTGTTCGTAACATACGACTAATCTCCCGTTTAATTCGTTGCCGCAATCGATTGCGTGACTGCTCTGTTGATATACCCGTTTGCTTCAGGGAGGCACGCCGTCGACGATTTATTTCACGATTCTTTTGCCGTCTAACTTCCTTTTCTTCCTGTGATTCATTTATGCGACGTATACGCTGTTGCATTGATCGTTTTTCCTTTTTATCATCAGATTTTTCCATCTTTACGTTAACCGCAGGCGGTGGCGTACTGGGTGCTGTAGTTGACAAATTGGTTGGTGACGGATAGTGCAGATATTCAAAATGATGTCCAAAAAAGGGAAATCGATCTACGTTCGTGCTACTATTGTGACTACTACCGTATAATAATCTATTGCTAAAATTACTTGAATCCAAATATGATGGGGGATAAGCGTGTGCTGGTACTGGAACCTGTGGACGAAATGATGTTTCCTCCGACAAGCCTTCAATATCCACTTGTAATAAATCGTGTGGTTGCACTACAGTCTTTTCATCAATAAAATCATTTGAAGACATACTTCTTCGGCCTAATTCTTCCATAATAATTTGTATTATTAATTATAAAATTACTAATGATTTATTTATTCTAAATGTATTACACAAAACATTTGACATTTTGAGTTATGTATGGTTGGGATTTTTGTTGTTTATTGTTTTAATTTATTATTATTGTTACTAGCTAATGTTTGTTTAATTTACAATTTCCCTGATGCTTAAAATATATTTTAAACTATTTACTTATTCCATTAAATACGATTAATTAGAAATAAAAAACTAAATTTTTGTGAAAAAATTTTGACATTTTATCGAAAGTAAATAATTAGACGCCATATTTTTTTTAATCTCTACGTAGATAAGACAACCACCGCGTTTAGAATTCGACATTCCCATCAAAAGATGGCAGTATAACTCAAATTATTTTGAGGTTTTAAATTTGAAAAAACGACATTTATATCACAATTTACATTTTATTTAACTGAAAACACACATTTCAAAAACAATAAAAATCTTAGAAAACTATTTTAGAATAAACATAAAATTTGCAGCAGCTTATTATCTCATAAATAACTTTGCCAGCATAGATTACAATTACATAGATTATTTACAGATACATATACAATCTAAATTTTTACTGGCCCTATGATAATTTCTGACGAGTTCTTTTAGCCGTGTCTAATTCGTCTAACAACTGTTTAAACTGATCTAACTCTCGCCTTCGATCTCGTTTTCGTTCGGCATCTTTTGCTAAACGGGATGCACGTTGTGATGGCGTTTCGTTGGCTCGTTTTATTTTGGCTCGTTCTCGATCCGCCTCGCGTGCCTTAAGTTTTTGCTCGGCTGATAAATTGTTGCGTCGAACTCGTGCTAAATATGCCGCTCGTTCTTTCCGCTTTTCATGTTCTTCGGCTGAAAGATTATCACGGAACTTCTTTTTATTAGCGTATCTCTTTTTCTTTTCTATATCCGAATGTATTGCGTTCATAGCAGATTTCATAAGATCATCATCATTATCGTTTGTATCGAATATGAATTCAATAGCACATCTATCATCTGGTCTTGAAGTTTCCGAATCAGCTATCACTGTTTCGCTTATGTACAACGGATCATTTTCCGGCTCCGTTTTCATTGTTATATTATAATTAAACTATCCTTAACTAGTTTAAATAAAACGTTTAATACATATTAGTAAACCAGTAACAATATTAAATAATATTACTGCTGACTGCTCTTCAACCATACAGTTAAATAATTTTATGGGAACGTCAAATTTTTATTTGATAGATGTATGTCGATATGATATTGCAGTACACAAAAAGATTTCATTTTGCACGCAGCCAAATATTATTAAAGCTTAGCACACACTGCAAATACATACCGCGTTTTTCTGATGTTTTGTTGTTTTTCTTTTCGATGCATATTGGTGCTTGCATCTTTAAAAAAAACAAATTTTTCCACCTAACAATATTAAATATTGGCTTTGGTACCAAATAACTTATAATACAAGCTGTTATTGCCACTAATAAAATAGTGACAGTAATGGTGAAAACAACATAAATAGGTGGCCAGTAGTCATTTTTGGTGGTTTTCGATATATTGATATTTATAATTTATTTTCAAAAACGAGAACTAAAACCACAAATCAATTGGTTTGGAATTATACCTATAATAGCGCAGTGGCTAAAGCTTCGACGATTACGATCGGTGATTAAATTGAAAACATTTATGACCCTCTGTTGGAATGTAGAACTCATGGGCCGACCGCTCATGTTAGTACAGGCTAGCATGGAGCTATGCAGTGTGCAGATGGCCAATTAAAAAAAAACGGACCTGTAGCATTGTACAAAATAGGGATACTGTTCAGCTTTCAAAGGACAATAAATCCACTAGCCGAACAGTCTCTAATTAATGTATGTACTCGTATGTGTTGGTAATTATTAAAAAAAAAAATACTATCCATCAAAATCGACAATAAATTGAGAGCTCAATTAATTGTTTGCATATAGCGATAAATAAATAAATATATATATATATATATATATATATATATATATATATATATATATATATATATATATATATATATATATATATATATATATATATATATATGCATATATATATATATATATATATGTATATATTTATATATATATATATATATATATATATATATATATATATATATATATATATATATATATATATATATATATATATATATATATATATATATATATATATATATATATATGTATGAGGCGCTAGAGGCGCTAGTAATCCGAGCGAAAGATTATCAAAGTGTATTCATACATGTAATTCCTTATGAAAATCTTATTTTATTGACGATTGTAAAAGTAGAGAAAGCGCCTCTCGTGGAAAAAATTAAAAACAGAATATACAAGGATTATGACTTTTGTGATTCGTGTGATTATGGAGGAAATAATTATACATAATCAGTAATTTTGTTCAATACAAAAAACGCAAAATAGTATGTATTTGTAGTGAAAAAATTAGTGGGTATTTGTAGTGAATCTGTTTTCCCCAAAACTGTGTATTTCGGTAATGATTTAATTCTCCATTGTATACATAGATAATTTTATAATTCCTTCTTTCATTCAAGACACTGTAGCCGTAAACAGATATAATTAGCTTTATTAGAATTTATGAGAAAATACGAAAAGTTTACAGGATATTGGTTTTTCACTGAATTTAAATAGAATATCGCTTACAATACAATCTAACATTTACAATTCAATAAATTTAATTTATATCAAAAATAACTTAGACATTACAGCTGAATTTTATATACAACAAATCCCGGAATTTTTACAAACTGTTGTTGATTTTCAGATATTTAAATTTTTCACTTATACGCAACATATTTTCTGGTATTTAGTAATCAGTATATCGTGATTTTGGACATTGTTGTTGAGTATCTTCCTAACTAGTTCGTTTAAGTTAGGAGTTCAACCTAGGTCATCTTTTACCAAAAACGAAGTCGTTTCATTTTATATAGTTAACTCGATTCCACCATTTTCAAATTTATGTTTATGAGTTTCTAATTCACAGTTTAATTATTTCTTTCTAAAATAAATGTTTAAATAAAAATGTTTTATTCATAGCGGTTCCAACCAATTTCCAATTTCAACTTGACTACAACTTGCCTCTTTAGCATAAACGCTAAAAAAGATAACTCAGATTTAATCCAAAGTAAACTAACTTCAAGCTATACATAATAACTCGACCCTAATTATTTACAACGGTATTCATTTCTTTGTATAGGTGAAAATTTTTAATCGAACGAACCAATCCTTTTGCCTTTAGGTTCCAACCGTTTTAATTAAAAAAAAGAATCCTAATCCAATTTCTACAACATTTTCAAAGATAATTACGTTTTTGGGTATATGTAATCAATTTATTTTGTCCGACCTTACTTAATCTGAAAAAATCTGTCATTACATCATATTTAAAAAGGTCGGGTGTTCAAGTTACTGCACAGCAAATGTTATGTAAAATGTTATATCAATAAGTTAATGTTGGTGACCGCCTGTCACCTGTATCTGTCGAGATGATTTATGTTGTATCTTATTGGGCATATCTTTAGAGCTTTCTAAACAGTATTTGTTTGTTATTGTATGTTGAAATCACATATTAAATGTTTTACATGAACTTGTAGGTTTTGATATGACCGCCATTTAAGAAGTTTGCTAGATTATTCAGTGATTATTTTTCAAGCATGTTTACCCTTATTTCTTAACTTACAAACAATATATCGTTCACTGCTCTAGCCAAACTTAGGGCCAAGCTCTATGAGCAAACATAGGTTTGCAAAAGGCGTAAATTAGAGGTGATCATCAAACTGAATTATAAAACGTTTTACGTCAAAAGTTAAACGTTTTATTATACAATTTAAATTTTTTCCTATCACAGATTTCAAGCTTATTTTGTGTTTGAAGAAAGCGGCTTAGTCTTATAGTTCTGTTTATTTACATACTTAATTACCGCCATTTTACAATCACCTATGTTCTGTTGGTTTCTATAAAATAATACAACTATGTACACTTTTAACTTTATGATAATGCAATGATATCATCTAATACGCACGCTTTATTATAATAAAATGTTAATTATTTAATCATCAAAGCACTATAGAATGACAAACATTTAAATTCTTATCTCATAAAGTATTCATCGAATTAAAAACTCGTTATTGTCTCTAGTAAAACCATTCTTATACTAGAATGCATATAGTAATTATCTGGCTGTCATCGTGTGCTAAAGCTTAAACCGTTCGATTTAATCTTTTAAAAAAAATTCAATAACTGATAAAAAAAAAAATTCTTATCAAAATTTACCGTTCGCGCTTAATAAATCCACTTCAAAGTTATATATAGATCAACCGAAAATCGTACATCGAACAAAATCAGTTGTAAACCGGCTTTCAATTAAATCACACATGCACAATGAATTGGATTGTTGTTGCGATTTCGTTAAGTGTTTTATTAACAACGCAAGTTTGTGATTGTAAATTCAACGATAATACAATTGGCTTTCCTGTGACACCAAATCAATTCCCCTGGTACGTCCTTATCGAACCGATCAAAGCAAATGGTGACGTTGAATATTCGTGTGGTGGTACAATAATATCCAGTTCATGGATTTTGGCATCGGCGGGTTGTGGTTATTTCAAAACTGTGTATTTCATACTTAAATTTGGTTCAGTGAATTACTCAACATCGACAATTGTGTATAATGCTACGACATTTATTTCGCATCCAGAATTTGATTGGTACTGGAGTCAAACAAATATCGCACTAATTCGATTGGATGAACCACTTACGTTTTCATCGTTTATCAGTCCTATAAAATTACCCGATGGTGTGGAACGATTCGAAAATTATATCGTAGATATTAACTACTATATTGGAATCATCGCTGATGAACGTGTCGATGGGAAACAATTACTACGATGGGGCTACACAAAATTAATTACGAACGAGGAATGTGCTAATATTACAACTAATTATCCAAATTCTGAGATGTGTTCGGTCGACGATGGCATTGAGGATGGAAATAAGGTGTTATGTCATGCAATTCCGGGCTCACCATTAGCAATTTACCGAAATAAGGAATGGGTTCAAATTGGTATAACTTCGATGGCCGGTTGTAATCGTTATCCTAGTGTATTTACAAATATCGCACTATTTGTGGACTGGATAAAAACTACTCAAGAAGCATATGAACAAGGAAATTTAACACTAGTCGAGAAAAACCCACCGTTGATCGCGTTATCTCCACCACCAGTCGAATTGTCTACGATACCAACTGAAATGGAAGAAACTGTGCTATCGTAAGCTTAGTAATAAGTTATTTTTGATTGTAGTCTTTAAATAAAATTCAATTAAAATTAAATAAAGAGCATGTAAAAAACAACTTTTGCTTTTATGGTTTTATTATACAATATGATCCGAAATTAGAAATTATGATTGGGCCTTATCACAAAATCATATAATTATTATGATATACATATATTTAGGCGATTATCTATATTAAATTAACAGTGCTGTAAATTAATAAAATAAATTCCTTCCTTTATACAAAAATTATTGTAGTACAACCGATTTTCTTATCATTTTTATTGATTTTTGCCAAGTTCTTGTGATTATGAAATGCATGTTTTAATCTAATGCATATCAATTTATTATGTTATCTCGCAAACTTGTTGACGTATTGTATTTTATTTTGACCACGCAAATTTTTGATTTAATTAATTTTAAATTTGCTAATCTTCTAAAAATCCCAAATAAGTAATAGGAATACGTACAACATTGATATCGTTAAATAATAATATAAAATTTGAATTAATCACATTTATTGTACCTTGGCCAAGTTCAACCACCATTCAAAAAACAATTTAGCACGGGTTTAAACAAAATATTATCCCATATATAATTTAATTTTTGTATTATAAAACAGAACCGCATATAAGTATTCGATATACAGATAATTTTAAAAATATGACAACCGACTCAATGACAGTTATAAATATGCACTTGAACTGAAACGCCATTGATAAAGTGTAAGCGGCAACATTTTATTAATTGTTACAGATAATTCGGGTGACGAGTGAAATTTAACTGATATATGGCAAACACTTTCAAAATGCCTTAATTAGTTAGATTTATAGAAATAAATAGGTAGACTATTGTCACAACAAGGCATGCGTAAAAATAATATGACAAAATTTAGAAGCGAATGAGTATGAAGATGATTCACGCATAATATTTAGAGTTGGCCTCATGATCATCACACAACAGACAACATATACTCTACTAAATATGCGGTGCTAAAAGCAATGGATGGCCAACAAAAAGATCAAAACTTGAAATACCTATCAGCGCTATTCATTGTAGACTTGCACTTGAACTTAAAAATTATCAAAGCTTGTTTATCCAAAACAGAAGATAGTGTCTATGTACATAGATATAAATGATTCTAGAGATAAAACTGTTTTGAACTGCTTCAGTTTGTGTGCCGCCGCACAAATCATTTATTATAAAGTAAACATTTTCGCTAGACCATTTTTAGCTGTATTGTGAATCGCCATTGTGCACTTACAACCTTTCAAAATATTCAAAACCACTTTGAAGGTGATTTCTGTGTTACGCAAACAATGTATGTGTATGTAATCGAATTATCTACAGTTAGGCTTAAAAAAGTTTCGTCGTCAATTCATTTATTTGCCAGTCGGCTTAGGCATATCGTCAACTGCGAAATTGTTAAATTTATATTTTTTTCATTTTTGACCAGAATACATGTTCAGTTGAATTCACATTTTCAGAAGTTGGTATTTTTTTAAAATTCAATACAAATTTATGAATTATCATTTTTAAGTAAATTGTAAATATAAGAAATTTTTAGAATTTGTTCAACACAGGATTGTGCTAATCCATTGGACTATCCATTGAATTCCATAAACTAATAAAATGACAAAATAACAGTCTGTATTGTATTTGCATGTTCTTATTCTTTACCGTACGTAAAATACTTGTTGCTTCCTAGTTAGAAAATAACCCTCAGTATATATGTAGATATTCATTGGCGGGGTTGCCATAGTTATATTTTCTTATTCAATCCCATGTTAATACATTTTATTTTGTTTTTAAACATAAATCTTAATTAATTTTCAAAGTAACTTAAAAATGACCAGGGGTATTTATTTAAGCCAGAAATAATATATTTTAACTCGGTACCTCCTTGCTTGTATGGTAATACACAGCAAACATATTCAGAAAAGGTATCATATAGTCCAAATACATATTAAACAAGTCGGTTTACGACAATCGAATATTAAAATGACTGAAAAGAATAATTTAATAGACGAAACATCATTTATTCTACTATAACATTTTTGCTAAGTTTTTACTCAGTAGTTTTAACTATTACCTTACCAAATGAAAAATATTTCACACTTAAAATCACAACAAGAACTCGATAGAAAGAAATATTTTTTACAAAAACAACAAAATTTTACATCTTACATGCATTAACTAATTCCTTTGTTCGTATTTCAGCAATTTCATGTATAAACACATTTTGATCACCTTTCGCTCGATATGCGTAATATCGATTGATTTCCGTGGTTTCCCTTTTTCGCTATAATTCAGCAATATTAAAACAAATACTTAGTAACAACGTATAGTCTAGCGACGCCCAGACGAAAGAGTATTTTTCAAGTTTATTAATTACATTATTTACTAGCCACACTATTCATAATATTATTTTCTATCCTATTTACAAGGTTATTTACATCACTATTATTACAATTCAACTAGAATCTTTTCAGCGCTCAGTAAAACAGTTTCTTTCAGTGTGTTTTTTCTATTGGTCTTTCAATGGATAACTAACGCCTCTAGCAGCATTTTACAGGTGAATACACTTCCAATACATAATTTGTTATTTTTGTTTATTCACATTTTCCATCTATCTTAGCTTTATTTACTCTAAAGCTGCGGAACATCTCGGATAAAAGTCGACTTTTACATTAATTTTCGGTAAATTCATTTGCCCTATTAAAAATTAGGGTTAACCGAGTACGCAAAAGTAAATATGTAATATATATTTATGTTGTTCATTTTTAATGATCTACGATCTACCAAATGAGTCCGCTGAAAATAAACAAAAACACGTATTTCAGTAAAACAAAAATACTAAAATTCGACTTTTACGTTTACCTATTACTTTTTGTAATTGATTAACCCGACTTTTTTTTTGTTGGTAGCAGCCTATATATACAAAATTTGGCTACGTGCACGTCGTGTTGTAGAAGTGACTAACAAATCATATATGTATTGGAAAAGTGACTAACAACCCTATATATACAAAATTTTGATAAATGCGTTTTATCACGTTTTATATAATGCTATATTACTGGATAAGTTATATTGATTCTGTATTTTAGAAAGATCATATATTCCTCACCTCAAATATATTTAAATATAAAAATAATGATTATTTAACAACCTTTCTGTGTTCGATTGTATTAAATGTCCCATACAAAACGAAAATATCACTTGAATATCACTTTAAACACAAGTCTTAAGTCGGCAAAGCATTCTTTTAGATTGTTGCTAGATGCCACTACCCCGGACATTTATAGTTCTCAATATGACAAGGTCATAACTTAAATATCGAATATATATTGTGTTTAAATTGTTTATTAACAAATTATTCTACATTATCGAATCCAATAAATGGACTTTAATTGAATTTTGTTTGACTAAATCCGACTTATACTGAAAAAAAAGTGTAGTACAGTGCAATAAAAAAAACGACAATCATATTATGGTTACTTCTATTTTAATGTTTTCCGTTAGGCAACGTTAATTAACGTTTAACATGCAAACCATTTATAAAGGTAATTTTGTTATCATCAGGGACAATTAATTCTGTGCCTTAGAGACTCGTGGAAAGTAATGAGAACTTTGATTATAAAAAAGCAATGACAACTATAATTATAAGGCAAATTGATTTTTTTTTTAAATTTTGAACTACAGCCCTGATGAAATTGTTGCATGGCGTGTATTTTACTGCAATGCAGCCAAACTATATTACAAAGTAATAAATTTCAAAACTAACCACAAACTACTACACGCAACCAAATAAGAACAAACCTACGTTATCGACACTATTGTTGTGATATTCTTCTTCCCGAGTTTTTTTTATTATTATGTATTGTTTTCTTGGATTACGTTAATGATACGGTTCATTAATCTAATTGCAAACTATATTTTCTCTAATTTCACCGTAAAACGAAATCGATTAAAAATCTAGTGACAAGGTATTTATTAAAATTTAGTGTATTTTAGTTAGTTAATATTCAATTTAAGTTTGTCACCAAAATTAGCAAATAATTTTCTAGTTTCGATTAGATTTTAATTGAATCAATTTGTCATTTGACATCTTCAATTGAAAACTTTTAATGTGCAAACATAGCTAGCGGCGTTAGCAGGAGTAAGTTATTTTTATATATAACCAATTTTGTGTGACGATACCGATGAAATTCATTTTTTAGTGTTATTGTTATTACTAATCTTACCGTTTTAATGTGAAATGATTTAAACCCCCAAAAAATTGTTAACTCATTAGGCCTGCATACACGCAAAACTAAATAGATAAGCCCTTTGCACAGTCAACGAATAACAAATGCCTGTCACGATCGTGCAACTTGTTGCATCGTCTTCGTCTAGTACGAGCTGATGCTCCAACATGAATAATAGAAGCAGTCTAAGCAAAGTTCGGTCAATGAAAATCTCTCACTTTGTCGATAACCTAATATAAACTCAAAAACGATTTATCAAACACAAGCTCACTGCTGTATATGTGATTGGCAAGCCTTCATCTTTAAAGCATTTCATAGTGGTTGTTTTGATTCTCCGTTGGTGTGCAACAGCCCACCATTACAACCGTTTCAAGCCCATCAAATACCAAAGAATTGTTTTCACATATTTTCCGTTCTAAAGAAGTAACTCCTACTCCCTTGATTTTTATTTTGTAGATTAACCACACGGCCAAAATACAATACAATAAGAACAAAATCAAATATGGATGCAATGGATATACAAGCTGTTGAATCAAAATTATGCGATGTAACTGTAACACCAATCCCGATGGGTTCAAAATCAAATTTAATTCAAATTCCTACATTTTCATCACAACAATTACAACAGCATCAGCAACAAAATTCACTCATTTCACCGGTATCTCCATTAATAATAACGACACAAACATCAGGTAATATCACAACGCCAATGACATCGTCAAATAATATTCCATCGACAATAGCAAATAATTCGGGCCTATCAAAATATGCTCAACTACTGGGTGTACTCGAGGAAATGGGACGTGATATACGGCCGACGTATACAGGAAGTCGAAGTTCTGCGGAACGCTTGAAACGGGGTATTATACATGCTAGGATTTTGGTGCGTGAATGTCTTTTAGAAACGGAACGATCAGCAAGGCAATAAATAGTTAATGTTATTTATTATTTTCTTTTATTTTAAATTAATTGATTTTTACTTGGGAGAATATTAAATCTTCCTTCTCCGTACTTCAATGTCATCTATTGAGGAATACCTGAGCTATACTTGATCTGTCGATTATGTTTAGTACTAACACTAAAGATTGTACACGCTGATTTCAAAAAATTTCAAGTTACGGAGTTTAGTTTGTCAATTAAATAAAACTTTTATATTTTATTACCTCTTGCAAAATATTTTTATCACAATTTTATATTATACAACAAATAAAATTAAAAAGTAATCAACAAATTATAATAAATAATTATAAACATGAAAGTACAAACTTTTAATAATAAAAAATTGATCTTTTTGTAATGAGATATTTAAATAAGAAAATATACATAAATATTGAATGTATTGGTTTTAAAAATTTTACAGTTAAAATAAAAAAAAAAATAATTCTCAGGAATATTTAGTTTATATAAACATAATTTATTTTTTTTGTGTAGTAAATTTATAAAAATTGAATTAAATAATAATTATCATATAAAATTGATTGTTGTAGGAGGAAAACTACCAAAAAAAATAAAAAATAAAATATATTTATAACAAAAAAGAAAAGACAAACAAACACATAAATGTATACTAAAATTTTCTTAGGATTTAGTACCTATGTAAACCATGTATACTAGAAAAACCATTTTTAAAATACATACATATTTTCAAAATTTAATTTAATTGACATTTATAATTTATTTCGAGTTTCAATCGAATAAATTTGATATTTTTTGTTCAGTAGTCGATGTTCAGCCTCGCGCATTTTGATCGACAACCCCGTTTCCTTATTCTTCAGATATGCAATGACAAAAGACCGATTTGTTTCGTGTACATTCGGATGGTTTAAAAATTCGTCGATATTCATCCACTGTATAGCGGCTATTTCACGGTCACATTTAACTAAATCTGCCGTTTCCGGAATTAAACTAACAACAATATAGAGATCGGAACAGCCAAATCCAGCACCGTGTGCATGTCGTATCGAAATAATAGAATCGAATTTTGTTTGGATATTAGTTTCTTCTTTGATTTCTCGAACAGCTGCTTCCGTAAAATATTCGCCGGGTTCAACATATCCTCCGGGTAATTTCCAACTGTTTGGTATTAATGAATTCTTTTCACTTACAACCAATACTTCGTTCTTATCGTTTATTACAATGCCACCGACACCAATCATTGTGTGAGCATACGGGGGAAAACCTTCGATTTCATTTTTGGGAAGCCAACGGCACATCATTACAAACGTCCGTTTTGAGTGGTGGTAGCAGAAGCCATTCTAAAAAGAAGTAACTATATGTTAATTATTTAATATATACCAACTGTTGACCAAAGTTAGTAAAATACGTTTTCCATTCTGCTGTTAAATTTTCTCAGGTAGGGAAAAATCAGTCATTTCTTACAAAAATTTATTATTAATCATGAATTACACAAAATCGACCATTATGCTATGTCTTGATGCTATAATTAATTGAAGCAATTATGACCATAATTTGAGATTTTAGTATCGCCAAACGAAAGATGATCAAGTCATATTAAATACAATTTTCCAAGGCTATTTCATGTAAAGCCACTTTTTGATTATCTTCCGCTTGTATGGATTGTGTCAATTAGTTTAAAATTAAATATATACACACCCATAATTATTTAGCCTACATTTCCTTCAGCAAAATCCATACATCAATGTAGGCTAATTTAAAATCATAAAGCCGATAGAAAATTCAATTTATGATCATATTTAATTTGTTAGTATGTCCTATATACACATGACAAATTATTTATGTCAAGACATAGCATATATCTCGAATGTAGTTTTTGATTTACGATCAATTCAAATTGCTAATTTTTTTTTGTCATTGTACACTTCATAAATTTTAAACAGTGTACACTTCATAAATTTTAAATATATTATCCAAATTTACAACAACGAAATTGCTTGCCAAAATGGATGATTTATCCAAAAGGCTCAGCGATCTCATATCGTTCAGTTATTTATTAATACTAGCACTCTGGTAAATCAAGAGTTGATATTGTAAGAAGAACAACGCATCAATTTCAGGATAATATCGATTTTATATACACTTTTAACTAGATTTTGATACAAATATGTAGTTAGTGTGATAATACTTTTATTAAGTTCAAGGGCACCTTGATTAACAATTTAATTGGTCTAATAATCAGAGTATAAAATAAATCGAAATATTAGAATTCCTACAGCTCAAATATGAAATTTCCAACATCGGTCGTTTACTAACCATGTAAGATAATGTCGTCACATGTACAGCACCCAGCTTGAACATTGTATATTTAAAATTTACTCATTTAACACATACTTCTTTTGATCAATTACATAATTTAAAAAGAGCAAAATGTAACACTGATAAACTAAAATGCAAGTGTGTAGTAGTACCTAACAATGAAATAGGCTGATTATTGTGATGAGATAATCAAATGATAACATGTAAAATCGGACGATAGTCTCAACAATTAAAGTACACAAACCAATTTTGCACTCACTTCAACTAGAACCGGTACCCATGCGGCTTGGTTGTTATGCACGCGAAACCATATACCACGTCGCTCACTATTTATCCAATGTTCCAACGATTCTATAATAAGGAATAACATTAGATAATTTCTAAGCCAAGTTTAATTTGTATATAAAATTGCCAGTTACTTGCTAATTTATCACGGAAATTTTCGGTTTCGCCTTCGACACTCGAATCGATCGTGATTCCATTAAACCGGTCAAGTATCCCTCGAAATGTTCCTGGTGGCGCATCTTCGACAAGTTTGCCCCTAATATAAAATAAATTCAATAGTTTATAAACTTGACATAAATATTTCAAGTATTTATTTATCAACCTCGAGAACCATTTCTCCTTCGCATCAATCGAGTTTTTTAAATCATTCGACATGTTTGTCGATACAAATTTACAATATTTACGTACAACACTTGGTTGAAATAAACGACGAGGTTTATCAGAATTTAACAGTAATAGTGATTTAAAAATGTTCATTTGTGTCAATCATAAATGCAGAATTTATTTAAAGTAAAAAAAAAAAATAAAAGAAAACAATTATAGATAAAGATTTGTTTCGTCTCTTCTTCTATAATATATAATAAAGTACATAAATATAAACTATTATTTAATTATAAAATATCAATAATTGAATAAAAATATTTTTTCTATTTACATAAACCAAAATAATAATAATATGAACCACTGCAGAAAGAACTAATTTGTATATTTATAAATTAATTAGAATATATATTACATATTATCTTATGTATAGTTAATGAATTTAATAAACTTTATTTATTTATAGCTGAATAACATTCCAGCCAAGGGCAATTAATTTAAAAATATAACTAAAAGAGTTATAAAATTTCAATTAGGTAACTACAATTTTGTTTCGTCGGTGTGTTTAGTGATAAGAAAATATGACAATTTTGACATTGGTAAATTGTGAAGTATGGATTTTGTTGGCTAAGTTTTGATTTACGCGTGACTGCGAGACACATATCTTTTAACACTTAAAAATGTTGCCGCTGTATTAGAATTAAGCTACACCGTCGCGTTTACGGCAAATTGATCAATACGAAAAAGACGATTTGATTACGAATAATATATTTTGACCTTCTCATTGTAAGAAAATTAATATATTTTGTAGATCGTATCATTAAACAAATTAACAAGTTGCACCGTATGCATCCTTCCAAAGGATGTAAACAAACTTTCGCAATATGAGGTTATATGAAAAAATAGTTCTAAAAATGTATATGTAATAAATAACATTATTATGTGTGATCGGAGAATATAGATAATGAAATTCTTAGTTTAAAGCTTGGTCTTTTAATACATTTTATCGATTTGGTTTAAATTAATTTTTCTAAATGCTTAACAAACGTGTAAAACTGTAAAAAGAAATTGTATTTCATACATAAATTTTGAATAACTACAACTTTAATTTGCTATGATTAAATTATAAAGTTTAATCCTATACAAATTATTATCAAATTTATGTCGTTTTTTAACTTAAGTTTCGAGCATATGTAATAAAAGTTTAGACTAAATAGATCGAAAAAATATACAAAAATATAATGCTCTTGTGCTATATTCTCCTTCGTCAAGTGTCTGACATCTGGTGAAATATTTTCAAACTAGAATAAAAGGTGATC
Organism: Tipula unca; assembly: GCA_951394425.1. Classification (NCBI taxonomy): domain Eukaryota; kingdom Metazoa; phylum Arthropoda; class Insecta; order Diptera; family Tipulidae; genus Tipula; species Tipula unca. The sequence continues at coordinate 81,491,660 of OX596380.1, forward strand.
AAGTCAAATAAAATAACATTTTCCAAAAAAATTTCATGAATAAGGCTTGCTTTACATTGAATGATTTAAGCAGATCTGCATAATTTGAAATTAGTAAAATAAATAAAATAAAAATGGAAACGTCAAAAATAACTATAATATTTTAAATTATTTTCAATGTGTGTACAAAATTTAGCATATTATACATTTTACGTACATGTATTGACGTCTGTTTATAGTAGCAGATGAAGCGCGACATTCTTTTTTCGTTTTCATCTGCCTTTTTTTGGTTTATTGGGATCTTTTCGGTATGATTTTTTTGCAGATGATATATTTTCCTCATTCTTGCTTTAATCAATTTTAATTATTGTATCTCAGGCTTTTTGTAGATGTCGAAAGTCCTCAAATGTAAATCAAGCTTAAACCATTGGCACCTTTATACATTGGCCTATGAATGACTTCAAATGATGACGTAAAATTATGTGGGGTTAAGAAAAAATATTTTTTTTCTTTTTGTGGGTATATGTGCGTATATTAAGTTATATGAATTAAATTATATTTATTATAGCATAAATTGTAACTTTTAATTAAATTTATGTTATAGTCATAAAATATTTTATTTTATTACATATAACTTTGGCTGCGAATTAAGTTTAATTTTTTGACGCTAGTAGCTCATAAGTTGAATAAAAAGAATTGTTTGTTTTTATATTATTGTTTTTGTTTTTTTGTTTTTGACAGTTCGTTATGTTATAATGTATTGACGAGTGATGAACATAACAAAATTGCAATATGAATTGCAAAAAATTAATTATTATATACCGTCTAGCTTGTTTTTAAATAAAAAAATATATTTTTTTCATATTTCGATAGAAAATTAAGTTTAACTATTAAGCTCTTATGATATGTTATTCAACTACATCAGTTGAAAAAGTAATGTATTTCAAAATAAATGAGATTACTGTTAGTAATATAATATTTTAAAATAATATTATAATTATTGGTTTAAACGTATCGAAGTTATATAAAAAAGCGCATTTTATTTCCTTTTGACGAAAAACCAACATCTTCTCACTTCGACGTAATAAAGGCAGAAGGAGAATAATAAAAATAATGACAAATTTTCGAAACATAAATTAAAAAATAAATTTTTTTATATAACTTTACCCCGTAACTGGACTATTCAAGTATAGTCTAGACACTCTCGAACATTATGGAATTTTCGAAAATTAGTATATTTGGTATAAATACGAGATGAAATTGTAGGAGCTAAGTTAGTTTTGTTTTAAATATGATAGTGCGCCTAGTAGTAACACGGAAGAGTGAAAGTTAAGTGTTTAAAGATTTCAAGTGTAATATAGTAATTATTGAGAAATTAAATAATTAAGTGAATAAGTCAATTAAGTAAATTAGTGTTTATGCTGTGTGCCTTAACACACTAAATATTGACTAAACTAAAATAAATTGAACTTTCACTATTGAACACCAGGTTATAGCTGAAAAGTCTCTTTCCGAGGTTACTTTTCGTCGACTTTTCATTTCAGTTGGGAAGTTAGTTGCAATTTAAGTTTGTACATGTTTCGAGAGAAACTTCATTTAATGATGTCATTTATTTTTCGCAAGAATATATCTCATTTTTCCCTGTCGAACAATTTACATGACATTTATAAATAATTATTACGTTTAAAATTGTTATAAAATTACAAAGCATATAGTATGTTTGTGAACAACTCTCCTCGGTGGCTGAATTTTTTTCAATTAAGATACTTGTGTGTTCATTTAAGAGGTTGATTTTCCAGTTTTCCATTGCGTGAATCAAAAATGTATATTATGATGTAAAGAAATTTGAACATTTATCTTCGTGTCTGACTATGATTATCCTACTAATATTAATTCGGAAATAAAAAAATTTAGTGTTATCTAGAATTAAATCGGTTATTTTATTCACAACACAGTGGTCGAACCTTGTTTGATAGGGCAAAAACGTAACAGTACCATAATTAACCACCATCTAGTAAACAATAGATAAACTCAACTTAAACAATTGTGTGCGTTGGGGCGCGAGTGGCAGTATATATATCACGAAAGTAAACGATATAATAATTATACGACACAGAGACTGATAAGAAAACATTAAATATGCATTTATGCAAATAATACCTAATAAAATATGGAGTTTGTACAAATTAAAATAAACAAATTAGTACATTAATTCATATGTATACAAAATTTGTAACAAACAGCTTAGAGTACCTAATCCAAAATACAGCCAGCCTCGCAAATGATGTTAAAAGGTGATTGAACTTCACATTATGTATTTTGCAAACTCTCATAGCTGTCATGATAGTTACATATTTTTGACAGATTACATTGTTGTTATATTTTATAAAACAATACACATTTTATATGTACAAAATCAAAACATTTATTTGTATGTGTTGTTGATAATTTCTAAAACAAATATTTTGCTTTTATTTTATTATTTTTATTCAACACACATGTAGTTCGAAGATTACGTACGAAAATATAGAATTTTTTGTGTTTTTATTATTATGATTACATCAGTATCAGAAGCAGTAGCAGTATTCATTTCGTTTCATTATAAATTCAGTCTAGTAATAGAATTCATTGAGCGATAATGTTGCGTGCAATTAATGCGTTATCAAAATTATCAAAAGCCGGCTTTGCATCTATGCCGGCACCTCAAACGACGCCAGACATTCTATACACGGGGGTAAGTCTACAAATTATTAATAACTGTAAATTAAATTAACTAGAGTGTTAAAAATAAAACCAATTGTACATTTTATCAAGTAAAAATTCAATATGGTTATCATTATTGCTGACCTTGACTTAACTTGAAACTTTTATTGTTGTTTCTTATATAATTAACGCTTGTTGCTATTTTTATCTCAATTTTATGTGTTTATCTACATAACAAAAAAATAAAGATTTTTATAAACAATGAATGGCATAAAAGTAAAAGTGGTAAAACATTCAAGTCGATTGATCCAACAACCGAGAAAGTGATTGCTGACGTACAGGAAGGTGATAAGGCTGATGTCGATTTGGCTGTACAAGCTGCAAAAACAGCTTTCAAGTAAGTTTTATCATTTTCTTTTAAGTAAGCTATATGAGTTGTTTGTATCTGTAGGAAATGTACTGTTTTTTGTAGTTACGTTCTACATTCAATATAGAATTTGTCACCTTGAGAAAAACAATTAAATTTATTTTCAACAGTCTTGTTTGAGATTTATGGGTAATTTACTGTCTGCTGGATTCAGCGTAATTTTGTAAGATAACAAAAGATATGTCAGGTCTGAACATAATTAATAATTCATTCAAGATACCGAGTATCTATGATTGTTTTTATGTACATACCCACAAATATTTGAAATGTGTTACTGTAAATGTTATTAGTTATTACATATTCCGATTTCATTATCATAAGTGATATTTCTATATATATTTTCATTACTTTACAGTTTCGCCTAAACTATTTTAGGCGAAACTGTAAAGTAAAAACAGGACCATCGTAAATCATGTGATAATGTTAGTTGTGCTGCTGGTCCAGCGATTAATGGGTCTTAATTATGAATGTTTGTTCAGCAATATATTATCGTCTCATTTATCGTTAAAATAAATAAGAATCCAATTCTTATTTTCATCTCTTCAAAAGGATTCGAAAAATTCTGTGAACTGATGATGGGCCGACTGAAACACCTTCGCGATCACGAATCACACGCGTTTATAATCAATTCGGCAATTGCAGGGTTAAATTTGATTCATCTATGAGTATAACAGATTTCGTAACAAACATATTGATGTAATGATGGGTAATTCGTACGCGCGATGTTGTACTATCCTGTACCATACCTTGTGAACTGCGATTAATGTTCATTCATCCGTCCGAATGCCGTTCGTGCAGAAATAATCCCACCACATATCTAAACTAATCGACCAGAAAAGTTGTAGTTTGACACAACTAAATCGAATTTCTGAGGTACATTATCTAGATGTAACCCTTAAAAATAATAATGTCATTTAATAATCGTTTGTCGAAAACTGTCGCTAAAGCAGCATACATATGGTGGGATTTATAAAAAGTATGTCGTCAGAATTTAATGAGTTATCTACGGTAATATCATTGTATATGTTGCGCTTATGCGTTCTCATTTGGAGAATGCATCAGTAGTGCGGATGCCCTCCTACAGTATATGCTGTAACAGAATTGAAAATATTCAATAAACATTTATTTTATATGTGGTTAAGAAATTCAGTTTTTATGAGTTTAATAGTATGATGGAAATTTAAGAAATATCTCATCGTATGATGAACTCTATAAGTAGCTTCATCTTGAGCCACTCGTAACCGGAAGAAGATTTGCCAGTGCAACTCTTCTGGTTGATGTCATTAACTATAGAGCTGATTGCCCAGAGTTGCTGGGCAAAACTAATATTCATGTACCTACAAGACCAATTAGATCTAATACATTTTTGATGCCATAGTGTCATAGAACTAACTTTTGGTGCAAATTATCTTGTAGATGTGATGTCCGAATTTTTCAATTTATATTTCAATCATTATGATTTTAATTTATCCAAAACTGCTTTTAAAAAATCATAAAGCCTTTTATTTAAATTGGATGAATGAAGTAATTTTACATAAGCCATTAAAAACTATGTATTATGTAAATAAATAAATAAGATAGATATGAGAATTATTAATAAAAAAAGAAAAGTTGAAGATAAGATATATAAAATATATAAAAATGTTGTATTGTACATTTGTATATTAAAATTACTGCGACGTTTGTATAAATGTATTTTTTAATTTATTGTTTATAAAAATAACATCTGATTGGACATTGATTGTTGTAATAATATACCAATTCTCAAGAACAAAACTATGCATTACTTCTTAATCATTTATATATGCCCGATTAGATTTATCTTTGTGGTGAAATTTAGCTACACATTTAGCAATACATTGTTCCTTGATCGTCCTAAAGTAAACATAACAAGAATTTATAATCTATTATTTCCCGGTATCTAGTGTGATAAAGTGTGTGTAAGCAACTACCTTACTACCACACTCACCTTATTGATTCGATAGTCAACAAATTGCTTATGTATATCTGTCTATACATATTCAATACAAGTACATAGCAGGAGCAGCAAATATAAATCATTCGTAATTAAATTAAGTTCTCATTTTATTACAATCGCTTGTTATCGACTTTGCTTAATTTATTGCATAATATGAACATTATTTTATTTTTTTGTTACTATTTATATAAAATGAAAAAATATTATCATAGATTAATTTCTTATCAGCTTCAGCAATCAATAGCGACGTTGTTATTAATATGATAAATGTGTGTGCCTTTGTAGATTTGGATCGCCATGGCGGCGCATGGATGCATCAGAACGTGGTGTATTAATTGGAAGACTTGCAGACTTAATCGAACGTGATAGAACTTATTTAGCTGTAAGTAAATATAATGTTGATTACTTTTTATAAAGTATTATTAATTTTATGCTTTTTATAGAGTTTGGAAACCCTAGATAATGGTAAGCCATATGCCATTTCTTACAATGTAGATGTGCCGATGACAATAAAAAATTTGCGTTATTTTGCTGGTTGGGCGGACAAAAATCATGGTAAAGTAATCCCCATGGATGGTAATTATTTTGCCTATACGAGACACGAACCCGTTGGTGTGTGTGGACAAATTATCCCTTGGAATTTCCCACTGTTAATGTTGGCATGGAAGTTTGGTCCAGCATTGGCTACGGGCAACACAATTATACTTAAACCAGCCGAGCAAACTAGTTTAACTGCTTTGTATGTTGCACAACTTTGTAAGGAGGCTGGCTTCCCGGAAGGTGTTATAAATGTAGTACCTGGATTTGGTGCTGCTGGGGCTGCCCTAGTTCATCATCATGATGTAGATAAAGTAGCATTTACAGGATCAACCGAAGTAGGAAAATTGATTGCCCAAGGAGCTGGCATTAGCAATTTAAAACGAATTACACTTGAATTAGGCGGAAAGAGTCCAAATATTGTTTTGGGTGATTCTGACATGGATTACGCTGTTGAAACGTCTCATTTCGGTTTATTCTTTAATATGGGACAATGCTGTTGTGCTGGTTCGCGAACTTTTGTTGACGATAAAATTTACGATGAATTCGTTGAACGGAGTGCTGAACGTGCCAAACAACGAACCGTTGGTAATCCATTCAATTTGGAAACCGAACAAGGACCACAAATCGATACGGATCAATACAAGAAAATATTAGATCTTATCGAATCTGGCAAAAAAGAGGGTGCTAAATTGGTAGCTGGTGGTGGTGCACTTAAAGATTCATCCGGATACTTTATTCAACCAACCGTATTCGCTGATGTAACCGATAATATGCGAATTGCGCGCGAGGAAATCTTTGGCCCTGTTCAACAAATAATTCGTTTTAAGAATTTAGATGAGGTTATTGATCGTGCTAATGATTCCGAATATGGTTTGGCCGCAGCTGTTTTCACCAACGATCTCGATAAGGCTAATTACATCATTCAAGGGTTACGTGCCGGTACAGTTTGGGTTAACACATACAACGCGTTTGGTTCACAAGTACCATTTGGCGGATATAAAATGTCTGGACATGGTCGTGAAAATAGCGAGTATGCTCTACAAAATTATACAGAAGTAAAAAGCGTTATTACCAAAGTTCCAATCAAAGTATCATAAATACTTAAGATCATATCCAGCTATGTCATTGATAATAATATTATATGTACGCTATTATTTGATTAAAATTAAATAAAACCAATTTTATTATTATAATTAAAAACATATTTTAAATTGCCTTAACGTACCCCGTCCCGAACCATTTTTTCAATATATCACAAAAACTTAATCTATTTCTAATTTACTAAACGAATTCACAATCGGTTGGTTATTATTCGAATTATTATTCTTGTCGTTTGTCACAAGCCAATTATTTCGATTTATTAAATAATCTCGATGTTGTTCCACTCGTTTTTGCCATTCTTGTTTCAGGTCTTTCACATAACCAACTTTGCCACCGTAGTCGTTGGGTAGTAGATCTTTAGGTACAAATTCATCTAAAGTTGTAGAGTTTGGTTGATGAAAACGGATCTAAGAATTGTAAAAAATATATGTACATCTTATAGTTTTGTTTAGAACATACAATTTGGTTTACTTACCATTTTGAAAACTTCACTTTTGATGAAAGGTTTGATGAGTGAAACAACCCGATCCAAAAATGCGGAACAGTTTATGACATGAATTTGCTTTAGACGTACGGGATGAGCTTCCTGAAATTATTGGAACAATTTTATAGTTTTGTGTATAGGTTTCCCATATTATCTGATTAAAAGATATTACATGTGAGAAAAAACAATTACCAATAGCGCCGGCTGATTTAGAAATCTAAATGTTAGAGATAGTACAGATTATGAAACCAGACGTAGGTATTATTATCAAATCATGCATGACAATGTAAATAATATTAATTTACAGCAGTAAAATGGTTAATAGATGAAACAGACATTTACCGCTATGAAATCATCTCGATCATTTTAATTCCTTTTACGAGTACATTATTACGATATACCTATGTTTCTTACGGGTTTATGCTTTTATTTACATATAATATGTGTTTCTCTTATGTTATTTCTCAGTGATATGATTTAATTTTTCATTTCTAAGTAGTCAGATACATTTTCATTTTCAGCAGTAGGTTATAACATCGCCTTGAATTTACTTTAAGCTGGTCGGGCATCATAATTATTTCCTTTCTAATGAATTTAAATTTGGCAATTGACGCATTTAAAGTTTGCAACATTACCAAAGCGAAGCACAGCCAGAAATAAAAACTGCTGTTAGGGATTAGCATTGGATGTCTCTCAAACGAAAATTGAAGCTCTGATATGAGCACCTTCTCTGAAATCAATCACTCACGAAAAGAGTTATTGTTGTGTTGGATGCAGCCTTTCGCCAGACTCTTTAGTTATTCCTAAATCACCTCCTCTGTCGTACTTAATGCATGTCTAAAATAGTCTCATCTATAGAGCTAGAGACACGTCATAAAATTGACCACCAAACAAATAAATTAAAAAAAATACTGGAATTCCAGAACTATCTTTATATTCAAGTAAATCAATAAACGTTTTTTGTTTATCTTTTTTGTTAATAAAACTATTTTTCGGTGTTTATTAAATTTATTTGAACATCTCTATCGGTTTTTTTATTACATTATTCTGTTGTTGAATATTACAATGACGCGTGCAAACCGGTTAACTTCTCCATCTGAACGTAGAAGGCAACAGTATATTAGAAACGTAAATCGACTTTCCCAAAGATTATCTAAGAACGTATACAAACACGACAACCAATAATTACACAACAACGGCAACTTAATCGATAGGTATAGATAAACTGCTCAAAGTGATAATACGAATACCCTTAGAAATGATACTACCGCGACAACTTCTATCGCTAATACTGTTGCTTCCTTAATTAGAAAGTATATAATAGCCCCTTCGTCAACATCGACGCCACTGTACTTGACACATGGAGTGGAGACTTTACTGACCTGCTTGATGTTCATTATGCGTCACAGACTGTTGTTGAGCCACATCTAGACTGCGGAGATTTGCACTGAGCAGCCATCCCATGAGGAATTCACTAAAGCCATGCAGAGATTGAAACGAAACCGCTCACCTGGAGTGGACTGCATTAATTCGGAGCTCTTGATATTCGGAGGGGATACTTTGTGGAACTGTCTTTTCGACCTTATTCGATTAGTATGGCGAACCGAAGTTATGCCTGACGAATGGAAAGTGGCCGCTATATGCCCCATCTTCAAGAAGGGAGACCGCTTGAAGTGTGAGAATTATCGCGGTATAGCTCTTCTTTGCACAGCATACAAGTTACTGTCATACATTGTATCGGATAGAATCACTCCTCTAGTGGAGGGCTTGCTTAGTGACTATCCAGGAGGATTTCGTCCGAATCGATCAGTCACTGATCAGGTCTTTTCGCTGCGAGTGATTCTATCTAAATATTATAAGACATAAATCCCCGTACATCAGGTGTTCCTGGATTTCCGGCAGGCCTATGACTCGATCAATCTAGAGAGTTTGTGGTCTGTCCTGGAATACCTAGAAATGCAAACAAAATTGGTACGTATGTAGGATGACAGTGACGCAGTCTCAATGCTGTGCTAAAGTTGAGAACAGGCTATCGACAATTTTTGCAGTTAACTCGGGTGTTCGGAAGGGAGATGCTCTGTCCCCGATACTCTTTAATCTCATGTTGGAGTACTTCTTTCGTAAAACTGAAACACCTCAGCGCAACACCTTATATCGCCAGTCCAATCAGGTGCTTCCATATGCAGATGACATATGCGTGATTGGGCTGAATAGCAACGGAGTGAACGAAATACTTGATCCGCTTGTCGAGTTTTCACCTTCAGTTGGACTTCAGATCTCTGGTTTTAGGGGCAATGGCACACCAGATTTTAGTAGTGGCCACCACAAGTTTGACGGAGTGAGGAGGTTCAAATATTTGGGTTCTCTTATCACTCACGATAACAGTGTAGGTGTTGATATTACAGTACGGTTGGCAGCTGGCAGTCGTTCTTTGTATCCTCTAAGACCACTGCTAAAATCTAAACACTTGTCAACTGCCGTGAAACTGAAGCTTTACAAAGCGTTGATCAGACCCGTTGTTATATTTGGATGTGAAAGTTGGGCGCTGACGGATGAGTACGAGAGATGGCTCCTTACATTTGAGATAAGAGTCATGCGTGTGATTTATGGCCCAAAACGCGAAATAGATGGTACATACCGAGTTCTGTACAATATCGAGATCAGAGATCTGATGAAGATCCCCGCTATTGTACATGAAGTAAGATCTCAGCGAGTACGCTGGCTCGGTCACGTTCTGCGTGCTGATCCGGAACGAATTGTGCAGCGATCTCTGAAAGGAGAGCCAAAATATGGTAGGCGCAGAGGTCGTTGTAGGCGACGATAGCTCCACAATGTAGAGAACGACTTGGCCTCTTCAGATTGTCTTATGAATATGTATTATATATTATATATATATATATATATATATATATATATATATATATATATATATATATATATATATATATATATATATATATATATATATATATATATATATTATATATATATATATTATATATATATATATATATATATATATATATATATATATATATATACATATATATATATATATATATACATATAATGTCAATGTCAAGTACATACACATAAGCATATTGTGTCTTCTCGGTGCGTTTATATATGGACGTGTATATATATATATATACGAAGCGTGTGTTATATGACTTGTAGACAATTTTGAAAAATATATCAACTTAAATCAACAGAAAAATATATCGTTATAATTTGAAATTAAAATTATAAACTTTTTTGAATAGTGTTTACTACAGTTATAAACTTAAACTGGAACGTGGAGCGCCATTTATAAAATCAAACTACCGCAAGAGTGAAGACAACTGTATTTAGGTAACTAAAAATTTATTTATGTATAGCTTGATTTAGGGATTTGCAAAAAACAGGCTGCTTCAGGCGTTTTTCAAATTAAATGTTACATAAATTACGCAAATTTAACAACATTAAAATACTGAAACCATATTTCGTATAGTCGAAGAATTTGTATAATATTGCCAAAATCTATTATAGCAATAATTATAAATCGCAAGCTTAACAAATTTTTGTTGCATTTTGCAAATAATAATACTACATATAACAGCACGACTAAAATAATATATGCAACTTGTCATTTAAGCAAAATACAGAATTATGAATTTCTCAACTTTAAGTTGTTTTACGAGAATGCGCATTTAATTGTTAAGCATGAATTGTTACATAATTTTGAATTTTGTATACATATTATTTATTGTATTCATACGCATATTGTTAATAATTTTTTGATCCCCATAATATTCATAATTATGTCATATGGTTTGGTTACATGATGTCATCTTATATTTTTTAAGACGTGCGTGGTTGCATTTATGATTATTGATACTCCGCGCGTTCTAGGGGATAACGATGCGACATTGAATTTTGGAATATTGTATTAACCTTTAATTATTTAACTATTATCGTAGGATTATACATATTTGCATATAACATGTGTTACAATATATAATTTCGTTCTGGTAATTATAGTAACATTGAATGAATGGAAAATTTAAATGTTACTATGTGTACGGATAATAAAAGTGAAATCTGACTTTATGACCGCCTTTCTAAAGGTTTCTTACAAAAACGAACGAACATTAATGTCAAAGTATATATGTGTTAATAATACACAAAAAAATCGTATATATAAAATTGTACTTACTTGAGTATATTTCATATAAATTCTTAATGTTGATAGCACAATTTTGGTTACATGTTTTAATTTCATTCCATTCATATCGTATATGGGCACTTCACCAGCTGCAATACCATTCTCATCTGGTGTTATCATTCTTATATCGCTGACCATAAAAAATACTTTGATTGTTTCGTTAAAATCATACTGAAAATAAATAAATATTGCTTAATTAATAAAAATGTAAATTTATAATTTAAACATAACATTATATTTTTGTTTTTTATTTTATAAAAATATTTAATGAATTATACATTATAAGAATGCAAAAATATGAAATTTAATTTATTTGATTTTCTGTTTTGTTTAACTTATTTCACATGCGTGGAAACAGATTTGGTAATAAAACAACGATTTTATATATTTTATTAATTCAGACAACAAGATTTGGATTTGATTTCAAGTTTTTGTGGTTAATATCAGTATAGTTGCGAAACTAAATATAAATAAATCTAAAGATGCATTAGATAATTTTTGTTGAACTCATAAAAAATTGGTTTTAAATTTAATTTTCAAATCGGATTGCGAAAATATATCATAAACTGGGATCACACGCTTATGTGTACACGGTCATTTATAGAAATTAAAAGACGGTATAACGTCTATTTGAAAGTTGCAACATCACGATTATATGAAGATATAACATGTTGATGAAGAAAAATTGATTAAACTTTGGTGATAATTTTTACGCAATTTTTTTAGATTTCGCGAAATTTGATGAAACTATAAATTTTAATGATCGTTAATAACTATTGAATTCTATAAAATCTCCTATTTGGATATTTCAACGACTTTAAGCCTATGCCCTATAATGCATTGCGATGATCATTTTATCACAATAACAATAATAAAAGTTATTGTACGACCTATTGGATTTTAAAACGTTCCTTTATAGTACACGAACTCGAAATTTGTTTTATCGAGTACATCGAAAAAAAAAAGTTAAATTTAATTTTATTTCGATAACAGTGAATTAAAAGATGTAGTTTAACATTGAATGTATTATATTAATCGATAAAAAATTAAAATAATTTAAATATTACTGAATAAACGAGAAAATTCTTATCCAGTACAGTATTCCAATAAGAATTTTTTTAAATAAAAAAACGTACCTATAGTCAGACACATTCATCCACGTCCCGGTGAATATTTTATAATACCAATCCCCTGGTTGGTGTGTTTTATCAAAGCCATCTTAAAAGTATCTTATTTTCCTTTAATTAATACAATAAAATGGAAAACCCCACTGAAAAATCCTTTCAGTCAGGTGAAAACCAATGATTATAGTTTCAATTGATTTCAAAAAATTATAATTTTGAGTTACTTTTCATTCAAATATTTCTATAAACGAAAATCATGTCTCTCCATATAAAATGTATGAAGAGAGCGATTATTTTTGTCATTTTAGACCCACTAATAAAAGTTCGTTTTGAACATGGAGGCTTGATTTATTAAGATGGCTTTGGTTTTATTCATAACACAGTATAAGCTCTGAAGAATATACTTTGAGCATGAGCAATCTCTTTGAGTATAAACTCAGGTTTGAATAAATAAAAAAATCTGAGATAATACTTTATATATACAGTGCTTACAATTTTGTACTCAAGCAAGGCAATTTGATTGAATTAACTTTTAAGAATCATGTTCATACCTTTTTCTAATGTGGATGCGTAATTCTATTTGTATTCATTTCTTATCCATTCGCGTAATCATCGAAATTGATCTTCATCGGTTACTTTCAGTATAATAACCTTAGGCGGAAGGTTTTAACATCACAACATGTGCAAATTTCAGCTTCAATTTATGGATTTTGAAATTGGATTCAAATTTCAATTTCAGAGGATGGTTTCCTAAAACTACACTTCGAATTTGACATTTTAGTATGTTAGCTGTAAAAAATTTTAGAAATTGAAGGCAAACCTTACATATACATTGAGTGGATATACATATTGTAAATGTGGCAAACCAAATATATTAATCAATTTGACATTTGTTTTTAAATTTAGGTTACCGTTTTAGAATTAGGTATTTCCGTTTGCACATTTGATTAAATTGTTGCTTTGACAATTTCCGCAGCAAAGGTTGATGTTATATCAGTTTATATATTGTATATAACTATACTACCATGTACTAAATATTTTAGCTTAACTTCCAATGTTGCCTATAGCCAGTTGAAATTGGAAACTGACACTATGTAGTTAACGTTTCTTTTAATATATATCCAATGGTCGAGATACTTTGTTTGGCCACATGTTAAAAATTGAACACGACGAAGTGTTAATGAAAGTTTATAAATATAATATTGATATGAATCTTGTATCGCATAATTGTATTCATTTGCACTATATATTTCTTTGTGGCATAAAAGCATAAATATACATATATGTTGATTTAAAAAAAAAAAAAAATATAATTGCATGCAAGTGATTAAAAAACATAAACATATTTTGAAGATTTTTACCTAACAAAAGAGTAAATAGTAAAACGAAACAAGAACAGTACTCTTGAAAATAGTATATCACTCTAGACATTATTCTAAACAACTGTGTTGTGAAATTATTCCAAGGGTCATAGGATGATGTAAAATGGAATGGAATCTGACGAGTTTCTAAGGTAGGATAATCTGGTAATTTTTGTGCATTAAAATTACTTAAAAGTGAGGTTAGAATATAGAATTCATTCGTCTATGTGTATATGTGGAACAGGGAATCTAAATGATGTGTTTCGTGTTGTAGTAGAATATCTTTTGTAGTGTTTGGGTTTTTAGTCCTGTAGATGAGTTATGTTATTTGAATATTGTTTACGGTTATATTGCTATATGGCCTTTTTAATATTGTCTAAGACAGTATGAAGACCTAGCTCAGAATTGCAACCAGTGTAGCTCGATTGGTGACACAGTAAAAATGTCCTTTTATAAACTGTTATAATACAATAATAATAATTTTTTTCTTTTTATATTATATATAGGCCGTGTATGAGATGGTTGGCCATGGAGTTTTGACGGTGGAGTCGGGCTTCTCGATTCTTTTGTTCATTTTGTGATGAACAAATGGTTTTTTATTAATTCACACACGGCCTTATCTGTCATCGAAATAACGTTAGGGAAAGGAACCAAATATTCCGATGTATGCATATGCGGAAGGTTGAATTCCGATCGAAATTATTTTTAAATTGGATTAGCCGTATTTTCTTAACAACAACCGGTTAGGTTTTGACTAAAAACGGTTACATTGAATGCCACTCATAAAAATTGAATAATCCAAACAAAAAGTTGTGTTTAGGACCAAAGTCCTATTCCAAATTACGCTTTGGTACCTGACGCCAGTAGTACCTACGTTGTTTGTTGTGGCTATGTAGTTTGATCTATGTGCTTATTTAAAGTCGAACTAGGTAAATATTTGCACACAAAAATACAAATTAATTCTAAAAATTTGTTCTGAACCTTAAATTTTTCTCAGAAAATGAAGCTTTAGATTTGGTAACAGGCCACAGACAGATAGAATGGGTTGATTCGGATATCGGTATCTAGATGATGATGAATTGAATTAAAGCGAAATAATTACATATTTAAATTTCTATTTTTTATTTTATTTATTTTTAGTGATTTTTGAATAATTTCAAATTAAGGTGTTGGATTATGTTTTAAACTTATTATTGACTCTTATTTAAAGATGCTAAAAAAGAACGCTGTGGAGGGAACAACTATAAGAGATACTACAATAGATATATTTTGGCTGCTTTTTCGGTTATGTTCGCTATAGGCTCTAAATATGGTGATGATCTTACAATTTTCCTATGCTGTTATTTTATTTGTAAACAGTTTTTAATATTTATTTTATTTAGTTCATTATTTCATGTATTTCATTTTTAGAGGTTTACTGGAAAGAATTTGTAAAATGACGATAGAAGCTGGGCTAGAAGTGCTAAACAAAAACGGCCTTGTTTGCAGCACACTTTGAAGATACTCTTCAACCCCTACCTCAGCCAACAGCGGATGAAGATATAACACCTGTAACTAAAGTGGTTGAACATAATATACCACCATTATCACTACAAGAGTTAAAATATGAAATCAATTATAACCTCTAAGTACAAACAAATCTCCAGGATATGACTTAATTACATTACAAATAACTATGGCATTAAAAAAGGTTTACAAAACTACTTCATATAATCCACAGAAACAAGTCCCACATCAATGGAAGGTAGCAGAAGTAATAATGATACCGAAACCAAATAAACAACCTAACTAATCTGATCCAGCAAACCAACAAATTTTATTTCAAACGGGTCTTAAAGCTTGGTTGTACACTCCAATCAAATCAAATCAAAATTTAGTAATCAAATTAAATTGTTTGTACCTTGTGATTATTACGCGAACAAAATTGTTTGTAGCAATAATCACATAGAACCCGGAATTAACAATATAAAATTTTCACGTTTTTTGATTATCAGGAAAAATTATTGACACAGTGTTAAGTTTTAAATTATTATTTGCAAATAATCACGCATTCTCGATCAAAATGAATGATTGAAAAAAAAACTACACTCGTACATATTTTGACTAAATTTAAACAATTCTTAAACATTTTCGTGAAAGCATTTTCGATAACACAACAAAAATTGATTCTATTAGGTAATCTATAGTGTGCATTGACTGCTAAACTAGTAGAAATGATCAATGGCAAAATTTATGATATCCAAATTATCGGATCACGTGACTGTTTAAATTATATTATGACTGTATAGTTTGAACTTGAATTGTTCTTGACGTTTCATTAGGAGCGAATACGCTTGACCTTCAACTAAATTTTGATTTGTTATGATTTATGTATGTATGTTGATCTAAAGGCGGGTGGGTTTCCACTATAGCAAAAATATACAGCATTTTAAATTTTCCCGTCCATGATGGTTAACATTTTTCTGGTTATATAAGAAAAACATGTTTAAACGTTGTATGTTAAATAACATTGTTATTTGTTACATAATGGTAACATGCGTTTACAGGTTATACTAATTTTTATTCAGCTCAAATGATAATGGAATGGAAATTTTGCTTATTTAATTTATACTAATAAAAAAATGTGCTAAATAACTGGTCATTTCTTAGGAAGGACTGTTCCAAGAGAATTGCCATATCCACTTGTTACACTGCTCGAACATAAACCTGAAACCGTCAACATAATTTAATAATATTGTTGTTGATGTGGTTTTAAACTTTAGTATTTGTTAATCGGGTATTGCATTGTCAAAAAAAAAATTAAAGTTTAAAGCTAAACGCTATTTTTAATAATAAAAATTTGACGATTATTTTTCAATTTACATAACATTAATTAAGGTCCCGCCAAGTTAATTGATTTTAAATACTTAAAACAATATTTACCATTATTAAATATCAATATTTATGTATATATTATGTACATACGTAAAAGATAATTAAATTACTAACACATTAAGATTTTGTAATCTCATATAGTAACTATAATATATAAAATATCTAAACAATTTGTAAACAGAATACACTGCAGATATATTTGGATGGACCATAGAAGGCTCTTGATCCATTCATACAAATGTATTTAATCCCCTATAAATGTGCGTTGTTCCGGTATTCGTTCTCTTAACAACTTCATGATTAACTAACAATCTTGAGAAATTGTTTAATTAAAGGAAATCTACTAACTGTAAAATTGGTGAAAGTGTTTAACTATTTTTGCACGAATCTGTTAAGAAAAATCTTTTATATCCTCTTATGTAATAGTAATAGATACAGATGAACAAAGATGAAAACAGATAAATATCTATATATGTTGGTCATATGTACATATATATATATATATATATATATATATATATATATATATATATATATATATATATATATATATATATATATATATATATATATATATATATATATATATATATATATATATACTTATATATATATATATATATATATATATATATATATATATATATATATATATATATATATATATATATATATATATATATATATATATATCATATATGTTATTAATAAATTATAAAGTATTATTGCTAAAATAACCATAAATTATATCATTCAGCGTATAACCGATACTGCGTATACTGTTTTACTATATTCAAGATGGTATTTTCGATGCTTCTATAATTTATACATAACGTCAAATTTCATGATTTCATTTCTAATATGGATTTATATTATTTATGCGGTTCCTTGTTATATGTAGGTAAAGGTGGTTCATGAATAGAAATGAACAATTTATTAAAACCATAGTTATAGACGTGCGTACGGTTCATGAATAGAAATTACTATATTACTGATTCAAGCATTCGAACGATTTGCTCAAAGTTAAAAATGCGCCAGTCACAAATTTACTTTTTACAAATTTTCAACTTGTTGATAATTAATTCTCAAGTACAAGGCCATGTTTTGTTATTATTATTTTTGTGGAGTAAAGTATTTCTTTCATTTATAGAAGCACCAATGTTAATTAACTTTTGCATAAATATAATAATAAGTCGCACTCAATAACTTGGAGCAGCAGGCAATTAATAAAACGATCACTGATTAGCGCATGAGGTTACATTTTTAATTTTAAAACTATATATTGTAATTTTTTAAACACCACAGCATAAATATTTTGATTGTATGTATATACTGACAATACATAGTACATACGGATCATTCATACTTATATACTGCCAAACAAATTTAAGGAGAATAATACGAGTTGAACTTTTACTACTAATTAAAATTAATAAATTCATAAATTACAATAACAACGGCGACTGGCTGTTAGTCGTCCCATTCAAACACTTCTAATAGGTACGGTTAGAAAAGTTTCCCATAATAGTTAAGCACGTATGGTACAATATTTTCAAAGTATGTACAATATGTTAGCAAATGTTAAATTCAAAAAATTTATTGAATACTATAATAATTTGAATTGACTATTAAGCATAATAAATGTGGATCCAGAGGAATTTTTAGGAGCGGGTAAATTCTATATCTTAACCATAGCCATGCGTTAACAATGGAAAGCTCGATATGAGTGAAAATATACACATTAAGAAAATTGTCCTTTTGAACGTTAATTCACACATTTTTACGCTGAACGTTACTTTGAAAGTATAGAACACACACATAAAATATTATCGATATATACAAGAAGGAACTTATAGAGTAGGGTGACTATAGCGAATCCATTTAATCATTATATCAAATGGATTGTAAAAACATGTTTTCAAATTATATACATTTGATCAATGTTGCAGAGTGGGATCATATTGTATCAAAAAAAGTTACCCCAACAAATTGTGAAAAAAAACACATCCAAAAAAATATTTTTGCACTGCTCCTTTCCCTTTCTTCACGGCCAATTAATATGCTTCTCAAAATAATTCAATCTTCCTTATCCCAAGATTTTCTATACGCCCATTCTATAAACATATAGGAAACTAAACAATTTCACCTTATTGTATAATTCAATTACATTATATAAGATAAAACAAATTAAATTTAACTCTTAACAATTTTCTTCAACTTAATTCACCGGACCTTAACGTAATTATAAAACAGAAAATACCAGAAATTTTACTTACCCCCTTTCTTAACCTGGGAATCTGCAAGAACCTTTTTAAGGTTAACTTTTTGAGGTTAAGAATTTACATTTAGAAAAACTAGTTTTGTTCCGAAAACTACCATTAGAAGTGTAAAGTATACTTTTTTTTACTGATGAGCACAACAAATTACAGCTAAAGGTACATGCCCGTCCTCCTTAGAGATGCGCCTCTGAGAATGATTTAGCTACTCTCGAAAGTACTCGCAAGCCGCAAGTATAATTTCGATTGATTTAATTGCATTACAAATTATGTATATTTTCTTGTAGTCGGTTAGGAAGTAGGTAGATTTGGGAAAACTGGCATACAGAAACATATTTAAGGAATATTATTTCATCATAGAGATCTATGGAAAACTCCGTTTTAGTTTTATCTGTGGTTTCAGGTTTTCGATTAAGAAATGTAGCTAATGTTTTGCTCTGTTGAATGCATAGGAATACCAATAAAAATTGGTATGATTGTGTAGAATGACGGTGAACAAGAAGATGCTCGTAAAACTGAAACATCCATATTCCATCAGCAGTTCAACCAGGTGCTTGTAAATGCAGATGATATATGCATGATTGAACTGAATAGCAACGGAGTGAAGGAAATATTTGATCCACTTGAATAATGAATCCGAAACAAAATACATGATCTCTGGTTATAGGGACAATGGCACACCAGATTTTAGTAATGGTCATTGCACGTTTGAGGGAATGAGGAGGTTTACATTTTTGTGCTCCCTTATCACTCACGACAACAGTTTGGGTGAGGATATTACGTTGTAGGCGACCGATGAACCATGCTGGCTTGACCTCAAAATCTTGCATTATAAAATATAGCAAGTACTTATTCTTGCAAGTAGGTAGTATAAAATCTTGCAAATACAAAATCTTGCCAGCATTAATTTTGTAACTAAGAAATCTATAATTACAAAGTCTTGCATTTAATAAGTATATAGTAAAATAAAATTATCGACGATGCAGATTTCATCATTATACGAGATATATAGTTTTATCATCATAGTTTTTATCCACAAATGAAAATTTAAATAAAAATATCTGTTTATAAATTAATTTAGTTCAAATGTATTGTGAAAACATGAATAAGATGATCAGAAATATGATAAGTGTATAATCTAATCGATTCCTGAAATAAGAGTATTATTCTGGGCAATTCCCCAGAATTATTTCCCTCTTTTGAAGTATCCGTTTAATTTTTAATTTAATTTAATTTTAATTTATTTTTCGTTATCGTATTTATAAATTATACGCAGTCATTCTCCACATTTGATTCTTTCTATATTAGCCTTTGCTACAATTAATTAATTTACCAAGTTTTCTATTAATGTATGAATATACTCTAGCATAACGTTGGCACGCTTTCTACTATCGTCCAAAATAGAGAACTACGGCTGCCAATTCTCTTGCCAAAGTAGTTTTTTTGAAACCATCGAATTTCGTATTTGGACACACTAGTAATAAGCAGAGACTTCATTTAGTAGTGGGAAAGCCACGCTTTTTGTCATACGAATTTGGATAGAGAAATCTTACGACCTCGCATACATGGAAGGAAACTAATCTTCCTTTTTCCATACTATCTGACCAAAATGAAAACGACAACGTTTAAATATGACTCAGGAAACAATTTTGATGCTGATGACACTTATATGTGTCATCATTGGTCTTATATGTATTGATCTTAAATTTATCCCTAATTCTAATGAAAGTTTTTTGAGGTTTAACAACAATTGGTCGTATCGGTCTGTTGCTCATTAAGCAAAACATGTATCGAAAATAGCTCTCCCATTATGGAGGAACTATATATGTCGAATTTTTGATCCATAATCCAGCAACTGGATTCAGCAAATAATATTAAAGACGAAACGGTATTATATCAGTATTTTTATGACCTTCGAACTCTTTCAAGTTCTCTTTCAACATATTTTAATTGTTCAGGTAAATCTATTTGCAAATTATTCGATTCATTTATTTTATTTTGCGTGCACGTAAAATTTTTATTCGTTTCGCGTTTTTTGAAGTACGTGAACTACTTGGCGCAATAGTAATGGCTTCTGTCATTATTACGGATGGTTTCACACACAGTTTTTGTTGAAGGTCCGTGTGCATGTTTTTTGGGGTTTTTATAATTTTTTGACTGCCGTTGACTTGCTGGGCAACTAAACGTTTGCAGGAGAAACTTGTTTGCTTGCTGCAAACCAAAATGAATTGTTTTTTTTTTGGGCTAAATAATAGGATTACCGATCTATAAACAGCTTATCATCACATCCTCTCTTGTTAGAGTTAATAATTGAAATGTTCATATTGATTTTAAAAACAAATAATTTTATTAAAGTCAAAATATATTTTGTAATTTCAAGTTAAACTTTACGGTATTGCATAAACTTTGGAAAAAGATATTAGTATGAGAGAAAAATTCCACTTTGATTTGATTATTGTTATTGTATGCAAATTCAATTGTCCCAACACAGTTTGGAATTTAATTACACTGGTTTTTTTTCTGTCAAAAATCACACGTAAACAAATGTTATTCGTATAGAACAAAATACAAACAGTCTAACCTCAAAATTTGTATAGTTGACAAATAAAACGCCGTTTGCTAGAAAAGGCCATTAACCCAATCAATTAAATTTTAAAACAGAATCTTTATATTTTAATTACTTAAAAATTTGCAGTAAATTCCGACATATGAAAACAAAAGCAACAAATGAAAACGAACCACCTCTTCGTTAAGTAGCCATGTTAATTTTTTGTTTACATGCGCGATATCTGTCAAAATTCTCATGCTTAAAACACTTTACTGTACGTGAAATGGTTTTGCATGATTTTGTAATGAAAGATTTTGTGATGCAAGATGTTGTAATACAAGGTTTCGAATTGCAAGAATTTGTAATGCAAGATTTTATATTGCTAGATATTGTGGCATACCTAGTTCTATGTGAAGATTTAGATGCTAACTATATTTAGTATAGGCAATGGTTTCGTACTCCCAGTTGTACAATTTAATCTGATTTGTGAAATGATAATAATGAAACAAAAAATCTTCATTTAAATTTGGAATTATGTGCTTTTAATATATGTATACATATACATACTTGTTTTAATTCAAATCGAAAAGTTTGATATATGTACTTGACAAAAATTTAATTTTTAACTTTTTAAGATATGAAAACTTTAGATAAAATTTCGTTTAGCCTCAGACAACCTGAGTTCGAAAAACTAGAAGTTAATTTAATGCACAGTAAAGCCACTCCCATTTGTAAAATAATGATTTATGATTATCATTAGAATTTGAAATCATGATCTATATATTCTCTATCCAATGATTTTATTAGATTAGATATTTATTTTGTTGATCGTCCCTTTAGACTCATCCTCCTATCGAAGATTCGTCATATGAATAATACGATATAAGATTAGTATCGAATTGTAAGTAAACCTACATTTCTCGTATAAGACCCTGTCAAATTTAAATTTTAAACTTCAAACAAGAACGTATATGTATGATATTATCTAATATAGTAAACTTTGGTACGATCAATCAGTAGTGATATACCATCTACTCTCTCCAGCCCCCGGACTTTACATATATGTTATAAAAAATGATGATATTCAAAATTAAATGATTTTTCTCTGAATCTGTCTAATTCAGAAACAGACCCACCATATATGAGTTCACTGATCGCTTAGTATTCCATCAACGTTTACAATTCAAATTGTTCACTAAACTTATATTTCAATTTACTTGCAAATTTAACTTTGCAACTTTCTACTAGAATTTAACCTAGTTAATTTATTTGCATCTAACTATAACTAACATAATTGTTTCGCTTTTTTTTAATTAGATTACACTTTCACAGTCACTTGGCTAAATGAGTATACATATATTAATATTGCTTAATCAGATATCAAATTGATTTTGATATAAATTATAAACCAAACGCACAAATTACACGAACACATCGTAATTAATTTTACCAATTAGTTAAGAGGCCCCGAGGAATTTATATTAATTACACTTATAATACATGACACAGTTTATACATAATATATTTTAGTCAAAGTGTTGAAACCATTGAGTATAACAGATAGCCGGTATATCGCGCAACATATTATTATAATAAATTCAATTTTGATTTATAGCATATAAATAAAATTTCTTAATCTTTTTATGTGTCTGTACATTATATACTTCTTCAATCTTCATATATATTATATATACATTGTATAACTTTCTTTTGAGCTAATAAAATCTTTTGTCCAAAAGTATTACACTTCTTATAGTAACAATTTTTTTTAAATGAAATAAACAATTTTGTTTGCTATATATAAGTTTACCTTAGATGGGTCATAATCGGCCAAACGATATAAAAACAATTTATGATTGTCTTTTGTCACAACTGGCAAGGGAACCATATCCGTGGTTTGGAAAACAATTTGGGCTTCGTCCGAGAGTGGGTCACGATCCATGAAAATATGATGATTCTTCGTACGCATTTCTAGTGATGTATTTAAAAGTGCCTTTGTCCTTTCTAAATCACCTTCACTAGAATAAACGTAACGTTTTATTAAGGTGTTATCTGTAGAAAGAATAAAATGTATAAATGATTAATTAATTTTAATTAATATATAAAATTTATTAGATAATAGTCGATTTATTACCCATTGTATCGGGCAGATGTGATTGAGTTTTTAACCATTTTACGATTTCCTTAGCTTTAACGTCTAAATCACATGTAACTACCATTTCTTTGAAATAAAATTAAAAACCAAAGAAGAAAATAACAAAACTATAAATTGTGTTGTGTTCACGTTAGGATCTTACGATCGAATGGTATTGTGAATACTGAATTGTGACTGTGCCTTCGCTGTGTTAATTGTGCTACAAAATAAACAAAAGAAGAAAAATATTCCAAAGTAAAATTAAATTACAGCGAGCAACAAATTGTCGTGGGTTTGAAATATCTACTAATAGTGTTTGCGGAATTTTGTACATATATTTATTATCTTATCTATATGACACTAGGTTTATTGAGTCTACATTATAATACGTGCGGCGTGCTCTCTTCAGACTAATTAAATTTGCATATTTTGAATTGGTTTTGTATTTTATCACATTTGCATATAAGTGGTTGGTGCCTGCTTATTAAAGGAATGGGAATATAAAATTTTTCGCGAGCATGTTGTATGACGTCAATAGACAACAAATTTCATCTGCACTTTGCTCTTTAATTTTCATATACATATATGTATAATGCAAAAATAAAATTTGGTTTGGACAAATATAATAGGAGATAGGTGCATATGCCCGCACCGCAGTTTTTAAAAATAAACAGGTTTATTAAAGTTGTTTACACTTTACTAATAAATATCAATCAATTTCAATAGAGCACGACAGACTATGTATATATGAGTGGTAAGCCACCATTGAATAAAGCTTTATGACCGCTTATTTTACGTCATTTAGCAAAGGGAATAAAGCTGGTATATAGGATAAACCCTATATAGATTAATAAGAAATGTTGCATTATTAAAACAGCAGATAATCTTAGCCATAATCATGAAGGAAACTGGTTGAGAAAAGTAATGCATAATCAGCAAACTTGTATGCGTAAAAAATTCGTCTTCTAACTCTACTCTACTCAAAAGTAGAGTAAGTTTCACCCGTACGAGCCATTCCAGCAATAGTCCATTGAAATTACAGCATCAAAACTATTTATATTATAATATTTGTATGTATTACAGAAAATAATTTTAATGTATTTATACAAATTTAAATAATGAATATAACACTGCCAGTCAATAGAGTGTCTGAAAAGAGGTTTCAAAATGTTTAACGCCATTCAAACGTTATTCCTTAAATAATTATATATTATAAATATTATTATAGAACCAGTAACTTACCATCGTCAATCTGGTCAATCTTAAATTTAATCAACAAATTCGAAAATTTTTCGATGCATTTGGAATGATTTATTATAAAAAACTAATTGAACAAAACGAACGCGGTTACAATAAACAAAATTCAATAATATTATAAATGGTGAACACAGACGAAGCTATGCAGATTTCTGCAAGAGGTCCCTATTTCTAATTACACTGTGCAATGGTAGGCTACACTATACAAAAAGAAAACATTTACTATCATTTAGATTTTTTTGAGCTTTAATGTGCAATGTGAAATCTCGAAACATAAAATAAATCAAACCCTTAAAAAGCCTTGTTATACGTCGCACAAACCGCGCTATACGTCGTTTTATATAAACGAAACATGAGAAAACTGTAAACCCTAACCAAATTACCATACGTTTAACGTTGTGAGTTGAAGGCAACACGACAACTTTGATTATTTTATTTGTTGCATCACATTAATACAAAATATAGTGATGTCAACATTGATGTTTATGTACAAAATTAATAATGTATTTTCAACACTCCCACTCATTGTTATATTTAAAATTACTTTACAAAAATATCTTAAATGACAAACTGAACAATGTGGTTTGAACTAACATTCTACTTTCCTTTCAAATTGACGGTATTTTAAATTTATTTTAATAATAAAAACAATAAATCTATTTAATTAAATTGCACAAATAATTATTACTAAAAACTCGTCATAATTTCATTAAGTGAATAGATAAATGCCTTGGTAAATATATTTACAATTAGCTTATTGGTATTCCAATTCAAATTAACTCTTTTCAATTTTTTTTCGAATAAACTGGTACTGTACAATGATGTGCCATATCCCTTTGTCGAATACTGTATTCTTGATTAACCTGATCGAGCTTTGATTGATCCATGTAATACTTTGCCTAAATTATAACTGACTTGGATTTAATTCGGCTGTAAAATCTTTAACCAAACCAATGATGCTGCAACATACTCTGATCCGTTCAATTTACAACCCCAGAAAGCACATTAATTCGGGCTCCTTTACTTTGAAATATTCTTTTAATGGAATTGTCTCATCCCATTTTTCTGCATCTTCAACCACTGATCACAACCGCCTCTACAGTGTATTCATGATTTCTTATAACAAATGACTAACTCGTTAAAACGAACGCCGCACCTAATGATGATTTTCCTGTTTTCCGATATGCCTTTCGTGCTTTTGGATCCACTTGGATCCCACAATATTAATAAAACATTCCGTACCAACCATTTTCACATGATCTAATTCTGGTTTTCTTTAAACCACTTTTCATACGGCGTACTACCAACAGATGGCTTGTTTGTTGAACGATTTAATAAGTTTACGCTGCTATACGAACACAAATGGAAAACTTGTTGCCTTATCCTTAATTAACATGAGGAAACGATAATATGAAACTATAATACAAATACCCGGTTTTCCATTGAACCACATAAATATGCATGCATTTATTCACGTACTGCTGCTTTTAGGTTTCGCTAAAATTGTATGACTTGATCGAGTCATTTTTCCAAATTGACAATCCTCACAGAAAAAATTATTACTATCTGACAAATCGACGCCTTTGATCAAACTATCTTTGCACACTTCTTGATTGAATCGACACTTATAATCAACGATGCTAATGTTGTAGTGATATTACTGCTACTGATTATTATTGTTCCATTCATCTATGGCTACAACGCTCTTTATCTATTGTCCATTATTCTACATCCAGTTTTATAAATTAGGTTTTATCTGTAGTATAAATTACGGTTTCTTCTTTAATTCATTGACGTTTTATAGTTGTTATACCTTGATGGTAAGCTGCTAATGGTGTGATTCATCTTCAAGTTATCGGATAGTTTCTCTCCTAGTTGCTCAATCTCTTCTTTTAGTGGAAGCTGCTCAATATTTGTCTAGTATTTGGTTTACGGCTATTTCTTCTGTAGCACATACTAATACCACATTGGTAGGTTCTGTATCTAACGAATTTATTAATCTATTAATGGTTTCCCTTCATTTTACTTATACCTTGCCAAAACATCTGCTGATGCATTGATGGCTGGTACTTTTCCTTTTACATTGTCTGTCAATCCTCTTGACTTGAGAAATGTGGTAAAATTAAATTTCCACAATCTGTAGTTGGCATTATTTAATTCAACAATGACAAAATAACTGCCGTCACGAGCATTTAAATCGACTTTAGATTCAACTACATAATTATTTAATTTATTAATTTTCTAAAGCCTCGGCGGCCCTCCTGCTAAAAATGGAATCTGAGTCCATTGATGTGGTTCTGGTCCAGGAACCTTGGGTCAATGGTGACCGGGTGCTAGGCCTCAGAACTTCCAAATATAAAATACTACATTCGAAAAATGAAGGTAAGATACGTTCCTGCATTCTCGCTAGAACTAATTTGAATATTTGTGTACTACTAAATTACAGCAACGCTGATGTAGTGGTGGCTAGCATCGAGATGGATGGGCAAAATCAACCTACCAGGTTTGTCATCATAGGCAGTGATACTAATGCGCATCACTCAATCTGGGGAAGTACAAATATCAACAGGCAAGATGAGTTACTCCTTGATATTGGTTTAAGTACTAACCTAAATATATGTAATATCGAGTGTAAGTCAACCTTCATTACTAAAAATAGACAAGAAGTGCTTGACATCACACTTGTCTCGGATTTTATTAAGGAAAGGGTATTAAACTGGAAAGTGTCCGAAGCCCATTCCTTTTCTGACGATTGTTATCTCCAGTACGAAATGGATACAAAACCCACTAGCAAACCACCCTTCAGGAAAGGAGGAAAACTGATTGGGATTGCTTCAGAACCATTCTGGGTAACTCATTACCGGTATAGGTTCCAAACCCTCCTGCATCTACACATGAGCTTGATGCTCTAGTAACCAAGCTATCTGATGCTTTTAACAAGGCCATGTTAGGTGCATGTCCTATCAGTAGGCCCTTGTGTAAGTCTCGGCTACCCTGGCGGTCGAGAGATGTCCAAGGTACTCGTATGAGATACAGGAGACTGTTCAAGAAAGCGAGGAACACAAATTCTGCTGCAGATTGGGACTCTTACAAGGAAGTCTTCAAAACCTATAAGTACGAGCTAAGAGCAGCCAAAACGAGGGTCTGGATGCTGTACTGTGACAATATACAGGAGTGCTCGGAGGCGGCCAGGCTCAAAGTACTATGTTCTAGTCCTTCAATCCCGAGTTATCTACAACGACCGGGTAGTTCATGGACTACATGTAGTGAGGAATCCCTGAAGCTATTACTAGAAACGCATTTTCCGGAGTGCTCGGTACTAGCTCCGGAAAGACCCATAATAAATAGGAGTGTAGTCTCCGTTAGTCATATAGTAAAAAGGCAGAATATCCTATGGGCAATAAACAGCTTTAAGCCATACCAGTCGGCAGGACCGGATTGCATTATTCCTGCGGATATCCAGCGAACTATTGACTTAACCCTACCCTGGCTGGATGTTATCTTCAAAGGCAGCCTAGAACTCTGTCACATTGGAAAATGGACTACTTCAGTAAAGTAATATTTATACCTAAGGCGGGAAAAAGCTCTCACTGCTATCCCAAAGACTTTAGGCCTATAAGCTTATCCTCTTTTCTGTTAAAAGCACTGGAAAGACAAATAGAGGCTTACATTAGAGGTTCAATCAATCCGGGCGAGCTGTCGGGTCTCACAACGCATACTGTAAGGGACGATCGGTGGAGACAGCTCTCCACTCCCTTATAGGCTCGAATGAGAAATCACTTGAATACAAGGAATATTCAATGGTAACCTACTTGGATACAGAGGTGGCCTTTAGCAACGTCAGACCGGGGCAATCACACGGGCCCTTGCGTCTCTGGGGTAGATGGGTCACTCAGATGCTGGATGGATCAAATGCTTAGAAGCAGGATCGTGACAGCTTATCTGGGTGGGGCGTCTGCCGGCAGATACCTGAGCAGAGGGAGGTGGTGTTCTATCCCCCCTTCTTTGGAACTTGGTCATATTTGACCTGTTACTAAACTTGGAAGGGCAAGGCTTCAAGATGGTTGCTTACGCGGATGATGTAGCTATTGCGGTCTTCGGTAAATATCCTAGTACGCTGAGTGAGCGCATGCAGTGCACACTTCGATACCTCTCTGAGTGGGCACGCGGTTGCGGGCTGAACGCAAACCCACAAAAACGGAGCTGGTCCTCTTTACCACGAAGCACAAACTTCCTCAGTGTGACCTGCCATATTAAATGGTACTCGCTTGATCTTTACGGATAGAGCGAAATACCTCGAAATACTTTTGTACAACAAGCTAAGCTGGAAACCAAACATCTTAATAGACGGGGGATGAAGATCCACATAGTACACTGGCTCTACGTCTCAGTGGTCGAACCTATACTGCTGTATGGGGTTGTCGTTTGGTGGCAGCATTAAAAATTATGGCCAACCTTAAACTATTGATGAAAGTCCAAAGAACGGCATGCTTGTGTATAAGTGGGACTCTCAGGAGCCGTTCGGCTCAAATCCATATCTATATGGACCTGTAACAATATAGGGCACTCATGTTGAAGTAGTTAGTATAATATAATAATTCATAAAATAGGAACGCGTCCTCTTAGTAAATTGGGAACATACCCTCTTTGACGAGTTGAAGTTTGAAATTATATCATTTTTTCTTACTTCCTGTATAAGCTTTGTAATACCAATACGCACTAAATAAATAGAATAAATTACATCGTGTGTTTGTTAATTTTAATTATCAAAATCCTCAGTCCATTAATTACTATGCTTACTCATCTATCCTATGCAACAGGGATATTCCGGAAGCTACCGACTACGCTATCCCTTTGCCATCTGTTGAGGTGAGATTCAAAACTGAGTTTCCCACCAGAGAGGACTGGGTGAAGGAAACGGTTATGGACAATGAGGCACTAAGCTTCTTCACGGATGGCTCAAACAGGGATAGAGGGGTTGGCAGCGGGGTGTTCTATGAGGCACTAGGGGTCAACCTCTCTTTTCGTCTTCCCGACTTTTGTAGTGTTCTTCAATCTGAACTTATGGCGATAATGGAAGTCATGGACTGGTTGAAGTATAATGTAATATCTACTAGGGATATTCGCATTTTTACGGACAGCCTGGATGCTATTAAAACTATACAATCATACTCTTCAATATCGCAGGGAGTGTAAAGACATATGAGCTGGCCCGCAAGGGCACAGCACGCATAATAGCCCAATGCAGGCGGGATATAAAGATACCGCTTGCTTCATGTAAACTGCTGCTTCAGGTAGAAGCCATAAAAGAAACGGACGTCAGATAGTCTAACGCCAGTTCGTGTGTAATAACCAGACAGATTTGGCCTGGACTTGACCGGTCTAGATCAGGCCAACTAATATCGCTTCAACGGCACCATATTGGTATGGTCGTAGGAGCTATAACGGGACATTGTCTCATTGGGATACATGCGAGCAGACTGGGAGTCCCTGCTAATGGCTTCTGCCGCAGCTGCGGTGATGAGGAGGAGGAGGAAAGTGTGCATCTGCTCTCCACCTATCCTAGTCTAGCGTACAGCAGATCATTAGGTTTCTATTTATTGGAACTTCCCCAATGAACGATCTCACGGATCTTAGTAAGATTGGGGTCCGGGACTTTAAACGCTTCTTGGTAAGCTCAGGATGGTTTAACGAGTGAAGAAGTGGCAGCTCAAATGTGGTATAGCTACGAACCAACTATTTGTCTATGCTAGTCCTCTAGGACGGCCACCATTCCCTAACCTAACCTAACATAATTTTCTGTTTCAATTTCAATAAACTATAATTTACAATTTACCCTTCGACGAAACGTACAACGAAAAATCGAAAGAATTTGGTTATTTTTAACATATAAAACTACGTTTGCCAAATAATCTAACATCAAGTGTAACTCAATTACGTTTTGTACAAGAAGTAATGTTAAATAAATTCTGTACTTCATGAAGAAATTCTGCACATCTGTTTCCAGCATAAGTTTGTTAAATTCAAAGGTTGATTGACATTTTTAACACAAAATTAATTGTATAATGTTTAATTGTGATGCAAATTCAATAAAAAATTAAATTTGTGGTAAACGTGTTTAAGAAGAAGTATTTATATTGTTTTGCTTATGAAATTTGGTTAGCTATTATCTTTGTTAAAATAATAGAAAAAAAAGATTATCCACCTACATATAGTTAAGAGGAATTTTATTTTTTTCCCACCTACCCTGGGGCACTCTAGAGTCGGCACTGAATGTAGGTATAATTCATTTATCATATTTAATCTGATCAATTCATCATATACCTTTGAATTTGTAGGACATCCTCAATTTATATAGAAGTATATAACCTTAAAATGTTGGTAATTCCATGGTTTCTTGAAAAACTTCATATTCACAGTGTAAATGAAGATGATGGCACTCTAAAAAGTGTTCGGCATAATCAGAATTTTTAAAACCTTTCGAAATATTGAAAGGCCAAGCTTTTGCTAAATTTGTTTAATATTTACAATCTGTCTATTTTGTCGAAATCTTGATAGTTTCGATGATTATGATTACAAAGTTATACAAACCAAACCGCAGCTTGACGAAATTTTGAAATATCATTATTTATAAACATCTTGATAAAAACTATTCATATTTTGGTCGATCTTGAAGATATGTAACATGCGTTAAATGCTTTATAGATTCGTATCCAAAACAATTTCTGAGTCTGTGTCCAGGTTTATCGAATATATTATGTTTTATTGAAAACCCTTGGATAACGGAAAAACCGACGAAATGCTCGATCATTACGTTTCTATCATGGAGAAAAATGTAATAGATCATTTTTTAACTACCTAATCATTTTACGCTAGACTCCAATATTTTTGTATTCATCAACATCACAACCACAGGCAACATCATGCTTTTTAAAAACTTTATGCAGTTGTTATGTTTTATAAAACTATCACATATGTGCACAAAACATATTTAGCAAAATGAAGTAACGTAAATTGTGTATGTAAATTAAAAATGAAATTTCTTCAAGATCTCGTACATCACGATAAAGTTGTTTCGACTCTTAGGTAATAATAATGTAAACTAACTATCTATATACTCGTAAAGTCATTATCTCATATTGCTACATAATATAGTTATGTACATATAATATTTAAACATTTACTTTTTGTACTTGGCTGTTTAAATTTAATTTTTTATAGTTTCATTTAATTAAACCGTTATATCATTAATTCAAGTTTTACTTTCGACAACTTTATATTTTGGCAATCGGTCGAAATCTTATTGCTCTGTAAAATGCAACGGCTAGGCCAAGGAAAATAAATAGGAAAAATGTTCTCAATGTCTGATATACCAATTTTTTTAACTTAATTGATGATTAAATTTCGCCCAACATTTCGCTTATGCAAACTTTCGCAATGTGGAATATTCGGATCAAACTGCCAATTCATTTTCCTTAATGCAAATTGTGTACATTTTCTTGCAACCATTTCTATTCTATTATACTATAGGAACACAAAAGTGTTATAATTTTTTAATTTATTAGTTGACTTTTTAACAAACCCAAGCATTGGAAAACCCGCGTAATTCATTATTACAATACGATTATTAAAATTGATCAAAAATTACCTCCAAATCTTTAAAATAGTGGCACCGATGCATCATATGAATGAATATCTGGATTATATGATTTTTTTTACAAATAAGACATAACATAGTTGCGCAAGTTTAAGTTCAACCGGTTTACTTCACACCACCTTACAATCGATAATAGATCCTTGATTTAAAATTTGAAATAGTTAAACAACGGGAAAATTTAAATACAGATGTGATGTTATTAACAAAGAAACGGAATATCAAATTGCTTTTTCAATGATAAGCATTTCGTACCTAGAAACATAATTTTTTGTCTTTTGCAACTGTCTTCAATTGAAACAAATAGCTTTCCTTCGAGATATCGAAATTGTTGAGGAATATCAATTTCTTCTAAACTGTTGGGCGCATTTGTATTACCAAGCCCACGATGAAGTGTTTTTGCGTGATTCTTTGCTAGACAGATAGATTCATATTTTAACTTAAAATTTTGGTACGCAGCTTTAGAGGGAACATTGGTGGATCCATTATATACATGTTTCTTGCTTGACAAAAATACATACCTACTCACTTTTAATATATACAATGTACCATCATATTGTGAAATCGTACACCTTTTTTTTCAAACATTGTGGAAATGAAACTAAATTCCGTTATCATAATAATTTAAATACAAATTTTCTATAACTTCTTTTCACTTAAATCTATGTATAGGTATATTATAAAAATCTTCTTTCAATTATAAAACACTCAGACTTTACTACGAGCTGAAAATCTTCTTAAAATTTTCGATACTCTTAACCATTTCCGCTTGAGCAGCCTGTATGCTCTCTAATTTCGCTTCTAGTTCATTTATTTTTTTACTCGACCCAATAAGCTTTTCAATTAAATCCTTTCGAGTGTATGCTGCATATTCACCCTCGTCAAAATTCGATTCGGCTACGTTTTGGCGCTGCTGCTTGGTTTTAATTCTTTCATCGTGTTTTGGTGATATTAACGGGACTCTTATTGATTCATTATTAATTTGTACAAGTTCATCGTCGATAAAATGCTCTTCGCTTGAATCTTTTTGTAAAAACAATTCATCAATAGAATTGTTTTCAGTTTGGTTTTCATCGTGAAAGTTTAAATTTTCGTCTTCTGGATCTTCATAGCATTCGCCGTCCTCCTCTTCTTCTTCTTGTTCGCTCAATGCAACCACAACATTATTTTCCAATCGAACATAAGTGGTATCCGATTCAAATTTATGCTTTTTATTCTGTGGCACATATTCCATAATGATTTCACCCTCGTTTTCTTGTTCATCGTTGTCACTCTCTGCGATAACTTCAATTACTGTATTCTCCTGTTGATCATCATTATCGCCTTGCACTTCTTCTGCCTCTTGAAGTGCTTCAATATCTTGTAATTCACTAATCTCATACACCATAATCGTTTTATCGGGTTTCGCCTGTGTAGTATCACGGTCCTTTTGATAAGTACTCATTGGTTTACCATAATAATCTCCCAGCATTCCCATTAGCGAATATTTTTCTGGTGTCTCTGGATCAGTTTCAGGTTTTTTTGGGATGGCCGTACTGTTCAAAAAATTTGATTGTGCATTACGATAGTCAGTGCGCGAAAAGTGTAACGTACACACCACATATTTCGAGATTAAATTTTGCAATGGGATATCTTTGATACCGAGTGCATCGCGCCAAATTGTGGCCGATTTTTCTGAGCGTGGAAATCGATGTGATATTATATTTATATCGGTTGAGTTACAATATTTTACTGCACATCGTCGAACCATTTTAAAAAATTACGGAATAATTAAAAATACACGGAATAACGTAAAAATTTCGAATTGTAAATTGAAAATTAAACACGAATTTTGGATTTTGTGTACATCTTTTGACAAGCACAATAAACATGAACTTGTTTTGTTTTATTTTAGAATTTGACATCTCTTCGATGTGTTATGGTTTTGGCTTAGTTCATTGGTTAGATAAATATGCAGTTCTTTTAGCATTTAGAATTTTAGAATTTATTTTTAATTTACGTACATAATTAATTAAATACTGTTATAAACCATTGTCTATTATATAAAGTTAAATAAAGAATTGAATCTACTGGTTTGTTTTACCGCATCTATCGGAGTATAGGGAAAGCTACAATTTTAACACATTGTAGCACAGATTTCAATAAAAAATTTGAATATTTTTGAGAGGCATCTACCGACTAATAGATAAATTTCAATAAATTTGACGATTTCCATTCCACCATGTTCAGCCGAATATTAATTTTGATCTTCACGGACCTATGGTAGTTGCCTTGCCAATACATTTTACAAAAAAGAACGTTAAAAATTCTATAAAATCTACTTGTTGTGTTTTGTGAATGCGAATGTAAAATATTTAATAAATTAAATAAAATAACAAGCTTTAATAAGTAAACTTTTTTTTCAGTAAAACTCTTAATCCATTATTGCGAGATTAGAGCTAATTTTTGACTGAAAAACCCACGATTATAGTTTTATGATGTTTACTTTTTAGTACATATAAACAACCAGATTCAAAGAATTTTTTTTTTGCGTAGTTTGAAAACAAGAATTTTATTTTTTAATAAAACAGAATTTAATTATCTGATATACATATATAATTCCCGTTTCCTGAACAATGTTATTCAAAAGAGTGTTGAGGATCGGAAAAGTGAGTTTTGCAGTATATTACAGCGAAATATTTTGAAATACATATTACAGATCCTGTTTAGTACATCGGACTGTTTTAACTAGCGACAATTGCGGTACCCAATTGAACAATTATCACGGCCTGTAGGGTACGATAAAAATCGATTGTCAGCGCTCATGGACACCTAGAAATAGTCTAGCGGATATTTTTTTAAACATTTTTATAGGGAAAATAACTAACAGAGCTCTCACAATGAAAAAACTTTTTACTTTTGCCTTAAGATTTTTTTTAACTCGCCTTTTTTTTAAATCTCCATCATTATTAAGAATTATTTACAAATTTCATTTAAGTGACATTTAATTTTCTAACCTCTATATAGTTAAAAATAGTTTTTTTGACCTCGTATTTCTTAAAAAAAATTAATTTTATAATAAAGAGTTGTATTACAAGTAAATATAATAGTGTTTAGACAGTGTACTAAGCAGAAAATTATCAATTATTTATTTGTGGGGTTATGTTATGCTGACGTTTATCGAAAAATAATTTTTGGCGCCTATTTTAAAATGTTGCTAACTTTATTCGTTTCAGTTCTTAAGGCAAAAGCTAGGAGTTTATTATCTTTTTCTAAAAGTTTTCACCAACATAACGAACAAAAAATTTTTTTTTTTCATAATGTAATTTAAACAAACTTGTAAGTAAAAAATAAAAAGTTTTGCATTGTGAAAGCACTGTTACAATACTATAAAGGAAACAAAACGAAACTGCAATACCCGGCTGAAATAACTTGGAAATAACAGGTAACATAAAAATTCTTGTTCCTGTAGGAAAAAGGTTCCTTAATTTGTGTCGATAACATGATGTCACGCGAGTTACCTCTTATTTCCAAGTTATTTAGGCCGGGTATTGTCAATTTGGCTTTGTTTATTTAATTTTTTATATTTGTTTATTTAAATCATTTTTCAAAATTTCGTTAATAAAAATGGTAACATTGCGTTTATTTGCCAGTGGTGCCATCTAGTTAACATAACTTAACTGCTATAAACTGCGAGATCTTGATACGCAAATCTGCAGTCATTTCCCTTTAGTATTAAGTTATTTGCTATAAGTGAATTGACTGCAGATTTTCATAGTAAAGTCGCGTGACTTCATGTTATCGATAGAAATTTATAATGTTATCTTCAACAGATGGCGCACCATACGTTTTTTAACAAGAATTTTTAAGTTATCTGTTATTTCCAAGTTATCAGTTGTTAGTTTGGTTTTGTTTATTTAATTTTTTTTAAAAATTTATTCACATAATTTTTCAGAATACCGTTAAAAAAATGGTAACATTGCGTTTATTTTCCAGTGGTGCCATCTAGTTAGCATAACAAAAATGGGATCAACTGCGATATCTTGATATCCAAATCTGCAGTCAGTTCTCTTATAGTATTTCATGACAATTAACAAGAGAGGAAACTAGTTATATTACTGTGAGAACGCATTAAAAATATGACTGAAACACAACGTTATGTTAATTTATAATTATGTACATATATGTTTTCAAAATGCGGACCCGGTCGAAATTTCATTTTTCATAACACAAAACTTTACATGGTGATACGAAACTGGAATTTTCAGAACTATATACATATTACAAAATAATGTGAGGTACCAATAATAGGATATACACGAAACAGAATATTTCAAAACTAATTATTATAAAATAATATGAGGTACAACGTAGTACAAGACACGAACTAGATATTTTTAAATTATATATTACAAAACGACACTATAATAGAATTCTAAATTGGGTTTTCTATAAAATTCTG
Source organism: Tipula unca (assembly GCA_951394425.1). Taxonomy (NCBI): domain Eukaryota; kingdom Metazoa; phylum Arthropoda; class Insecta; order Diptera; family Tipulidae; genus Tipula; species Tipula unca. The sequence goes on from OX596380.1 coordinate 81,528,745, forward strand.
GAATATGGCCAGCTGGAAGAAGGGCTGTGAAAAAAATAAGTGAAGCAAAACGCTACTTAAATTTAAAACAAATCTATTTTTAATTTTTTTTTTTAAACAGTTTTAAAGGCCATTACTGGCCCCTTACTGAATCAACAATTTGGCTTCAGCGGTTTCGATCCCGAGCATGGTCTTCATACTGTCTAAGACAATCTGAAGAGGCCAAGTCGTTCTCTACACTGTGGAGCCATCGTCGCCTGTAACGACCTTTGCGCCTACCATATGGTGGCTCTTCTTTCAGAGATCGCTGCATAATCCGTTCCGGATCAGCACGCAGAACGTGCCCGAGCCAGCGTACTCGCTGAGATCTTACTTCATGTACAATATCGGGGATCTTCATCAGATCTCTGATCTCGAATTGTACAGAGCTCGGTAGGTACCATCTATTTCACGTTTTGGGCCGTAAATCACACGCATGACTCTTCTCTCAAATGTTAGGAGCCATTTCTCGTACTCATCCGTCAGCGCCCAACTTTCACATCCAAACATAACAACGGGCCTGATAAACGCTTTGAAAATCTTCAGCTTCACGGCACTTGATAAGTGTTTAGATTTTAGCAGTGGCCTTAGAGGATACAAAGAACGACTGCCAGCTGCCAGCCGCACTTTAATATCCTTACCCAAACACACTGTTATCGTGAGTGATAAGAGAACCCAAATATTTGAACCTCCTCACTCCCTCAAACGTGTGGTGGCCTAAAATCTGGTGTGCCATTGTCCCTAAAACCAGAGATCAGGTATTTCGTTTTGGACTCATTGTTCTGATGTCCAACTGAAGCTGAAAACTCTACAAGCGGATCAAGTATTTCTTTCACTCCGTGGCTATTTAGTCCAATCACGCATATATCATCTGCATATGGAAGCACCTGATTGGACTGGCGATATAAGATGTTATGCTGTTGCGGTGTTTCAGTTTTACGAAAGATATACTACAACATGAGATTAAAGAGTATCGGGCACAGAGCATCTCCCTGCCGAACACCAAAACTACAAAAATTGTCGATGGCCTGTTCTCAACTTTAACACAGCGTACCAGTTTTGTTGGCATTCCTAGTATTCCAGGACAGGCCACAAACTCTCTCGATTGATCGAATCATAGGCCTGCCGGAAATCCAGGAACTATCTATTTTTAATATTTCTAAATTATTTTATAAATATTTTCAAGTGATGCCAAATCTCTTATTTTTATAGGGAAAATATAATTTTAACAACTGAAGGACAAGTCTACTAAGTGAAGTAATTTTATCATAATCGGTTAAGAAATAGTCTAGTTCCATTCCATTGAGATACGAGGTAGTTCTGCAATATACTGTGTCTCGTATTCAAATGATTAGTTACGGAATATCCTGTATCGCACCTCATACTGTATTTTGAAATGCACTAAACAATGATCGTTTTCAATTTGTAATATGTATTTTATGTAATTAATTTATTTTTACAAACCTATTTCTTCAATCTCCACAGTCTTTAAATTTTGTTAACAATTTTCTTCGACAAAAAGCTATATGTATGTAAAATAAATACAGGGCAGATCATGATTTTAAAAATTTATTACTTATGCTTTTTATGTGGAACAAAAAGTTAAGATTTATAAATCATGGATTTTCCCATACTGAATTAATAACCCAAACCACAAGTCCACAACGATGAAAAAGAAATAATTATATTTTGCGGTGATTTCATTACTTTATTGTTTGCGTTCGTTATGTTTGGCCTCATGCGTTACCATCGCAACACTGGAAATATATTCAACAAAAACAAAACGCGTGTATGACATTTAATCTCGCGATATACATGTTATGTATAAACAGCACAAATCATGAATTGTCTTCGGGAATTACGCAAAAATTGTTTTAATTTGTGTCACAAAAATGGAATTGCAAATCGAAAGTATAATCAAATTAGTGAGTTTTTTAAAATTTTCTTATTTATTTATACATTATTCCGCAGCGAAATTGATATCATTATCATAGGGCTATCGGGATCTGGCAAAACGGAACTGTGTCATCAATTATGTGATCTGGAACGCACCGATTTTACAGCAACAGTTGGTGTCAAGGTATATAAATTGGAGTACCCGGAATACACTGTACGATTAATCGAAATAGGTGGAAATGAGCGGCTTATCGAAATTTGGCAGTATTATTATGCGGATGTAAGTGGCTAATTGTAACAGCTTTTTTATATATGTATATGTAATCTTAATGATTATTTCATTTTAGTGTATGGGTGTAATATTCACCATTAAATGTGACCGCTCGCAGTTGTACATTAATCGCAATCGTACTATTATCAAAACACTTCTAGCCCATAATAGTTTAAATGGTAAACCATTTTTAACACTAGGAACCTTTCAAGACTTTTTGCCGGCATTAAATTTATTTGAATTTTCGTACGTATATGATTTTGAAAATTATGCCGAAATTGTTAAAACTCCGATATTCGTAGACGTATGCGGCAAAGATTCGTATCGTCACATGAAAAAAGGATTAACATGGATGACCCGTATGATACATGGGAATTATCATAATTATATGAATCGCATTGAATTTGATCGCAAACGAAGTTTAATGATGGACGAAATACGTGCAAAACAAGAGCTGGCAATAGTCCATACACCAAGACCGTCAACGGCACCGCCCATTTTTAAGAAAAAGAAACGGAAAGTTAAACCGCTCTCGGCGCGAGATTTTGAGGACACGTTTGATTTATAATTTGTTAAGTTATTTATATAAGCGATAAGAAATAAGACTGAACTTAAAATATATTTTATTTAAATTTGACATTTGATTATTTTTCACATAAAGCTTACCTGCAAGAGAGAATTATTTTACTCAAGATTAATACTGTTATTAATTCCTACAATAATGCCATATAATTTTAAATCATTTTATCTAATATATATATAAACCGGTATGACATGGTAATTTAAAATTCAAATTCTAATAAAAATCAATAAAAACTGTTAAACAATAAAAACCCTTTATTCTCTAAACTATTGAAATTTATAATTTGTAGTTTTATATTACCACATTCTTAATCTAAGTTAGTCTACATAGATAGTTATAGCGAAATAAACATCGCTAGAATTTGAATATTTACTCATCGGTGGGCATCGGTTGGCTTTGGCTATCTATATATCTAACTATTATTACAAATCAAAATTCAAAATATAGTTTAACTTTTGGTCTGCCTGCGTAGTCAACTTATCCAAAAATGACTGATTTTTTGAAAATTGATCGTAGTTTTTCATACCAATAGGATTAGAATTAATTTTGTTCACATCTTTTAAAGCTGGCTCACGTAACATCATACGTTGGTAATGAATAATTTGATAAATAATTTCCCATAGTGTGATCTCAGGCCACAAGGTTTGCACAAATTGTAGTTTACTAGATGTTGACTAATACCATAGTATAGTTATTAATCAAATTAATAGTATACATAAATATATTTATATATATATATATATATATATATATATATATATATATATATATATATATATATATATATATATATATATATATATATATGTATGTTATAAAACAACACATTAACTATAAATAAATTACCTGCCACAATAAAAAATCACTTAATCTAGTTTCACCCGATGTTCTCAAGATCAGATCTACATCTGGATTTTCTCGTGTGTACAAACACCGCGAAAAAAAGGTTTCATCAATGTCGTGCACATCAATTTCATTATTTTCGACCCCATTCACCACTGTTTTAATCGTGCTACAAATCTCCTCCCGTGAAGTATACGATATAGCAATATTAATTTGAACCACATTACACTCTTTCGTCGCTAACATAAGTTTTGAAATCACCACTTGTAAATTCTTCGGCAGTAAAGATATATCGCCAATAACAGTAAATCGTGCACCTTGCCTTAAATAATAATCCAAATTATTTATAAATAATTCGAATTTGGATTCCATCAAATTAAAAATAAAATCCAATTCACTTTTGGGCCGTTTAAAATTTTCTATGCTAAACGCATACACTGTAATCACTTTAACACCGAGCACCGATGACCAATTCATTACTTTAACGAATCGTTCAAATCCAAATGCAATACCAGCCTCTGTAGGAATTTTAATTTTTTCGGCAAATCGACGATTTCCATCCATAATGTAGGCAATATGCCGTGGCACGGGCGCACTCCTAGCCACATTTATGGCTAGCTTTTCATACCACGTCAATTTATCGTATACTTCCGTAGAACTCATATATGTATATAGTTTTAGATGTGAATCACACAGCCTAATCAGTGTACGCTTAAATTTTAACTGAAACTTATTTACAGTAGAAGCTCTTATTTAGAGGTTTTCTTAATCAAGGATAAATGTTGAAGTTTTTTTGTTTCACTTTTGTCAAAGTATGTTGGTTAATAGATTACAATGGCCTGGTAAATTACAATGGCTTTGATTTATTGCAATAAGTAGGAAACAATAGTTTTGTAGGTCAATTTGAAAATTATGGTTAAATATTACATAAACATACAAGTATCATGTACATACGAGTATATCTCCGATCTATGAATTCGTCATCTATAGTATAGTGATTATATTTAATTTTATTTATTTAAATCGTATGAATAATTAATTTAGATGTAAATATGTGTTGTCGTCATCCTGAAAGAGATTTTGGCGGAACATAATTTTATATGAACTAGAATAGATAACAAAAAAAAAAGATTATATTTCTGAAAAATTAGAACAGATGTTTTGTATTGAAAAGGGCACTACTGAGCAATACTATATCGCTTCTCGTAAATAGGTGCTAATTGCGCGCTGTGAAAACAAGGAAGTTTACTCGATTTTAACGCCTCATTCGTATAAATGAGAAATAAATTTTTACGTTATCACATCGAATGGTATTTATCACCGGTGGTTGCGTGCAAGCCCGATATCAAAACCGTATATAACACCTTATTTTTATTTTTAAACTACATAGTTTTAAAATTCGTCTCTCTACTACTTGTATTAAGACGTAGTACAGTAAAATTTGCACACAATGTAGCTTCTTTTTGACGAACGCCCCAAATCAAATAAAAAAAAACAACATGAATTGTAATTTGCCGTTAAGTTACAAAGCAGGCTGTGTAATATTTATTTGTTTTAAATCAGTCGTTAGCAAAATGTCATCAAATCAAGAGATAGTTCGCAAAAAAAGCTAATTCTACATATTCTACCGTTAGAAGGACTATAATTCGGTTTATGGAGACTCAGAGCGTCAATAGAAAATTTGGAACAGGCATATCGAGCCATATTGATAAAAAATTGGAAACTAAAGTGGTGCGCGCTCTGAAAAACAATCCAAACCTATCTTTGAGGGATTTAGCGAAAAAAAATAACACAAATTCAAAGTACCACGGCGTGAACATAAACAACAAGCTACGGCAATCCGACGAAGCCGAATGTTGTACAAACTTTTGGTGGATAAAAAAGATGATTGTTTGGTAATCGATGACGAAACCTACGTTAAAGCTGATTTCAAATCTCTTCCAGGTAACCAATATTATTCTGTAAAGGATAAACTGACTGTCGACATGAAATTTAAAATTATCCAACATGAAAAGTTTCCGAAAAAATACTTGGTTTGGCAGGCTATTTGCCAATGTGGCTGTAGAAGTGCTCCGTACATCACGCAAGGGACAATATCTTCGGAAAATTATATTAAGGAGTGCCTTTAATAGCGACTCCTGCCTTTTTTACGTGGGCACCAAGTTGGTACTTTGTTTTTGCCTGATCTAGCGTCATGTCATTACTCTAAAAAAACATTAGAATGGTACGAATCTAACAACGTGTGTGTTGTTCCCAAATTTGTCAATCCGCCCAACTGTCCTGAACCTCGTCTAATCGACTGATATTGGGCAATAATGAAAACTATATTGGGAAAGACCCACAAGTCAGCAAATAATATGGAAGAATTTAAAAAACAAATGGATAAAAAGTATGAATTTGGTTCCAAATTCATCTGTGCGTGCCTTAAAGTGGCCGTCCGCTCCAAAGTTCAACTTTTCAGCCGGCAATTAATTAATAAATAGTTTAGATGATTTTTCATTAATAACAAATATGTAGGAACATAATGTAATAAACAAATAAAAAAATTCGTTGTTTATGAAATACTTATTGCCGTTTTAGAATTTGCAAATTTTACTGTACCACGTCTTATTTATTTATTTTCATATTTTTCTGTATAGTTTTAGATACAGGTATTAATACTTTTATGTTTCTAATTTAGATTTTATTTATTACGTTCTAATTTCTATCAGTAACGTGATGTTTAACTTAAAACAAAAAACAGTGTATCATCTCAAAAGTTGCCTAGAAACGAAAGGTGAAATGAGTATACGCATGTGGTTATTTTTAATAAATTGTTGATAAGTTTTTGGTGAAACGGATAAACCATCTTTTTATTTGACAGAATTGGTGCCCAAACAAAAAATGTGCTGGCAATGGAGTATCAGTTACGATATTGAAGAGTTCATTTAGTTCGGTTTTGGCTCCAATGAAATTTGATCGATGGTCACAAACGTGTTATGAAATGACAAAAGGTGGCAAAAATGAATCAGTTGATAAATCTCCAGGATACTGTGACATGTTCGGTTGGTAATATTATGAAGTGCTTCGCATCAAATGGAACGGTTGCTTGCTCTATTATAGATATTCAGATGGTATAGTATGTGCCGGTAAGCACCAGGATTTTGGTTTGTAGATATGTGGTGTCAATATTTCCTGGGATACTTTATTATATTATGAGAAACAAGACTACCAACAAAAACGTCAAGTAGGAGGAAAGCGTAATAGTGTTTCTAGCCATTGCAAGATAATTGTTGAATCGCTCCAAATATAAACATTTGTCTCTCGATCTGAGAGCAGTTCCTTCCGCACAGAGTACAAGCTTTGTTATAGTTATCTGCTTTTGTGCTGGTGCAGTTTTCGTTCTAGCAGGTACAATGGTCACTTCCATATCACCACTCTTAATGGTACCAGCGACATACATGACGGAATGCTTATTCAAATTTATAAGTTTCGATGTTACCTTGAGCCATCTTTGTATGTTGACAGACTCAATTAATTTTAATTGATCTCGAAATTTGCACCAGTCATCTAAAATATCTTGTGCCAGTGGATCATCCCATCTAAAGATTTTGCCCATGTTATCTTTGGATATCGTCTTGACGTAGATCGTTATAAGAGCACGTTAACCATGAGGCTCACAAAGCTTAGAAGATAATATGCCTCATTTGCTGTACGTATTGGGTTCAAAGTAACAAAATCAGTTTTCAAGAAATCAATAAATATGTAGAACTTTGGAATATTGGTGGTCTCTGACATTTTGAATGAGTTTGCTGCCTTCGGTTGATGTTTTGTCATTGGATACACAATACGTTATGACTGCGGATCTGGAAAAAATATTCAGACAAATATTAGTTACTAAACTACATATAATTTAGAACCATCTGAACCGATACTACAGTATCGTTTACTTACCGTCACGTATATCGTTTACTGACTTACCGTCACAGCAGCAGCACTATTCCTGTCCAACCGACTGATGACTAATAACTAATAAGCTGGGGCAACTCACCAAAAAGAAATATCATTAGCAATGCAGGCGGCAGGATTCAATCTCTAAAAGTGGTTATCCAACACTATTCGAAATTACATTAAGTGGATATACGAGACTATTCAAAATTATATTAAGTGGATTAACAACAATAATAAGTATTACTTAATCTAAATTCACTGCACTTTATTCAAATAATATAGTACATAATTTATTAAATGCAATTTTTATTGTCAAATTGTTTATGTTTATATATGTTATATATATATATATATATATATATATATATATATATATATATATATATATATATATATATATATATATATATATATATATATATATATATATGTATGTATATATATATATATATATATATATATATATATATATATATATATATATATATATATATATATATATATATATATATATATATATATATATATATATATATATATATATATATATATATATATATATATATATAGGTATATATACTCTTATAAAGGGTGATTTTTTTGAGGTTAGGATTTTCATGCATTAGTATTTGACAGATCCCGCGGGATTTCAGACAAGGTGTCAAAGAGAAATATGCTCAGTATGCTTTAACATTTCATAATGAATAGACTTACTAACGAGCAACGCTTGCAAATAATTGAATTGAAGTTGGCAGAAAATCCGCTTTTTTATCGACAAATTTTGTTCAGCGATGAGGCTCATTTCTGGTTGAATGGCTACGTAAATAAGCAAAATTGCCGCATTTGGAGTGAAGAGCAACCAGAAGCCGTTCAAGAACTGCCCATGCATCCCGAAAAATGCACTGTTTGGTGTGGTTTGTACGCTGGTGGAATCATTGGACCGTATTTTTTCAAAGATGCTGTTGGACGCAACGTTACGGTGAATGGCGATCGCTATCGTTCGATGCTAACAAACTTTTTGTTGCCAAAAATGGAAGAACTGAACTTAGTTGACATGTGGTTTCAACAAGATGGCGCTACATGCCACACAGCTCGCGATTCTATGGCCATTTTGAGGGAAAACTTCGGAGAACAATTCATCTCAAGAAATGGCCCGGTAAGTTGGCCACCAAGATCATGCGATTTGACGCCTTTAGACTATTTTTTGTGGGGCTACGTCAAGTCTAAAGTCTACAGAAATAAGCCAGCAACTATTCCAGTTTTGGAAGACAACGTTTCCGAAGAAATTCGGGCTATTCCGGCCGAAATGCTCGAAAAAGTTGCCCAAAATTGGACTTTCCGAATGGACCACCTAAGACGCAGCCGTGGTCAACATTTAAATGAAATTATCTTCAAAAAGTAAATGTCATGGACCAATCTAACGTTTCAAATAAAGAACCGATGAGATTTTGCAAATTTTATGCGTTTTTTTTTAAAAAAAAGTTCTCAAGCTCTTAAAAAATCACCCGTTATAATAAAGAAAATTCTACATTGTTTAATTTTAGGTGAATTCAAATTTGATCACACCTTTGTACTCAGCTCGATTTCGCGTGAACTAAGAAACTATCAATCCCTGTGAACTAAGCAACAACTATAGACAAATGAGCGTTTTTCGATAGCTCAAACCATGTATGGAACTAATTCTTTAAATGGCATTTCTCGCCATCGCATGAATATAGGAGTGGTGTATATTCGATGGCGAGAAGTATTATTTGTATCTAGAAGAACAAAATTCATTTCTTTTCCTATATAAATCACAACGCCTTATCTCGAATGATGTTTTTGTGCTCTTATTTTTAAATCACTATTTTCTTTAAATTTTTTGTCGAACAGATTTTGCCACCAAATTTCTTCTACTGTTTCAGCGTTCTAGCGAGTCGTGTTGTCTCTTTATGGAACTTTTCAATTTCTTGCAAAGTTTTTGTCTTAACTTTGGTTTGCCGATTTATTTTTCATGGTTGGTGACGTTTATGTAACAACTTCTATTTGCTTGGCATGCATCATTCCTTACCTAAAATAATAAATAGTTTTGTCATGCTTGTCCATCCTGTTTTAGAGGTTCTAAGAATTGTATCAGCGAAACCTTTCTAAGCGTACGAAGTGTACTCTATTTTGGAGTTACCGAAACTGAAATAAACTTTTGCTACTTCGACATTATATTTTCCTCACAATGCACTCAAACTGCAGTAGTGTATTTTGGATGGTTCCCGCACAGCTCAAGCCCAAAATGACATCACAATGTAACGTCAACAACAGTGCGATGTAAAATATTATACATTCAAAATATTATACATTCAGAGTAATTTTTAAATGTAAAATATCTTTAATTTGCTAACTTTTAGGGACATTCTTAACCTTTATAACCTAGAATAAAAACTCACTAAAGAAAGTATTTTAGCGCTTTCTTTATTGAGTTCATTATTTAACGCACATAAAACTTTCTGGGTTACAATGGGTTCAAAATTGCTCCTAAATGTTGGAAAATGAAGGACAATAATAAGTGCTTTGCATTTGCCTTCTTTTTGTACTATTAAATGTAGAATAAATGTCAATAATGATATTATATTAAAATTTATGTTTAAATCTAAATCATAAAAACCTTATAACCTTTAGTTCATTTTCATCCATGATTTTGTCATCTAAAAAAACCAATCATCTTCAAAGGTGACCTCAGATGATAGGTGTCCAATTTTCTCAATGACTAACAGAATGCTATTCTTATCATTACATTCGATGCTTTTTGCTTCAATCGAATAACAGAGCACAAACATATGATTATAATATACCAAAGATGACACGGACTACAGGAATAAGGATATACATATATATATATATATATATATATATATATATATATATATATATATATATATATATATATATATATATATATATATATATATATATATATATATATATATATATATATATATATATATATATATATATATATATATATATATATATATATATATATATATATATATATATATATATATATATATATATATATATATATATATATATATATATATATATATATATATATATATATATAGATATATATAGATATATATATATATATATATATATATATATATACCTATATATATATATATATATATATATATATATATATATATATATATATATATATATATATATATATATATATATATATATATATATATATATATATATATATATGTATATATAAATAATAATAATAATCAGTTTTTAAAGGCCATTACTGGCCCCTTACTGAGTAAACTATTTGGCTCCAACGGTTTCAATCCTGAGCATGGTCTTCATACTGCGTAAGACAATCTGAAGAGGCCAAGTCGTTCTCTACATCGTGTAGCCATCGTGGCCTGCAACGACCTCTGCGCCTACAATATGGTGGCTCTCTTTTCAGAGATCGTTGCACAATTCGTTCCGGATCAGCACGCCGAACGTGACCGAGCCAGCGTACTCGCTAAAATCCCACTTCATGTACAGTATCGGGGATCTTCATCAGATCTCTGATCTCGATATTGTACAGAGCTCGGTATGTACCATCTATTTCGCGTTTTGGGCCGTAAATCACTTGCATGACTCTTCTCTCAAATGTTAGGAGCCATCTCTCGCACTCATCCGTCAGCGCCCAACTTTTACATCCAAACATAACAACGGGCCTGATCAACGCTTTGTAAAGCTTCAGCAGTGGCCTTAGAGGATACAAAACATGACTGCCAGCTGCCAGCCGCACTTTAATATCCTCACCCACACTGTTATCGTGAGTGATAAGAGAACCCAAATATTTGAACCTCCTCACACCCTCAAACGTGTGGGGGCCACTACTAACATCTGGTGCGCTATTATCCCTATAACCAGAGATCATGTATTTTGTTTTGGACTCATTGATCTGAAGTCCAACTGAATTGCTATTCAGTCCATTCACGCATATCATCATATGTCATCTGCATATGGAAGCACCTGATTGGACTGGCGATATAAGATCTTGTTGAGGTGTTTCAGTTTTACGAAAGATGTACTCCAACATGAGATTGAAGAGTATCGGGGACAGTGCATCTCCCTTCCGAACACCCTAGTTAGGTTAGGTTAGGTAGGAGTGGCCGTTCTAAAGGACTAGCATAAACACAAAATTGGTCCGTAGCTGTACCATATTCGAGTTTCCTCCTCTTCACTCGCTAAACTATCCTGAGCTTACCAAGAAGCGTTTAAAGTCCCGGATCTCGATCTTACTAAGATCCGAGAGGTCTCGTTCAAAGGGGGTTCCTTAAATTTTGTTTTGTTGTACGCTAGACTAGGACAGGTGCAGAGCAGATGAAGCACATTTTCCTCCTCCTCCTCATCACCACAGCTGCGGCAGAAATCGTGGGCTGGGACACCCAGTCTACTCGCATGTATCCCAATGAGACAATGTCCCGTTATAGCTCCCACGACCATACCAATATGGTGCCGTCGAAGCGATATCAGTTGGCCTGATCTAGACCGGTCAAGTCCAGGCCAGATCTGCCTGGTTATTACACACGAACTGGCGTTAGACCATCTAACGTTCGTTTTTTTATGGCTTCTTCCTGAAGCAAGCAGTTTACATGAAGCAAGCGGTCGCAAGCGCATCTTTATATCCTGCCTGCTTTCTTGCGGGCCAACTCATCTGCCATTACATTCCCTGCGATATTGAAATGCCCTTGTACCCACGTCAAGCGGATGTTGAACTGATTAGCCATCTAATTTAAAGATGCCAGACAGTTCTGGGCTACCTTCGACGTTAGGGAGTATTATTGTAGCGTTTTAATAGCAGCCAGGCTGTCCGTAAAAATGCGAATATCCGTCGTAGATATTACATTATACCTCAACCAGTCCATGACTTCCATAATCGCGATCAGTTCAGCTTGAAAAAAGCTGCAAAAGTCGGGAAGACGAAAGTAAAGTTTAATCCCTAGTGCCTCACAGAATACCCCGCAGCCTCACAATACCCGGCTTGATTGAGCCTCTAATGTAAGCCTGTTTTTGTATTTCCAGTGATTTTAACAGAAAAGAGGGTAAGCTTATAGGTCTAAAGTCTTTGGGATAGCAGTGAGAGATTTTTCCCGCCTTAGGTATAAATATAACTTTTACTTCAGTCCATTTGCTAGGAATATGACAGAGTTGGATATCCGCAGGGATAATGCCATCAGTTCATGCCGACTTGTATGGCTTAAAACTGTTTATTGCCCATAGGATATTCCGAGCACTCCGGGAAATGCGTTTCTAGTAATAGCTGCAGGGATTCCTCACTACACGTAGTCCATGAACCATCCGGTCGTTGTAGATAACTCGGGATGGAAGGACTGGAACATAGTACTTTGCATAGCTTAGCAGCCTCCGAGATCTCCTGTATATAAGCACAGTAGTGCCTCCAGGTCCTCGTTTTGGCTGCTGTTAGCTCGTACTTGTAGGTTTTAAGGACTTCCTTATAACAGTCCCAATCTGCAGCAGCATTAGTGTTCCTCGTTTTCTTGAACAATCTCCTGCATTTTATACGAGTATCTTGAAGTTTTCTCAACCACCAGGGTGGCCGAGACTTACCCTAAGGCCTACTGATAGGACATGCACCTAACATGGCTTTGTTAAATGCATCAGATAGCTTGGTTCCTAGAACATCAAGCTCCTGTGTAGATGCAGGTGGGTTTGGATTACCGATACCGGTAATGAATTACCCAGAATGGTTCTAAAGCAATCCCAATCAGTTTTCTTCCTATTTCTGAAGGATGGTTTTTTGGTGGGTTTTGTATCCACTTCGTACTAGAGATAACAATGGTCAGAAAAGGAATGGTCTTCGTACACTTTCCAGTTCAATACCCTCTCCTTAATAAAATCTGAGACAAGTGTGATGTCTAGCACTTCTTGTCTATATTTAGGTTAGTACTTAAAATAACATCAAGAAGTAACTCACCTCACCTGTTGATATTTGGACTTCCCCAGATTGAGTGATGCGCATTAGCATCACTGCCCATGATGACTCCGAGTTTTTGTCTTTGAGCCTCTGTTATTGCACTACCCAACTTACCTGGTGGTATATTTTCTTCCTCATATGGTAGGTAGGCCGACATAAGCCAGAGATTTTGCGCACCCATCTCGATGCTAGTCACCACTACATCAGCGTTGCTGTAATCTAGTAGTATAAAAATGTTCAGATTATTTCTAGCGAGAATGCAGGAACGTAACTTACCTTCATTTTTCGTAAAATTGGAAATTCTGAGGCCTAGCACCCGGTCCCCACTGATCCAAGGCTCCAGAACCACATCAATGGACTCAGATTTGGCTTTACAGTGGTGTAGGTTGATTTGAAGGATCTTAAGCATTAGATAGTAATAACCTCCACCACTGTTGAGTCAGACTCCTCCTCTGACGGCGATTCGTCCATTTGGATCGCACAGTGTAGCCCCATTGATTTCTCCATTTTGCTGGAGGACCAGCATTCGAGACTTTGCTCTTTGGTTTCGAGGGGCCAGTCTCATTTATAGTTATGCCCCTTTTTGTGCTTTGGAAACCGGGCCTAAAGGCCGATGTCTCCACAGCACTAGGTACCGGATTTTTAAGAATATACCGGTCTCGTTTTCCTTATTATCTTTTTTATTCATAATAGGTCCCACGAGTAGCGGAGAAAGGAGGTCCACCTGTGCAGAGATCCGCAATGCACAGGTAAGGCTGCATGATCCGGAGGTCGCCAAGTATCCGGATACACCGTTAGTTTTTAGGCTTGGCCCCCAGCCTGGGCGGTTATCAGCACGGTACGGTTAACATCTTAACCCGGCCCAGTTATTTAGCGCCGTGTTTTCGCCTAGCACACCACATACAACATGGTGTACCAGTTACCCCGTGGTCACCACGGGGAGGTAACACGCACACTTGGGGAAGCTGCAAGATACGGAGCTGGCAACAAGTACCAACTTGAGTCCCCCAAGACAGCTTTGCATCAGACCACCAACACCCGAGTTAACTGCAACAATTGTCAATAGCCTGTTCTCAACTTTAACACAGCATTGAGACTGCGTCACTGTCATCCTACATACTCGTACCTATTTTGTTGGCATTCCTAGGTATTCCAGAGCAGACCACAAACTCTCTCGATTAATCGAGTCATAGGCCTGCCGGAAATCCAGGAACACTTGGTGTACGGGGATGGATGTCGTATGTATAATATTTAGATAGAATCATCCGCAGCGAAAAGACCTGATCAATGACTGATCGATTCGGAAGAAATCCTCCTTGATAGTCACCAACCAAGCCCTCTGCTAGAGGAGTAATTGTATACAATTTTCTAGTCAAATTCTTTAAGTTTTTTTTCCTATTTTATATAATTATAAATAATTCAAAAATTCAATAACATAAGTTATCATTTTGTGTAAGAATAAATAAAAAAAAAAATTTTTAGTTAAACATTTTTTTTTGTAAAATAAGAATTTTTATATATGTACATATTTTAAAACTAAATTATATTTTTTTTTGCATTATATAATATTACGTTTTTTTTCTTGGGGGGTGTGGTGTGGTGTACACTAAATTTTAAGATTTTTTGTTCGAATAGCTATAAAAATAAAAAATTATTTAGCTATAAAAACTCAAATTTATTATGATAAGTTTCAGTTTTAAGTTTAAGTTTAAATCTCTAAGATCTGCTTGTGATTATAAAAAAATAAATAAATTCAGTTTAAATTGTAAGCTTCTAGTGTTTGTAAAAAATATATAAATTCAGTTAAAAATTGTAAATCCTATTGTGATTTTATTTAATAAACGTACCAATAAATGCATTCTAATCGGAATGCGGTACGCAAAATTCCTTTTTGTAATTAAAACTTAAAAATTAAATAAATTAATAAAAATAATGTGAATTTGTAACCAATCAATTATTTGAACGCAAAACATCGGTTATTTTTCTAAAATGAATCCGCTATAAATCAAACTCATTCACAATAGCTTGGTAAATATACAACATCCTTGGTGACTATGTTGGTTCCAGATTTCACAGTGATATGAAGTAGGTTGTATTGACTAGCGGTTAAGGCAGTTCTTATTAATAAATGCAGTTGGTCCAAAACTCACACATTGAAACAATAAAAAAAAGGATTAACTTCTGTATAGAGTATTTAAAAAATATCTTTTGTTTCGTAGTATTGTGAGATTTGGTCCTATTTATTTATGTAAACCAAGTCGAAATAAATAAATATAATAATAATACATACATACATCAAAACCGTCATAAGATCCGGCAAAATGGCCTGACTGACAAGATCATTCAACTTAAAGTAGAAAATGGTCCGGTCCAAATTTCTAATATAAAGTTTCCTATTAGAAATAAAAGAAAATTTAATCCTAATATTTATCAACGGGTTATGGCAAATGGTGAGACTATTAAACGAAATTGCGTTATTTATTCTACCACAACAGATGCAGTATATTGTTTTTGTTGTAAACTGTTTACATCTCACTGTGAAAATACGACTCTAATTAGTTTAGGATTTACAGATTGAAACCATTTGGCCAGAATAACTCAGACACATGAAAACAGTTTGAAACATATGCAAAGTTTTAATGGAAGGAATTAGAAAAACGGTTGAAATCAAATTCATTAAAAGATTCTGACCTTCAACGAGTTATGGTGCAGAAGTTCGACACTGGAGAGAGGTGCTCAAACGATTAATAATATTCGTAGAGTTTTTAGGAACACAGCCTCTTGCATTTCGGGGAAAATCAGAAGTTCTGTATGATTCAAATAATGGGAACTTTCTAAAATTAGTTGAATTTGTCGGTAAATTTGATCCAGTAATTTCAGAACATCTTCGAAGGATAAGCAATCATGAAAGTCAAAATAAATATTTGAGTAAAAATATTCAGAACGAGTTGTTTCAAAAATCTCGCAGTCAGTAAAAGACAAAATTATTTCAATGATACTGAAAGCTAAGTATTTTTCTATAATCGTTGATTGTGCTCCAGATAAAAGCCACGAGGAGCAATTAACATTGATTATTCGATTTTTAAATCAAGAAAATAATATTTTTGAAATAAAAGAACATTTTGTTACATTTTTAGAGGCCAACGATATCAAGGGTACTGGTCTTACTGAAATTGTACTAAATGAATTGAAAGAAATGGGTCTGCTCATTGAAAATTGTAGAGGCCAGGGTTATGATAATGGCTCAAACATGAAAGGTAAACACCTTGGTATGCAAAATCTTATACGAGCGAAAGAACCAAGAGCATTTTTCGTACCTTGTGCGTCTCATACACTTAATTTAGGCGTAAACGACGCAGCCCAATATTCGCGAGATGCGGTTGCATTATTTGATACTGATACTGAGTCTTTATGTATTCTTTTCCAGTTCTGTTAAAAGATGGTCTATATTAAAGAAACATATTAGTACTTTAACTGTCAAATCAATTAGTACTACAAGATGGGAAAGCAGAATTGATGCACTAAAACCATTAAAATAACAGTTGGATGATATTAATGAAGCACTTATTGAAATTTCATTAAGTGGTGATGCATCTACTATAAATACAGCTGAAACTTTGAGTAGTAAAATATTAGAATTCAAGTTTATATGTTCAATTTTGGAAACTATTAATATAGTGAGTAAGTATCTTCAAAATCCCAAAATAAATATTTTGATGGCAACAAAACAGTTGCAATCAACATTAAAATTTCTTCAAAATTTGAGATCAGACGAAGAATTTGAGTTTTTACGATTAGCGGAAACAATTGCTGACAAACTTGAAGTTCCTTGTTGTTTTCCGAGTTCAAATGCATTACAATCTCGCCGAAAGAAACCATTATTTGAATATGAAGGTGCTGATGATATTATTGTGGAACCTAAACAACAATTTAAAATAAATTTTTTTTTTTAAGTTCTGGATCAGGCTATATCATCAATTACAGAAAGATTTCAGCAATTATCTGAACATACAAATAATTTTTCCTTTCTGTATGATATTCAACAATTATCTGTTATGTCACCTGAAGATTTACAATTAAAATGTTCGAATTTAAAAAAAGTGCTGACTAATGGAAATAATTCTGACATTGATGATAAAAACTTAATTAATGAACTGCAAATGTTATCAACTTTGCTAGATCATCTAATTATTCCTATTGATGTTCTTAACTATATTTTTAGTAATAATTTAGAAGCTGTATTTCCAAATACTGTAATTTGTATTAAAATTTTACTAACAATACCTATTTCTGTAGCATCTGGGGAAAGAAGTTTTTCTAAATTAAAAATAATTAAAAATTATTTGAGAAGTACCATGTCACAAGAAAGGTTAAATGGCCTATAGCTATTATGTCAATCGAAAGGGAGTTGGTCGAAAAAATTGACTATAGTAGTTTAATTGAAAAATTTGCCAAAATTAAAGCAAGAAATATAAATTTTGTACAGTAAAGAAATTATTTGAATTCACAAGAAGCTCTTTATTTTTTATCATAACTCTATTTTCTTTTATTTGATTTAATATTTTTTATTTTTAAATAATTTTCATTAATGACCAACAAATAAAATGTGTATCATTGTAAAGGAGGAATAGGCCTACTGGGGATACCTCATAAAAAAAACGCATCGCTTTCTAACCTCTTTGAAGCAGCGTACATAACAAGGGGAGAATTTACCATAGTGTAATTCCCGGTCTCTCGATCAATCAAATCGCTTAAAATGATATAAGCCCCTCCTACTTTATCCATACTCGAGTTAAAAAAATTCTATCTTTGAGCAAAATTGGCCGCAGGGTTACCAACTAAAACATAATTATTTTTTAAATTATGAGCAATTTTTTGAATATTGACAAAAGAGCAAACTGTAATACGCAGTGTAACATAAATGTACTGCATATTATAGTTTGCTCTTTTTGAATTTTGACGTCTTATTTGATTTGAATTTTCGATTCCGTGTCACCGATAATTTTTGTGTATATTGTTTTAATTATATTTCGTGTAAATATTTAAGTTTATTATAAAATTATGTAGTATTAAGTTAAAATTAGATTTTTATATAATATAATTAATACATAATATCAATTAAAATAAATGATTTTCAGTAGGTATTGTGAATTTGTGAATATCCGAAATAAACCGTAGCAGAGATTATAATCCGTCATGGAGATGAGAATCGTTTTGTATGACGGTATACCGATCTACCAGAAATCACCTGTCGTCATTTGATTAAAATTAATTATTAATGTTGATTCTTTGTCAGTAAAAAGTACAATATAGTTCCAAAATGTCTCCGTTTAATTTGGAATTGTGTTTTGTTGTTTAGTCGGTAAATCAGTCCATATATGGCGATTTGTATATTTTGCTCCATGTCATTGAATTTATCTGTTATTTAAAATCACCGCTAGAAATAATAAATTAAAGAATCTAAAATAAGACATGTTATCTCAAAACGCACAATAATAAACAATTTGGTATTGACACAGCCAATCTCAAATTGATAATGACAAATTTAGCAAGTCTAACAAAATGGACTATTTTAAGCGAAAGCATCAGCGTCTAACTTCAACTCAATACTATGGTAAATTCTCCCGATGTTATGTACGATGTACGCTGCTTGAGTGATTTTTATCCAAGGCGTTTAGGTTTCTTCTTTTTGAATAATTTTTCTCTAAAAGAAACTCTTGCAGCAGAAAGACACTGTGGGTGATGTGGAATAGAAAATATTTAAATAATAATTAAACATTGGGTAAAGAAGTATGTAAAGGGCAAAATAAAATAATCATGGGGCGACATAAAATGTAAAAGTGCACCAGGCGCTCAAATGTTCGCGGACCGCCCTTGTGTATATGTCTGAATAATGGAATTATAGCATATCGTTTAACATGAGTTTATATACCAATCAAATTAATAAAACAGCTTTCAGTTTCAATTTTTCATAATCTTTTATTCTCTTTTTTTATTATAAAAAAAAACATAAAAAATTCTTTCAAATTTTTCAAAATAAAATTTCTATAACATACTTGCTATTTTCCTTTTTTCTTCTAATTATGTACTAATTATCATAATAATAATCAAGTATAAATAAATAATAATAAATAATAAAAAAAAAATTATAAACGACATTCACTCAATATTTAATATAATTATTCAGCAATTAAACTCACAATAAACTCAACCAGTTTTTCACATTCACTCGATACTTTACCTACTTATACAAAATTTCTAATCAATTACTTTTTAAAAATTATAAAATAAAAAAAAAAAAAACAGAAAATTAAGTCGTTATCGTTCGCGTAATTATAAAGAATACTTCTTAATTTTCTTTTTTTATCACTTAAATAATTATGTTATTTATTATTTATTGTCTTTAAGCAATTTCCCATTTTTAATTTGTATTCAGTAAATCGTTTTTTTTATATCGATTTTAATAAAATTAATTAAAACTTAATAAATTTAATTAAATCCCCATTACAATATATATACACATATATATGTATCTATGTTACATTATATTCAAAACAGTATTTTAATTAGCCAGACAAATTAATTTGGTAGTTTTTAAAACGTATATAGAAATGTTTTGAAAATAATATTACTAATTTTTAAATTAATATATGTATATATAATAAATAATTTAAATTAATATTTTATTGTTTTTAAACCTCGTTACATTCGAGATAAATTTGTCGGCAATCGACTCCTGTCGAGCGACCTTTGCGCCCGGCTTCATAAAAACTTTCGAATGCACCGCCAACGGTACGTTCCAAGAAGAAACTTGTGGCGTATCTGTTATATTAAAAATTAATTTAAATTACGTATTTTATCTGGTACAATGGCATTAAACAACTTACGTTCCAAGTTGACAGAAGATGCTTGATCCACCGATATCTTTAGTACACTCTGAATTTGCTTCGCACAAATATTTTTGCATACATTTGTCGTCTGTATTACGATATGTTCGCACATATGATTTAACCATTGAAATACCAGCAACAGCTGCATCACTCACTGAATCTTTTTTGCCTACTGAGCGTGCGGTTAGCGAACGATGGGAGAATGATGTTTTCAAGGCATCCAACAAATTGATCACGATGCTGATGAACTAAAATTGTAAGCAAAATAAAAAATACGAAATTATAGTGAAATTTTGCCACACGTGACACGCAAAGCGTTTGGTTGAACATAAAAGCAATTAAAAACTATAAACTATAAAAATAAAAATAAAAACATAAACAAATATTATATCAAGTTTAATTATATCATGCAGTGCAAAAATTGAATATAATATAAAATACAAAAAAAAAAATGGTTAGCAAAAAATGTAGAAAGTAAATCGAATTATAAGAAGAATGTTCATTGGCCATAACCGCATTCAAAAAATACATATACAGCTTTGTTTTTATTTACACTAATAATGTCTAGTCTAAAACTCCTCACTTACCTCTCCAGCTTGTTTTGCCATTGTATTTACTTGTTCTGGATCCCGTGTGCCAAGTACACCTGATAGGACGGCGGCTAGGATACCCTATAGCAAGCAAGAAACCAAGATAACCAATAGAACCCGAGTATTTAATATTGTTTTGTGTGAAATTTTATTATTTTTAAAAATTAATTTTAGTGTCTTATGTTTTATTGAATTTCTGTGTCATGAATCTGTTTGTCTGTGCGGTTTTTGTTGGCTTGATTTTTTGGAGGTATGGAAAGGTTTATTGAATTTTAGTAGACCAAATCTTATATAGGCATAAATCTTGTATATAAGATAACGAACCAACTTAATAACATAATTACTGCAAAATTAATGCATTAATTAGTGGAGCCTCAACCTAGTTTAAACTAACTAAAAACTGCCGATGATAGTTAATAGTTTACAGACTGTTCTTAATTGACAAATTTAGTTGGCTAATTTTAATTTAAGAATGGATCTAATAAAATAATTGATTTTAAAGTTGTAAGTCATTAGTACTTAAACTAGTAATCAACATGTCACATAATTTTATCTAATTCAATTTAGTTTATTGTACAGTTTTAACTAATTGATCTAGTTCGAAACATTTTCGATTTAAATTTAGTGAAGACTTTCAATACGATTTTAATTAATTTAATCCAGGCAAAGAATAGTTGAACGTGTCAAACCGAGTACATATACGTATCAACATTTAGGAAATCTTCGAAATTTATAAGAGTCTTATATATCTGTAGTTGTATAACGGTACCTTTCAGTGAAAATTAATTAATTAAAAATTATTTAAATTAAAAAGCATAATATAGAAAAGCGCTTCTTACTTAAATATTAAATCTAAATTAAAAACTATTTAAAAAATAATTTGTACAATTATATAATTTCATTTTGTGCGTGTATCGTTTCAAACTAATTATTTATATATTAATAAGATTAATATTCCACCATATTTAAACAAAAAAAAAAAAAAAAGAATAAACTACGCAAATATAGTTATGAATTTAAATAAGTTTTTTTTGTGGCTTTCCAATTTAATCTAATTTTTTAAACATTTTTTTTTAAAACTATTATTTGTGAATTTGGTGTGATTTTATTAAACTATATATATAGATTAACTATAATTTATGTTATATACCTGCATTGGTGAATTTCCATTGTCAACTTTGTCAATACCATCATTGTTTGCCCCACCTCCGAGTAATGTTGTGAAAATTCTTAATCCTATATTTGAAATATTATAATTTTTGATTATTAGTTTTACGGAATGCGGTAGTTCTATACATACCAATTGAGATAATATTGGCCCATGGTGAGGTTTGATAGCCACCTGCATCAGCGTCAATTGCATCGGATTTTGTTGGACCAGCAACGCCACCACCGGGATTGAAAAACATTTGTAATAAACTGCTTGCAATATTTTGGAATGAACTATTTTGTCCTGCCATCAGTGTGCCTATAAAGTTGATGCAAAACAATAATAATAATATTTGATAATAGTTCTTAACAATAATTTTTGGCAAGGCAAACTGCACTCAACCAAATTACAAGTTTTTTTTTTTCGTTTCACAAACGCTTACCTAACATATTCGACCATGAAAATCCATTGTCTTGAATTTGATTCGTTTGCAAATCATCGTCGATATCATCTAACGCCACTTTTTTTATATTATTTGGTTTCTCCGCAAATTTACGGTTATCCTCATGCAGTGCGCTTTGTTGTTCAGCATTTAATGGTACATAGTTTGGTTGTGGATAGTTCACTTGTTGTTGCGTCGCTGCAATTTGTTGTTGCTGATATTTGGCAGCATTTGGATAGGCGACTGTTGTTAGTATTAAACTACTTAAAACGAGCGCCAATAATGACCATCCGGTTGCTTTTGATTGATACATTTTCTAGAATACAAAACAGACACAATATTTTATTAATTTTAACGAACTTCACTCGACACCATATATAAACTGAATGACTGAATGTTGGCATTTTTTTTAAAATTAGTGTGGCGATGGTTTAGTTGCG
The DNA here is from genome assembly GCA_951394425.1 of Tipula unca. Classification (NCBI taxonomy): domain Eukaryota; kingdom Metazoa; phylum Arthropoda; class Insecta; order Diptera; family Tipulidae; genus Tipula; species Tipula unca. The sequence goes on from OX596380.1 coordinate 81,551,778, forward strand.
CTAAACAATGGATATAATTTTATGTTTTTTATACACATATGAATATAATTAACGGATTGCTTGAGTGATTATAAAGATAAGTCTAATAGTTATGAAATATATTGTTTCAGGTGACGATTTTAAAGCGTAATTACTTGTTCAGTATAGAAAGTGGTAGTGTTTTTTAGATGTGTTAGTAATATCTAAATTAAATTATATTGACGTACGTACATACATCTTCAATACGTACATACATCTTATCTTAATTTTGGCTTAGTTCAGAACGACGAGAAGTCACATCTATCAACGTTTAGGAAGCATAATTGAATCATAATTTGAATGAATAAATCTTAGTGAATATCTTATATATATTACAATCGTAATTAAGAATTATAATTAACTTTTAGTCGAATATACGTTCAAGATTAAGATACAATATATATGTGAGTTAAACTTAAGACATTTTTGAAATTTACAAATTTGCAATTTTATTATAAATTATAATCTATAGTGCAAATACTCATTTCGTGGTCGTTCTCACAAATCTCACTTTTCTTCTCCACGCCTATACATACATACTTTGCGATCACATTATAACCTACAGAAAAAAAAAGTAATCGACCTTCACTATTTACACCACACAGTCTACATCATATAACATAATTACCTAATTTTCTATTTCCAAAAGAATTTTTTTTTAACCATTCCGAAACATATTCAAAAACCAATTAAAAACTAATTGCTCAAGAATCAAAAATCAGGTTCGTCGCCTACGAAAGACTTTAAAATTTTACTTTAACCCAAATACAAAGAAAAAAAAATTTACTTTTCTTAAAGTTATTCTTTTCAATGATTCTACAAACAAACAAAAAAAAACCTCTTTGGGTATTAGAAGTAGAACATCACCAACTTTATATTATTTTCTTTCATTATTATTTATAATAATATGACGACAAATAAAATAAAATCATGACAAACAGAAAGTAAGAATAAGAAGTAAATCGGTGTGTGTATATAGTAAATGACTTTTTTGCGCTCGACCTAAATTTCTTATTACCAAAATATGGGTTAAACAAAATGACGGCGGTGGTGGTGGTTAAACAAATCGTTAATAAGTAATTATGATAAAAATATTTATTTATTTATAAAAACCAGGCCACCGTTATATTGGTAATATTAAAGAATTTTATCGTCTTTTTAGTTTTGTTAAGACGTACGCATCTATAATATATGTAATACGACAACAGGTCGAAAACACGGATTACTATCGATTATACAATAAATTGGTAATGTGTAATTGAATCATATCTTACTGACGTAAAGAAAGTTATAACACCACGCATAAACAAGGATTTTATATTAACCGGATTATCTTAAAATACAAATATTTGTATATAAGATTTCGTTTTCATATAGATTTATAGTTGATATCCATATTACAAGATGACGGACGTAGTTTTTTATGTACTTATATATACATATTATGACAGTTATAATATTTTTTGTCTTTTTGCTTTAAGTTAACGGAAATAAATAGTTTGAGCAAAACTTTCTTTTTTTTTAACAAAATAATTGTATTTGTATTTTAATAACTAAGTCATTCTTCTAAATCAGTAAATTGTCATAAAAATATTGTCGAAAGAAATTTGGTTCCAAATTCCAATGAAAAACGAAATGAAGGGGTTTTTCAAATGTACATTTGTGTAGGTAATCTCGTAATTGCACGGTTAAGTATTTTGTTGTGTATTGTTATTTATAAAATAATGCGTTACGAACTCAATTTGTATAGAGTCAATTAAATTACAGTATTTGGAAATACAGCTTCTAAATTATTCATAGTCATGAGATGGTGAGACGGCAAATGTTTTGGTTTCATATTGTCATTACAGTTTCTGGAGTTCCGTATACGAACGTTGAAATGAATTTGCAATTAATTAGTATTGCTAAGTTCAAAATCAGTGCATCAATAAGACAAGAAGTATACGACACCAATTTTTTATAGATGACGAAATCAACACATCGAAACGCAATTAATACTTGTAATCTTTACGAATCAAATTGTTAATTAGATTCCAGTGCTAGACATAACTCATAGCTGCCTAGCACTTGGCGGCTCAGATGTAAAAAAAACCTTTAAATGGTGCATATGAATAAGTGATAACTATTGGTTGAGATACAACATTGAAAATTCATTTTAAACATAGAAAAAAATTCATCTTGTCATAACAGGTGAAATCCGATAAACACACCCAAAATAAATTAACTTTTTCCAACCTAAAATGACGATTGTAGTACGGGCACGTTCAAAACTATGTTTAATCTTTGTTTTAAAACCATAAACAATTTGTTTATATCGCTTGCTTCGTATAATACGTAATTTTAGTTATGTGTCATCCTGCTTCGAGATGAATTTCTTCTTTTGAATTCGTTGAATGTAAACCAGACATAAAGATATAGATTACTAAAGATGTATACATCGTCGTAGTCAGCACCAAAATGTTAACAATTTAGCATATACCATTTTAAATTATTTCATTTTTTTTGGTGCGTGTTCCTTAATATACTGCATATAGTTACATAGGTTACATACAAATTCAGTTGTAAGCAACTGAATTTGGAAGCACTGCGAAACAGCCTTTGGGCCAGGTTTGTATACAAATTGTCTTTACTGCATGCGAAATCTAAAAATATCAAAACCAGTATAGTTTTATCCGGTAGTTAATTAGCAAAACTTTGCAGATATTAAATATTTTGAATTGAACTAATACGTGACTGAAATACTTTAAGAAGACGAAATGTGGATATGCTACAAAATAATAAAAGTAAATACAGTAAATTTGGAAATACATTTTGAGATACCTCATGTAGCAAAAACCATAAAAATATGGCTCAAATTAGTTTGACTCAAAAGTCAAATTAGTTCCAGCTGAAGTGACAGTGTTTCAGCATATTCTTATGATTCATATTTATATTAAAAGTATGAATAGAATTTTACACCAGCTTAAGTTTTGAATTGTGTATTGCAAATACACCAAACAATTGAGATTCTAGTTACGCCACACATGAACCAACTCGTCTCGTATCTATCGAACACACAAATTAGAATTTTGTGAAAGTAAATTTCATGGAAATTACCGCAATTTCTTTCCATGCATTTTATTATAATTTTTCTCCATAGGTACACTAAGTGTTAAATGGTAATCGTGCACATTTACAACTTTCAAAAGTGGAAACACGTATGTACAGCTTTAATGCGCGAGAGCATTTTTGAATTAGTATTTACTGTTATAATCGCAAAGAATCTAATAAATGTATGTGTATTGAATATATATGTTATACAAACGTACATGTAAATATTATAAAACTATTTGCTCCGTTATAATATAACAGGTATTTTATATACAATAATATAACTATGATAACCATATAACTGATTAACACTCGCGCAAAGACATGATTTTTGAATCCTATAAATCTTTCTTATTATAAAGTTACAAATAAAGTCCAAAAGAAATGGGTCAATAGGTTTTATGATATATATATAAGACGTATAAAAATACTGTTATATCTTAGATTATTGTTTGGAAGATGTTTTATAAGACAAGTCTCTTTTGTATCATTGACCTCTAATCGGGATGTGATGCGTACGTAGATAGTTTATAATTTATTTATTTATATACCTGTACGCATATACTATTTTAATGTTAAACAGATGTGAACAAGTAGAGACAACAGTTTTTAATCAATTTGTTGGATTATTAATTATGATGCTATTTACACACAAAATCGCTTTTAGAGTGTTATGATAAGTAATTTTTGAGTATATCACTTTCAGTTTTTTTAACATTTAGTGGTGTGGTTTTCATGTCTATTTAAATAAAGTCCAAACTATCTAATGAATCGTATAATCAAAATCATAAAACTTTCTTTCTAAATGCGTATTTTAATCGTGTATTTTATAATTTCACAAAAACGAAAGTATTTTTTTGGTTTTTTGTAAATCAAAGCCTAAGTTCAATAAACTATATATTGTAAAACATTTGTCACCGAATAGTCATCTTATACATATTATATAGAAATAAGAAAATTTAGAGTATTAAAGTTCAAAAGTTAATCTCACCTAAAAAAAATTTTGTTTTTAATACACCACAAAAACTTTATATTCACTATTCGTATATATTTGATTCACTAGAACACTTTTTATATCTTTAAAAACTAATTTCACTTCACTAAAAATTATTATGGTAGTTTATTAAAATATGTTATTTTATTTTGTTTATTAATTTCTTCGATCTTAACACAACAAGAAGTTTATATTATTTGAAACGGCAATTGCCTTGAACTTGGCTTTATATATGTTGACCCACTTTTCTACCACTTTTTTCTTTTACAACTTCTTCGTCTTTTTTTTTCTTTTTAATTTTACCTGCATACACTTTAAGTTTGTTATACAGTTTTGTTGTAGTATATGTATATGTATAGTATATTTTTTAAATGGAAAAATACAAAACAGAAAAAATAAATCTTCGATGGTATGTTCTTGTATATTCTTCTTTCAAACACAAGTATAACAATATTTGTTAAAAGAAATTTTGTTCGAAAAGAAAATAGTTACAGAAATTGTAAATAAATGAAGTATACATTTACAGTAGAAGTGATGTAATTACGAAAATTTGTTTATTTCTATATTGGGTTGTAATAGGTGGTCGGTCACCACTATTCTAAAATTCAATAATTTAATTCCATAACTAGAATTTTAATTAAGCGAAAGATTTGGCATGTTTGTTCGTAGCTAATGGCAAGTGGGGTCACTTGACCTCCCTGGCATTTTAAAACATTAGATATTTGACTACGTCTTTATATGTACATACATGTATTTCTTACAACTTGCCTTAAAACACATGTCTATGCATAGTCGTACGTTTTTAACTAATGAATTTTGTGTCATTTAAATTTGTATTTTGGTACTTCTGAAATGCCCACGTTTTAAATTATTAAAAATTCTCCTAACTTAATAATAAGAATTTTTTTCTCTGACATACTAATTTTCTAGTATTTCAATTTTTCAAAATATAATTTTCACTTACGACTGACTTTACTATTTATTAACTTAAGAGTATTCTGGAAATTAAAATTCTCCAAGTATTAAATTCTTCCTAGTTTCCGAATTTATTACTCATACTGATAATTTCTCCCATTTTTGAAATTCTGTAATCTTCTTAAATTCTTAACGTATCAATCGCACGAATTTTCTAAAGTTAATGACTTCTGTGTTGAAATTTTCTTACACCGTACAAATCAATGTAACTTTGAAAATTTTGTAAATGTCGCATACGGTTGCTTGTCCTCTTTGATGAAGTTGCTGCCACCTTAACTGTCTCACTACTTCCAAAAACTTGGCTTATTTAATAGTATAGAAACGATTAAATAAGCCAAGGTTTCGGATGTAGTGAGACACTTAAGGTGGCAGCAACTTCATCAAAGAGGACAAGCAACCGTATGCGAGGTATACAAGAAAATGGGTCATAGAAAAAAGGAATATCAAAGAAAATAACGAAACAACGTTTGTTTTATGGCCATTACTAGCCCCTTACTGAGTCAACTATTTGGTATCCAACGGTCTCGATCCTGGGAATGATCTTCATACTATCTAAGATAATTACAAGAGGCTAAGCCGTTCTCTACATCGTGGAGCCATCGTTGCCTGCAATGACCTTTGCACCTACCATCTGGTGGCTCTCGTTCCTGATCAGCACGCAGAACGTGACCGAGCCAGCGTACTCGCTGCGATTTTATTTCATGTACAAAATCGGGGATCTTCATCAGATCTCTGATCTCGATACTGTAATTGGGCCGTAAATCACATGCATGATTCTTCTCTTAAATGTAAGGAGTCATCTCTCGTATTCATCGGTCAGCGCCCAACTTTCACATCCAAACATAACAAACGGCTTGATCAACACTTTGTAAAGCTTCAACTTCGCGGCACTTGATAGGTGTTTAGATTTTAGCAGTGGCCTTAGAGGATATAAAGCACGACTGCCAGCTGCCAGCCACACTTTAATATTCTCATCCACACTGTTATCATGGGTGATAAGAGAACCCAAATATTTGAACCTCCTCACTCCGTCAAACGTGTAGTGGCCACCACTAAAATCTGGTGTGCCATTGTCCCTATAACCAGAGATCATGTATTCCGTTTTGGACTCATTGACCTGGAGTCCAACTGTGCTGAAAACTCTACTTGCGGACCAAGTATTTCTTTCACTCCGTTGCTATTCAGTCCAATCACGAATATATGTCATCTACATATGTAAGCACCTGATTTGGTATGACGATATAAGATGTTGCGCTGCAGTGTTTTAGTTTTACGAAAAATCTACTCCAACATGAGATTAAAGAGTATCGGGGACAGAGCATCAATTTTGTTGGCATTGCTAGGTATTCCAGGGCAGACCACAAAGTCTCTTGGTTGATCGAGTTATAGGCCTGTTGGAAATCTAGGAACACCTGATATGCGGGGATGGATGTCTCATAATATTTAGATAGAATCATCCGCAGCGAAAAGACCTGAACAATGACTGATCGATTCGGATGAAATCCTCCTTGATAGTCACCAACCAAGCCCTTCGCTAGAGGGGTGATTCTATCCAATATAATGTAGGATAGTAACTTGTTCAAAGGAGAGCTATACCGCAATAATTCTCACACTTCAAGGGAGGCCTTCTTGAAAATTGGGTACATCGTGTCCACTTTCCATTCGTCAGGCATAACTTCGGTTCGCCATACTAATCGAATAAGATTGAAAAGACAGTTCCACAAAGTATCCCCTCCGAATATCAAGAGCTCCGAATAGATGCAGTCCACTCCAGGTGAGCTGCTTCGTTTTAATATCCATGGCCGTAATGAATTCCTCATGGAATGACTCCTCAGTGCAAATTTCCGCAGATACAGGTGGCTCAACAGCAGGGTGTGGCGCATGATGAACATCAAGCAGGTCAGTAAAGTGATCACTCCATGCGTCAAGTACTGCGTCGATGTTGACACACAAGTATCCATCCTGGTCCCATGTGGCGGTTGACACAGGCCATAAAGTATGGTGCAGTCTAGTAATTCCTTTAAAGAAATTACGCGAACCGAGCTCATTGCTGAGTTGTTATACATACTTTCAGATGGTCTAAAGAACCATCCAGTAATAATAACTGGTGACTTCAATGCCAGGTCCAAACTTTGGCATGACAGGGAAACCAATGATAGAGGTTCTATCGTTGAAAAGTTTCTGACAAGAAGCGGCCTCTACTTGCTAAATGTAGTAGGACAGCCAAGTACATATATGCACAATGGGGAATCGAATATTGACTTAAACTTAATCACGGGGGACTGTTGAGAAGAGTTCTAACTGGTCAGTTAAAGAAAACTGGACTTCTAGTGATCACGAAGCCATTTCATTTAAATTGAACGAATCAGCCTTACTGAATGAGGTAAGAGCTGCTGACAAAATTCCATGATACGCTCTTAAACACGCAAATTGGGTTAAACTCCATAGCACATTGGAGACAATATGGCAAGATCAGAAAGCAAAACTTATCATTTCATCTCAAGAAGATGTAAATAGAGTTGAGAGTATTATCACAGCCTCACTCATAAGGGCCTGCAATAAGAGCATACCACGTAAACGTGCTGCCAAAATGAAACTGTCCTGGTGGGCGCCTGAACTCTCCAAGAAGAGAGTTACGGTTCACAAACTAAGGAAGTTTTACCAAAGAGAACCGAATCCGCAAATTCGTTTGAGCAAAAAGCTTAATTATACCGTACACCGTAATGAATACATACGAGACATAAATGAAACAAGCCGTAAAAGCTTGGAAAAATTCATAATGGAACATGGTAACGCAGAACCTTGGGGCTTAGTATACAAATATAGTGCTGGAAACCTTAAAACTCCAGAGGTACTTAGTACTCTTATTGGCAGTGGTGGCCAAACAACTACGTGTTGGGAGGACACTACTAAATATCTGCTAAATGTTTTGCTACCCGATGATAGTGTTGAAGTGACACAAATGCTCAAAGGGTGATTCGAGCTGCAAGTCTTATCACGCCAACCAATGGCGAGGAGGTTTCTTTCAGCAATGATGAAACCACATCCGCCATAATGTCAATGAAAAGAGGTAAGGCACCCGGCCTTGACAATGTTGAGGTCGAGGTGGTCCAAAGAGCTTGGCCTATTATAGGACCTAGCATTACCGATCTCATGAATGAGTTTTTCCTAAAGCTTGGAAATATGGTAAAGTCATAATTATAAGGAAGGGCGGCGATCGAGATCCGACCGACCCTAAAGCTTATCGACCGATCTTGTTGCTGCCAGTCTTAGGTAAATTACTTGAGAAATTGGTTACTGGCAAGATGGACATTTTTCAGAGTAGCGGTAGATATAGTGAGAAGCAGTTCGGTTTCAGAGGAGGACGATCCACAGAGGACGCTATGGTTGAGATGGTCAACATAGTTAAAGGATCGAGCAACAAGTACGCCCTTGGTGTATTCCTAGACGTATCTGGTGCTTTTGATAATCTGTGGTGGCCATGTATAATGAGGTAGTTGAAGCAGATGAGTTGCCCAGCGACTCTTTACTCCTTGTTGTACAGTTACTTCTCTGATAGAACCGCAACTGTAATATCTAACCATGGCACACTCTCTAAGAGTGTAAACTAAGGTTGCCCACAAGGCTCCATTTTGGGTCCGCATCTCTGGAATTTGGTGTTCAACAGTAGCATGCATGACGAGATGCAAGAAGTAGCATTCGCGAATGATAAAGTTATGATCTTTACTGGAAATTCTAGACAGGCAATTCAGGAGGCTGCTCAGCGCGGCATTGACAGTATGGTTAAATGGTGTGATATTAATAAGATGGAGTTATCTTCCACCAAAACAGTGATGATCCAATTGAAAGGTTCACTCGACATAAGGAGACCACCCTTGGTGTATGTCGAAACCGAAAGGATAAAAATGGTGAACTCTGTAAAATGGTTGGGAGTCGACTTCGACGAAAGACTTGGTTTCACTACTCACGTGAAAAGGGTGGCAGAAAATAGCAAAAAAGTTTTCTACGCACTAAGAAGAGTTGCTAAAGGGACGTGGGGCCTGAAACAAGGCACACTCGCAACGATATACGGAGGCCTAGTGGTTGCGACCATGACATACGCTTGTGCGGGATGGGCCGACAGGATAAACTGTCACCATCGCAGAACTCTATTAAGCGCTCAAAGGTCAATTCTTCTTGGGATAACGAAGGCATACCGTACGGTTTCGGCGGATGCCGTGGCTGTAGTACTGAACGAAAGGTTAATTAAGTACAAATTGAGGAAGAATCAAGAGTTCATTTATGGCAGTATGCAGTGGCATGGCACACCAAGTGACCTATCGAACAAGACATCCCTCAAAAAAGAAATTCGTAAAGAATCCATTAAAATCTGGCAAGATAGATGGAGGCAATCTGAAGGGCAGAACTATCTTTAGTTACACGTACCTTTTGACAACGGCATAGCCCGAAAATTTTATTTTAGTTATAAGGAGTTTTAAAAAGTAATGACACTAGGTTACAAACCTAAAGATTTTTAAATAATTGAATCTAGGCCTACGGAACACAAAGCTGAATAAAGCTTATGAGTATTTTAACAACTGGCGTTGGATATACTTCTATATCCAAGTAAATTTTTAACCAAGCATAAGCAAGAGTAGAAAAGTATGCGGCTCCACGCGGCAGGGATGGTAACAGGTCTCGAACCTGGCTAAGCATACTGTACAGTACTGACATACAGAAATATACTGAGAAAATGGTATTTATCCATTTTAGCTTTGTTTTTTGCGTCTATATCACTTCTTATATTTTAAATAAATAACAAACTTTTTAGTGTCAATAGTTAAAAATAAATATATTTTGACAAACAAATTTATAAGTTAAAAATTGTAGTTTTATTTTTCTTTATGTGATATATTTTCTATATTTTATTCCGGAATACCGGTTGTCAATTCCAATTACTACTAATTTGTACAAATACCACCTACTCCTTTATATATGTTTTGATTTATAATCACATAATTACATTCATAAATCAAAACATATATAAAGGAGTAGGTGGTATTTGTACAAATTAGTAGTAATTGGAATTGACAACCGGTATTCCGGAATAAAATATAGAAAATATATCACATAAAGAAAAATAAAACTACAATTTTTAACTTATAAATTTGTTTGTCAAAATATATTTATTTTTAACTATTGACACTAAAAAGTTTGTTATTTATTTAAAAATAAAAAATATACAGAAATAGCACGACGGCTTAGAATTGGATATAGGCACAGCCTGGGTGCCATTCTTAAGCGAAAAACGTCCAACTTCAGAACTTTGGCCTTCGACCATTCTCGCTTCTTCCGTCTACAAATTCGCTTAGCTGCCCTCCTTGCAAGAGCAGCCTAGTTTTTCCTCGCGATTGTGAGACGTTGTTGCACTTCACTATGGGCTATATTTTGTTGCTCGACTGCAAGACGACACTCGTCATCAAACCAATCATTCTTGGGTCTGACTTATTGACTATACCTAAAGTCTGTTGAGCAGCACTGACAACCGCAGTTTTCAGTACATCCCAGACAGAGTTCACGCAGTCAGACCGGTAATTAGCTCCCTTAATGTTGTCACTGACAAGATCCTGGTAACGTTTCGTTTGATCTTTATTTATCAGACCTTCACAGTTGAAACGTCCCATGCGTTTAACCGTGTTCCCAGACTTGTACGAAAACTTCCATCGTAGCTTTGCAGTGACCAAATGATGATCGTTGCCAACGTATTTGGTTGCTGACCGATAAAGTCTCACATCCTGCACAACCAGAGGCACCCTTTAGAAACTAACACATGGTCAATTTGGTTGCGGGAAGTTCCGTGAGGATGTGTCTATGTATCTGTTGTGAGATGTATCTGTTTGTGAGGGAAGAACGTGCTTGCTACTCTAAGTTAGTAAGCAATTGCAAAGTACATCATTCTCTCACCATTATCAGTTGGGAGTACAGGCCTATGTTTTTACACGGGTTGGCCTGATTTCTGCTAGCGCCAGCTTTAAAGTCCTCAATTACAATTCTAACATCGTGTTCGAGTATATATCCCATCAGATCGTCCAAGTCATTGTAAAATGAGTCTTTATCTTGGGGCTGGTTGACTTCTGTGGGAGCGTTTACACAAATTATCGACAGGTTGAGTAACTTCATGCGCAAGCGAAGATTACACAATCGGTTATTGACTGCTTGGAAATCCAAAACAGCGTTCTTTACCTGCGTCCTAAAAAATCTAGCTCCAAGACTTCCGAGGTCATCTCCACTGTAGAGCAACGTATAGCCCTTGGACACATGGTCTCTACTTTAATGCCAGTGAGATTTTGGAAGAACAACGAGTTCCAGCCGATACTTCTTCATGCATGTGATTACGCCCTTCAACGCTCCTGGTTTTTTAAGTGACTGCATGTTCCACGTGCCGATCCTAAATCTCGTGTCCGGGTACTTGGGGCCGGGTCCGGTGGTTTTTTTGCGGTATCTATTTTTTTTTTTGTTATAAATAGTTAATTTTTTTTCGGATGTGGGACGTCAGCGATCCAACCGTTTAGTCGCCTCCTACGACAACCAAAGATTACTGTGGTGGTATTCCTGGAAAACGTGCAATTTACATTTAAGAGACATGTGAGTGCCCCCGACCACACGGGCCAATATACAGTTACTTAATAAATTATACAGTATAGTGTCCTCGATATTTAACAAATTTCACCTCTGGAATTAAGCAGAGAAACTTATTCCTACGAAACACTTAATTAGTGTAAAAGTCAATGAACAAATCTATTTAAAGCAATGACTACACAATTACAAAGGGAATTCTTGTTTTTGAAAAGAACCAAGAAGAAAATTACACGCTCGACATATTGGTTAGTTAACAGCTAAGATTATCATGGTGTGGTATCTATGACACCGCTATAATGGGTATACTCTCTATACTGCAGTAGCGAATATAATGGGTGTACGCTTGTATTCGGATTGTGCAAAGCTGAAACAAACATTCTCAAATTGGAATTTACCTGAAAATTGGAATTTATGGCACAATAGTATCATTCACCTTTCCTAAATCATTTTAATATTTTCGTGAATTTTATTAATTTAAGAGACTCTGAATGATTGCCTAAAAAAATTTCAAATTTTGGCTGACAATCCACAGAACACTAAATCTTTACACTTTTGAATTTATTATAATCACGAATAGCGTAATCATTCAATTTAACAAAGTTAGTAAAGATACCTAAGTGACAATGAAGGGCACTCGACAAGCTATTCATACAAACGAGGAATGAATGAAGCTTACTAAATGATGTTATGCAGTTGTAAAAAATTGGCAAAACTGTATAGTACTGGCGGTTTAATGGACATAGTTTTTCATTAAACGGCTATAGGTACTGTATTAGTTCAAAGCGAATAGTTGGACTATGATCAATTTACACTCTACAGTAGAGTACTAAGCCTATCGAACCCAGATTTAAATATTGTTGAACATAACACGCCAGATGGGTTGATCTATATTCCCTCTTTCAGTAATGCCATTTGTATAGAGTGTGAAATTTCTATAATCTCCACATTTGTCGGGACGTTTTGTTCGGTTGGTAAATGATGTAAATATTTTGGATGGGATATGCAAGGAATAATGCCTGCGAAAAGGGGTTACATATGCTTTAGGCGGCTCATAATCATTTTATTAAAAATTAAAATAATAATTAAAAGTAACTAGTTTGGCTCTTAATTGGTTGAAGCTTTTATAATAAAAAATTAATTCTTATTTAATTTTAAAATATGTTATGTATTCAACCAATAAGTGTAGTAGTGAAATTATTTAAACAATTTTCATTTATGTTCAATGAGTAAATTCAATAAAAGAAATACTATAATATGTAGGTAATTGTGTCAGCAATTCAATAATAATAATTTTACAACGCTATATCTATATTTGCATATCAGTTATTATTATTATTATTACTATTATTAAATAATAATTACTAATTCTGCCTATAATATGTATTAAATAATTTGTTACACGAAAGTGAGCAATTTATGCTAATGGGAATTCTCTTTCTATACCGTCAACACGTAGCAATACTGGACATTTTGTAAATATTATTTTTTACCATATTCGAAAGTGATTTAATACAAATATCGAAAAATCGGATTAAAACAAATTAATAATAATATTATTGTTATAAATAATCTGAACAACTGAAATTAGATAATTCCTTATATTTTTTTGGATTAGCTGCGGGTATCAAATTTGACAGATGAATAAAGAGAGGTTGGTTGATCTTAACTAATATTAATTGTAATGTTTAGAGCTCAATTTAAACATAATTTAATTACGTAATAGGAGATTACTTTCTGTTATGATCACTTTACTAAATAATTTTATAAATTTCTCTGCCAAATCTGTCTCATATTGATGTTCTATTTCATTTTTCTTAAAAAATATATTTACATAAATGATGGGTCCAAATTTCAAAACGTTTTTTAACGGATATTCTAAATTTTAATTTTTTGTGATGTGCCATATATCACACATACTTATTAGTACATATATAGATATGTACTACATACATAGTCAGTCTGAATAAAATTTATAAATAAAAACATGAATTATATAGAGAAATTGTGATACCCATCTTCCATGTCACTGTACAGGGTGACATGGAGCTATGCAATGCGCAGGTGGTATACTGAAGTTGTGTGAATGGGATGAATGGGTTGATTGAATGTTAGCGTGAATGTGGGTATTGTACCGTGGGCCCATTAGTGGCATTGAGAGCTGGAGTAAAATCCGCCCAGTTTTAATTTTAAAGTGAAAATTAGTCAAAAGTATTCGCCCCTTTAAAAGACGTGTGTATAAATGTTTATTGCTAAAACTTAAGACGACCCTCCTATATAGGGTTATCACTAGTGTTCAAAATTAGTTTTACTTTTAAAATATCTTTTTTATAGATGAAAAAAACTACGGTCAAATTTTTATAGATGTCGTGAAATGCATAGATGCTCTAAATGAAAAACTTGACGAGCAGGCTGCGACCAATAAACTCATATTTGAACAGTTGAAAAACTTATCATCATCGTTACCCAACACGACTAGAAAATAAAAATAAATTTCAAACGCTCAGAATAGTAATTTGGAATGCGAATAAAACCCATTTTACTAACTCCTCATATGCCAGAATACGTGGGTACCGATTTTACCATGCTATCCATTCAGCAGAGAGAGCAAGAGGCGGATCTGCCATTCTTATTAAAGAGAATATAAAACACAACGAAGAATTAAAAATTGAAAGTGAACCTATGCAAGTTACAACTATTAAAACTCGCACAAACTACAAAGAAATAAATATATCAGCAATATACTGTCCACCACGACATAATTTGAAAAGAAACGATTATGAAGAACTTTTTAACACCATGGGAGGTTGTTTTATCATTGGTGGCGACTTTAACGCGAAAAAGATATACTGGGGCTTCAGAGTTATTACACCAAATGGGAGAGAGTTGTTTGAGGCAGGAAAAAAATTAAAATGTGACTTTCAAGCTGGTGGCTCACCAACTTACTGGCCAACAGATTTAAACAAAACTCCGGATCTTATAGACTTTTATGTGATAAAAATATCAGATAACTATATTCGTTTGGAAAATAATGAAGAGCTTACATCGGACCACTCTCCTGTTATTATGACGGTCAGTGAAACAATAATTAAAAAAGAATTCACAGCGAGACTGTCCAATAAGAATACCAATTGGAAAAAATTTCGAGAATTATTAGAACAAAACATCAATCTTCAAGCAGCAATAAGGAACATTATACAAGTCGAAGAGGAAGTAGAAAGGCTTAATAGAAAACATACAACAAGCTGCGTGGCAAAGTACATCTTTCAAATACGCAAATAACAACAACTATAAAAACTATCCACTTGAAGTAAGAGAGCTTGTGGCAAAGAAACGAAAAGCTCGAGTCTTGGCAAATAAAACGAACCAAGGAAAATAAAACCGCCATTGATAGCCTATGTAACAAGTTGAAATCTCTGATCACAATAGTTACGAATGAATCAATAAGTACATATTTGTCGTCACTTACTAGTCAAAAAGATACCGAATATTCCTTATGGAAAGCAACGAAAGTATTTAAGAGACCAACAAATTCGACGGCACCAATTAGAAGTAAGCATGGAAGCTGTGCTCGAAGCGCTAAACAAAAAGCTGACTTGTTTGCGAGACACCTAGAAGAAACGTTTCAACCATAACTGATGAGCTTGAAATACAAAGTGTATCTCTATAGGAGCTAAAAGAGGAAATTCAAAATTTAAACATGAAAAAATCTCCTGGGTACGACCTCATAACCGGACAGATCATTAAAGAATTACCAAATAAAGCGATACGTAAACTTCTCCATATAATCAATGCTGTGTTTAGACTAACATACGTTCCAAGGCAATGGAAGGTGGCAGAGTTAATGATGATCTTAAAACCTTACAAACAATGTAACGATAAAAAGTCCTGCAGACCGATATCCATGCAGAGAATGAAACCCATAATGGTGGACAGAAATCTCATTCCTGACCACCAGTTTGGATTCAGAGAAAACCACTCGACTATAGAACAAGTCCATAGAAACACAGATATAATAGAGCGTACACTAGAAAGTAAAAAAATATGTTCAAGCGTTTTCCTGAATGTAGCGCAAGCATTTGACCGAGTTTGGCATAGAGGACTGGAGTTCAAGCTCAAGCAAGAGCTTCCCAAACAATACTATGCAACTCTGAAACCATACATAACCGATAGACACTTCCGTGTAAAATGTGAAAACGAATACTCGAACCTAAAGAAAATTTCAGCTGGAGTACCACAACGTTTGTAGCGTCTTAGGCCCTGTCTTGTACCTCCTGTATACTCGGAATATACCACCAATGGTATAGAAGTAACTACAGCAACATAAACTGATGATACTGCGATTTTGGCAGCTGGGAGCAATGTAGAAGAAGCTACTAACAAATTGCAAAAATCGATAAATTCAGTCAACAATTGGATGAAAAAATGGAGGATAAAACTGAACTTAGTTTCGGTCAGTTTTATCCTCCATTTTTTCATCCAATTGTTGACTGAATTTGTCGATTTTTGCAATTTGTTAGTAGCTTCTTCTACATTGCTCAAGTATAGGAAGATGTATTGGCGCTTAGGTAGACATTCTGAACTATCTATACACAAGAAGTTACGGGAAAGCTTAAGTATACAGAACACGCTCTAGACGATTTACTTACCACAATTTATGATGCATTGTATCGAGGGCATAGTGTGCACAGTCTATTTATTGATATCTCTAAAGCTTTTGACACTGTTGATCATAAATTGATTTTGAGTATATTAAATTCGATCGGTGTACGTGGTTTGGCAAATAAGTGGTTTCATTCCTATTTAACTAATAGGAAGCAGGTGGTAACTGTAAATGGTGCTGCGAGCGGCCCGATTTTGGTAAATGTTGGTGTTCCACAGAGGTCGGTCCTGGGCCCATTACTATTTCTAATTTATACCAATTCATTTTTTCACCTTCCATTAAAGGGACATCCAGTGGCATTTGCTGTTGATGTATCGTTAGTTTACTCAAGCAATAGTGGAAGTACAGTCACTAAATGGATGAATGAAGACTTGGTGCTTTTACGTCAATGGTTTAATGCTCATTTTATGGTCATGAGTGATAAATCAAAAGCAATGGCTTTCAAAATTAGCAAAATGAATCATCTTGAGAATAATAGTTTATATGCACATTCTCATTGTTGTGTATTTCATGGTAATTTGATTCCAGTTGATGATAATTTCTGTCTGGATTCTTGTGTAAAAACAGATTATGTTGATAACATAAAATATCTTGGTTTAACCATTGACAGTAGGTTATCGTTTAAAAACCACATCAAATTACTTCAAAGTCAATTAATCAATAGCAATCGTAGTCTGTACAAATTACGGCCTCTGTGTAGTACTGCTACAGTAATGAATATTTATTTTCACTCATTCAATCGCGTTTAAGTTATGGTATTATCATCTGGGGTGGAATATATTTTCAAAACATTAAACCTGTCGTTACAGCTCAGAAATTTATTATGCGTACACTATATAACGTTCCTAGATATGAGTCGTCTAAACCATTATTTATTAAATCAAAAATCTTATCGGTTCGAAATTTATATGTCTACAGGGTCTTAAAAGTATTCCATCTTCGAAGCGGAAATCGTAACATTAAACAATCAAAATATTTCTTACGAGAAAATGCATGTATTGTCCCGGTTTCGAAGAGAGAATTCTAACTAAACTAAACTAACTGTTTTTTTATTCCAATCTTAAATTTTGCCGGTGATTTCAAGCTATTGATCGTTTATTCGGTTATTGGAATCTCCTAGTTTAATATCAATACATATATTACAACTTTTATCTATAGTTTTATTTAATTATTTTATGTTTTTTATATTGTACATATAGTAATAATTATATGTTTTATCTACCGGGTGTTTCTTTTAAACTGAGACGATCAAATATCTCGAAAAATAGCCACTCTACGGAAAAAATGTCCATAATCAAAATTCAATCATACCGCGGCGGAAATACAATAGTGCAAAAAAATAGTCCCCCACCCCCGCTTTGTAGGTGACGCGGGGGTAACTTTTAAACTAAGATAGGAAGCCATATTTTTTATTGAAGATACGGATTCTACGACTAAAAGTACGAATGATTTGAATGAAATATTTTGTTCGGTTCATGATAGATGGCGTTGTAATCGACGAAATTCAATTTTTTCAATTTTTCCTTCTTAGAACACACGCATTCGATTCTGCAATACTTATCTTCATGTTTTTCGTAATTGCAAAATAAACGACAAAATACTTTAGAATGGAGCGTTTAACTGTGCCAGAGAAAATTGAAATGGTTTTGGTTTATGGAGAAGCTGGCAGAAATCTTGAAAATGCTGTTGCTATTTACGCTCAACGTTTTCCGGATAGGATTCGTTCACGTGCTTCATTTGGCCGTGCTATCAAACAATTTATTACTGATGGAAATGTTCAACCGAAAAAGAGGACCCGTAGAGCAACAGTCACGGGAGAAAATAATGAAATTGCTGTATTGGCAGCAGTGGCTCATAATCATCATATTAGTACACAAGAAATAGTTCGCGATTCCGGATTGCCCCTCACCAGTGTTTGGAGAATTTTAAAACGGCACAAGTATCATCCATATCATGTGTCTTTACACCAAGATCTTCATGGCGTTGATTTCTAAAATCGGGTAACTTTTTGTCAATGGCACGTGAACAAATACAACAAAACCCCAATTTTTTTCGTTGCCTAATGTTCTCCGACGAATCTACTTTTACAAACCATGGAACGGTTAATCGACACAACATGCATTATTGGAGTGTTACAAATCCGCACTGGCTTCGTCAAGTTGTGTGACGTGTGGTGTGGAATAATTGGCAACAAACTCATAGGCCCCCACGTTATTGAAGGCAACTTGAATGGTCAAATGTACCGAAACATTTTGGAAAATGAACTGCCAATATTACTTGAAAATTTGAGCTTAGAAGTGAGACGGAACATGTGGTTTCAACATGATGGTTGTCTTGCACACTATTCGTTGATGGCACGTGAAATACTTGATCGTGATTTCAATGGTAGCTGGATCGGTAGAGCTGGTCCGATAAATTGGCCCGCCAGATCACCAGATTTTACTGCGCCCGATTTTTTTTTGTGGGGCTACCTCAAAAACAATGTTTACACATAAAAACCAACAACACGTCAGAACATGATTGAGCGAATCAGAAATGCGTGTTCTGAAATTCAACCAGACACACTTCTCAGTTGTGTACAATCATTTGAAATGCGGATTAATAAGTGCATTGAAGTCGCAGGCCATCATTTTGAACACTTATTTTAGATTTACAAAACTGAAGAAATTGTTTTGATGACGAATTTCGAGTATTTCCAATGAAAACGTGATATTTTTTATTTCAAACGTATTGCAGAATCGAATGCGTGTGTTCTAAGAAGGAAAAATTGAAAAAATTTAATTTCGTCGATTACAACGCCATCTATCATGAACCGAATAAAATATTTCATTCAAATCATACGTACTTTCGTCATCATAGTCGTAGAATCCGTATCTGCAATAAAAAATATGGCTTCCTATCTTAGTTTAAAAGTTACCCCCGCCCCACCTACAAAGCGGGGGTGGGGGACTTTTTTTTTTGCACTAATGTATTTCCCCCGCGGTATGATTAAATTTTGATTATGGACATTTTTTCCGTAGAGTGGCTATTTTTCGAGATATTTGATCGTCTCAGTTTTAAAAGAAAGACCCGGTATATGTAAAATAATTATGTACTCGTATTATAATTTACTATTGTATTGATATTGAAAAAAAAAAAAAAAAGAAAAAAAAAATAAATAAATAAATAAATTGCTTTTATACCGGCAAATACTGAAACCGGACCGATGGTATACAGCTTTGGGGCTGTACCAAGAAAACGAACATCAAGATGATACAGACGTTCCAAAACAAAGTACTTCGGAATATTGTAAATGCTCCATGGTACATTAGAAATGAAGACCTTCGCCGAGATTTAAAGAAGGAATACATCGATGAAGTTATTACGTATCATGCTCTCAAGCATGATTCACGCCTCCGACAGCACGAAAACATCAAGATATGCAATATCTCCAAAGGACCAAACCAATTGATCTAGTGCAGTGATGGCGAACCTTTTTTTCTGGTGGGTCAAAATTAATTTTAAAAAATTTCAATTTAGAGTCGTGGGTCAAACTAACTACATATCTTTAAAATTAAAACAATTATTATATTTCCTTTTTTTATTATTTAAAAAAAAATTATACAAACAATTCAGTAAACTAATAAAATATGATTTAAATAAATAAATATGACAAAATTAATGTGAAATTTACTGCTGCTTCATCTGGTTTATAAGTTGCTGTCCTTAATCTCACACATGCAGCAGTCATTTCTTTTCCGAGGACCTAACAGTAATAAGACGATCCGAACATTGTTAATACAGCATTAGCTAAACTTTTCATGCAAATAAATATATATTTGGCATAGAATTCCACGCTTGGAGTATAATATTTTCAATAATTTCTTCTGCTGATTCATTAAAAGAAATTTGGGAATTATTTAATTCTATTTTTGCAATTAAATCTTCAAATTTATTTCTTCATAAAAAACTATTTTCTACGAAATTCTACCAATTCTATTTCTACTTATTATTAATATTCAACCAACTGAAGAACTTTAATTCCAAATTTTTAAATTCAATTTTATGAGGATACAAGATAAATTGTAAACTAGTTTCCAGTTGTTTAAATTGAATAAATCTGTTTTCAAAGGATTCTCTGATTTCTTCAATAATTAATACATAGTTATTGATTTTATTCTCGTTAACCTCAATATCATTCCCAAAATGCTTTGAACGTTTAAAGTGTTCAAGTAAACGTGGAAAATATTTCAAAGTTTTCATATTCAAATCTTTTATAAAAATTTACAATTTTAACACAAACGATTTAATGTTTTCAAACAAGTTTAAAGCAATTTGTCCTCGTCCTTGAAGTTTCTTATTAAGCTCGTTAAAGTGCTCTGTTATATCACAAAAAAACATTAGATCATTTAACCATTGCAAATTTGTTAGCTCAGGATAATTTACATCCTTTTCATGTAGAAATAGTTTTATTTCCTCAAGAAGACTAACAAAACGTTTTAAAACTAGACCGCGGTTGAGCCATCGAACGTTATTATACATTAAAAGTGAATACTGGGAATCAATTTCGGATAACAATTCAGCGAATTCACACTTATTCAGAGCTCGTGCAGATATAAAATTGACAATATTTGTCACTGTTGCCATAACTTTTGAAAATGGTTGTAATACTTTTTTAACACACAGTTTACCTCCTGATGAATAATACAATGAAATTCAACTGGTGGACGTCCAATGTATTTTTTGAGCTGTGTAATAAATCCTAGTTTCTGTGCTCCGCTCGCTTTGGGGGGTCTGACCCCCAAAATGCTGATGTTTATTGACAAATCTCTAGCTTTACCTATGCAATCTTACGCGTCTGTTGTTTGGTGGCCTGTGGTTCAGTCAAGTTCTTGTATTGCGAAGCTTAATAGCATACAAGCTATTACGGGTGCTATGTATTCGCATTCTATACTTGCTTTGCAGGCAGTCTTATTTCTGCCCCCACTGCAGTCTGTCTTCCAAGGCACAGCACGCTCCGCTTTCTTGCGCCTGCGGTTTATTTGTTCGTGGAACGCTCTCGGCCTAATTACAGGACATAGACTAATCTACAATTTATTCAGTTCTTATATACCAGAAATAAATATGGTTAATGACAACTTGTTGCCAGAATTCTGCTTCGATATTTCTTTCTCGATGGTTTATCCAGCGAGGGACTAATGGTGGTCTCAAGAATTCAATGACTGGGTGGCTCAGTCGTTCGTATTTTTCGCTGACGGGTCCCACTCTAATTTTGGTGTGACTTTTGGAACCTATTGTCTTGCAGATAACCTACGATCATGAGGGAGTCTAGGCCGGAACTGCATGGTACTCCAAGCGGAGCTGATTGCACTCACACGTTGTGCGATGGATGCTTTTACACTCGCTGTTTCCGGAAAAGACATTATTATATGCAGTGATAGTAAATCTGTGTTCAATTCATTACGGAATCCTATGATCACTTCGAAATTGGTCAAGCACTGTAAACATTTTTTTAACGTCCTTTGCTCTAATAATCGTGTCAGGGTTATGTGGGTTCCGGCTCATTGTGGTATTGAAGGTAATCAGATAGCTGATGTTTTAGCTAAAGCAGACACAATTAGTGCCCCTGACCTTTAATTGTGGTAAGAAAGCTATTAAGAACTACATGTTTTTGAAGGCTAAGCGTAATTGACTAGCTTCCACTACATGCTGCGTGGTTACCAACCGAGAGTTCTGGTGAGCAACGGAGAGTTCTGGTCACTATTTTGACCGGCCATTGCCGTTTTGAACTCCATTTACAAAGGATGGGACTTGTTCAAGATTCCTTGTGTGACAACTGTCTTGAAGGTGACTATGACATTCATTCACTTTGTGATTGTCCCGCTTTCGAGGTAGTTAGGTCCTGGTTTCTTAATAATAGATCTTTGAATGTAGGTCAATTGTCATCCCTACCCTGGTTTAAGCTTTAATAAAAAAAAAATTATAGCAGATAAAAAAACCATAATTGTTGTATATTATTAATACATACGCATATCTCCCGATAAATCCGCTGCAAATGAAATTCATTCGTGCGTTCCACAAGGTGCCGTGCTATACGTACCTTTCGAAACATTGATCTCTAGGTTTTTTTTGTGAATCACAGAAAAACAATTGTTTTTATTTAAAAAGATTAAGCTCTTTGGCAATCGCCATGTTTGTAACTGAATTTAAAAATATAAAAAAAAAGCAAAAGGTAACATGTGTCTATTAGAATCAAAATCGATCTATTCCACTTTCAAAAAATTTTAGGTTAGTGATTGATATTGTTACCATATGTTACACTATATTTACTTTCCTTAACTAAATTTCATATTTTCACTCTATTCCTGAGAAAATTGAGAACGAAATCGTCATTATGGTTCAAAACAGTTCTATTCCATTACATTTGCTGATACAAAACAAGTCTATTACATTGAAATTAACAATCATAAAACTTCTATTCCAATATAAATTGCGAATATGAGAATCAAAAACGATCTATTCCAAATTTGGCGGGAAACTTGTGATAAACGTCAAAAAATATTCATACAAAAATCAGTTACTCATATCTGTCGACAGAAAGTGGTTAGTTTTCTAGAATATGTTTTAATTTCTAGTAAGTATTTAAAAGTCCTGTTTTATTAAATTTAGTAAAAACGCAGTATTTCGTTGGTTTTTTATTTAGAAACGAGTCGTGCGTATATAGTAATGGATTCAATCGAATTGCCGCAAGTTACAGGCCACCCTCGTAAAAGACAAATAAACATTCCAAATCGAAAAAGAACATTGGAAAAAATTGAGAAGTAAGCGACTAAATTTCAGATACATAATGGATATTTTTAGGTTCATTTAATATTAAATATAATAATTTCTCTGCAGGTACAAACGGAAATGTTTACCAGAAATGCAAAGATGTAAACACAGTGTACATAGTTAGTTTAAATACAATCTACTGAGACCTTGCGATGCAATAGAGTTCTCTAATAACTTTTATTCGAACAAGACCAAGCTGGCTCAAGACGCATTTATATTAAATCATTGCAAAATTGCGAAGCCTCACAGAACTAACCGCGCAATCTAAAACAAGGTTCTCATAAAACATTTTCGGTCAACTACTATATTCAGAACCGTTCTAGAAAATTAATAAAAGTTTGTCAAAATACGTATTTAGGTATATTAGGTGTGACAAAATCTCGTGTGCATCTTATATGCAAAATATACTTTGATATGGGAAAAATTCCATCAGAACGACGAGGAGGAGATAGGAAAAATTTGAAGGACGAGGATAAAAAACTGGCTGTTATTAATTTTATAAACAATTATAAAACTGTTGAGATGCATTACTGTCGAGCCCAGATTGCGCACCGTCAATATTTATCCGGATATCTCTCGATTAATAAAATGTGGAAGGCATTTAAAAATTAAAACCAAGAAATTTACGTAAAATCTAATTTTAAATTTATATTTAATAATAATTTTAATTTAGGTTTTAAAACGCCTGCGACCGATAAATGTTCGACGTGCCTTAAATTTTTGGAGCAACTAAAAGTTGCCCCGTCACGGGTTCATAAGCTCAGAACCAAAGCTTTCTTTACACTTCTCAATGACAAGGCCGACGGTTTACTCACAATTTCTTTTGATTGTCAAAAGAATATGGTTTTGCCTAAAGTCTCAGATCAAGATGCATACTATAGTCGTCAGCTTTATTTATATTTGTTTGGAATGGTGGTTGGTAACGGGCATTCATCATTAACGCCGAATAATGTATTTTTGTATTATTGAACCGAGAATTATCAGGCTAAAGGAGCAAACGAAATAGCGTCTGCGGTGTACCACAGATTGAACCATACGGGCTTAAACAATATTCATACAGTTCATTTAGTGGCGGATGGAATGTTCGAATATTGGTTACTCAAAAAAGCACCACCAAATGTGTTAAAGTTTGAGTTGCTCTTTCCAGTGCCAGGTCATTCGTACATTCCTCCAGATAGAGTTTTTGCTCAAATTGAGAAGATCGTCCGGAAAAAAGAAACCACTATCACCGTCAACGATTACCTTGACATTTATAAGAAAAATGGAACCCTAATTAACTTGGGAAGTGATGTGTCCCGCACTTGATTTCAAAACTGAGATATGCAAAATTCTTAAACCAACATCAAAATAGCATTTCAAATTCAATGAATCCAAACGGTTTATTATAACTAAAAACAGAAACGGCACAATTGTTGGAGTACGAGGCGAACCTTTTTATAAATCGGACATAGGAGTCACAAAACCGAATGTTAAACGAGGGAAGAATCTTGCGACTATGAGTGTAATAAGACTCAATAATGGTGTAAAAATTATGAGGTCATTAACTGCAATAGTCATGATGAATCAAATATAATTAGAGTGATTTTTATAAACTTGAATAAAGAAGATTTATTTTATTTTTATTATTTTAATATTTTTATTTTATTGAACTAATGGCTTTATGTTGATCATTAATTTAATTTAAACCAAAATAAAAGACTGAAATATTTCTAATCTTTAATCTGTTTTTTTTTCAAACTGAGTCTATTCCAAATCGAAAATTTCAAAACGTACCTATTCCATTATAGCGAGTTTCAAAATGAATCTATACCATTGCGTAACATTCAAACCCAATCTATTCCCAAATTATTTTTAAAATACAAACCAAATTAATTAATATTTTAAGAGTTTTAAATTAAAAATCCCATTAGAGGTTTCTAATAAAGACAATGAAACAAAAAAAAAATCAGATTGCAAAGTAATTTAAAAATTAAAAGTTTTTCTCAGTTTTTTCAGAAATGTGATAAGTGGAAATAGATCGCTTTTGATTCTAGTAGACACACATGACAAATTTAAATCGAGAATACTAGATGAACAATTTGAAATTTGTTAGGAATGTAACGGTTATTAAAGAAAAATTGAATTGTTAATTTGTTCATGATTTTAGCACCTGTATATAACCATTCTCTTTGTAATTATGAGAATTCAAATAAAAACCTTCTATTCCTGCACAACATGAATGTATAATCTATCGGTTTAATAAAATTACACTTTTCTTAGAATTTTATTACTTTATATAATTATTAATTTGGTTCAGTTATAAATCTTCTATGTATTTGCTATGCAAAATATAAATACATATACATATATGTATCTACATGTTTATAACCCTGTCTATTTAGGCAACTATCGTTTATATGTAATAAAAATAAATTAAATTTTTATTATTTCACATACATACATTTATGTATTATATCCCGTTCAATTGTTATATTGTTTATATAACACTAATATGAAATTATTAAATTAAAAGTTATGTTCTACAGATGTACATATTTCAATTTCTATATGCGATGTACATACATACATATGTATGTATGTATGTAAGTAAAAATTCCATAACGATGAGTTTAGTTTTCTATTATCTAATACATCATCAAAGATAAAATCTCATGATATAATTTAATTAACGGTAGATGAAATTAAAAAAAATATGTACATACAATCATAATTTTTAATGAAAATGATTAGACCTGTGTATAGTAAAATTGCTATAGAATTTAATTCTTTTTATGTTTTAAATAATGTACTTCCATTGCGATTACAAATACACATAAATATCATGTGAGAGACGAAACTGATTTAATTATTAATTTATCATGGTGTTATGAGTTAGAAATTTTTCATGCATAATATTGTATTTATGGTCGGATATACTTGTACGTAAGAAATAGAATAATAAATAATACAAAAATAGCGGAATGGTTCTTATTATATGAAACTATTAATTATTTATTAATTATCATTGAAACATAATTTCTTAAAAATTGTTCGCTATATTAGCAATTTTGATATAATGTACATATGTACGTACACTGCAGTTCAAAAAACACACATGTACGTACACTGCAGTTCACCAAATATTCAAATCAAAAATAAATTAGTACTGAGTAGGCCAGAATAATAATTTATAGTATTTTGTTTTTCCACAGAAATTTGATTTTGCTTTATTTCACATAAATATAAACGAGCATAATTATCAATAAATTAACGTGTTAAGTAATTTTTAATTAAAATTTTTAATTTATTTAAAAAAAACTATACTTTTCACAAATAAGAATAAAGAAAATAGGCCGGATGAAAAAGATTTATAGCGAGATATATTTTCTGCAAGCATAAGTAATTATAAAGTAAAAAGAATTAAGGCATTCATTTTTAATTTTACAAAAAAAATCAAACTAATTTTAAAATAATAATAATTAGAGATATCAACCATAAATGTGATACATCATTTAAATCACGGCTTAGCCCGTATTATAAGAATGTTTAATATTATGGTTAATTTAAACTACAGTCTCAGGGTTCATATTTAAATAGTTTGATAAATAATTGGTAACTAGTATAGACTTAAGAAAATCTATTAATTAATTAAAACAGTTTTAAAGGCCTTACTGAGTCAACAATTCGGCTCCAGCGATTTCGATCCCGAGCATGGTCTTCATACTGTCTAAGACAATCTGAAGAGGCCAAGTCGTTCTCTACACCGTGGAGCCATCGTCGCCTGCAACGACCTCTGCGCCTACCATATGGTGGCTCTCCTTTCAGAGATCGCTGCACAATTCGTTCCGGATCAGCACGCAGAACGTGCCCGAGCCAGCGTAATCGCTGCGATCTTATTGCATGTACAATATCGGGGATCTTCATCAGAGATCTGATCTCGATATTGTACAGAGCTCGGTGGGTACCATCTATTTCACGTTTTGGGCCGTAAATCACACGCATGACTCTTCTCTCAAATCTTAGGAGCCATCTCTCGTACTCATCCGTCAGCGCCCAACTTTCACATCCAAACATAACAACGGCACTTGATAAGTGTTTAGATTTTAGCAGTGGCCTTAGAGGATACAAAGAACGACTGCCAGCCGCACTTCAATATCCTCACCCACACTGTTTACTATCCTCACAAACATAGGCCTGCCGGAAATCCAGGAACACCTGATGTATGGGGATTGATGTTTCATAATATTTAGATATAGAATCATCCGCAGCGAAAAGACCTGATCGGTGACTGATCGATTCGGACGAAATCCTCCTTGATAGTCACCAACCAAGCCCTCCGCTAGGAGTGATTCTATCCAATACATTGAATGACAGTAACTTGTACGCTGTGCAAAGGAGAGCTATACCGCGATAATTCTCACACTTCAAGCGGTCTCCCTTCTTGAAGATGGAGCATATCGCTGCCACTTTCCATTCGTCAGGCATAACTTCGGTTCGCCATGCTAATCGAATAAGGTCGAAAAGATTGTTCCACAAAATATCCCCACAGAATATCAAGAGCTCTGAATTAATGCAGTCCACTCCAGGTGCACGGTTTCGTTTCAATCTCTGGTCTGACTTTCACTATACCTAAAGTCTGTTGTGCAGCACTGACAACCGAAGTTTTCAGTAGCTCCCAGACAGAGTTCACGCAGTCAGACTGGTAATCAGTTTCATTAATGTTGTCGCTGACAAGATCCTGATATCGTTTCTTTTGATCTTCATTTATCAGACCTTCACAGTCGAAACGTACCATGCGTTTCGCAACCTGAGCCCGTCCTTTAGAAACTAACACATGGTCAATTTGGCTGCGGGAAGTTCCGCGAGGATGTGTCCATGTCTCAAGATGTATGTGTTTGTGAAGGAAGAATGTGCTTGCTACTTTAAGATCATGAGCAACCGCAAAGTATAACGTTTAAAGAAAATCTATTAACAAGTTTATGTTTTGTATTATTTCTGATTTTTTATTTTGGCTGTAGGTGATAGAGAGATTAGTTTTATTATTGCTACATAACATTTTTACAGTAATAACTTCTTATTTATTTGTAGTAGATGGTCATTAAGTTATCTTGAACGAATTCAAAATTAAATTGAGCAAGAAAGCATAATTAACGTTTACAAGGTTTTATAAGCTATTATTAAATTAAATGTAAACAAACACAAAGATAAGAACAATAATTGTAATCTTAACATTTTAAACAGTCCTAAGAATTCTAACAACATAAGAAAATTTAATAATCTATTAAATAAATTGAAAGTTACAATCAACTACCATTGTTAGAGATTAAATTGAGTGCACGTTACGAATGTCGAAACACCTTACTATCTGGATGCGCCTAATGCAGGACTTTTATAATCCAAAACAGAGATAATTTCAATATTCCTGTATGTGTAATATTCTCATAAATAGTCACTTTAATCGTAATTACATTTTTTACTTTATTGATATACATATTCTAAAATACAGGGGCCCTATTTTTGTACACGAATATATACAAAAAATGTATGAATTCGTGTGATATTTCCTATACGAATACGTATAGTTCTTATACGAATTTGAATAAGGAAAGGGTGTTTCATTTCGAGGTATAGAATTTTGAATTTAAATAAAACACAGACACATAATTTAAATGGCCACGAATATGACTTTATTTCAAAGATAATTTTACGACATTCATTTTATGAATAACATCTCTATTGCAAATGTCGTCTCAATAGACAATCGTTTTAGTTGCCGCCATGGTTTTATTTTTGTATTGTGTAACTTTAGTCGTGTTTTTTAATTCAAAAATTTTCTTATTGGAATGAAGTTCTGGATAAGAATTTTCTCATTTTTTCAGTAAAATCCAAATGAATTTAATTTTTTATCAATAAATAAGATACATTTAATGTTAAACTACACATTTTAATTCACTATTACCGAAATAAAATAAAATTTAACTTTATTTTTCAATGTTCTGGATAAAACATTGGTTTTTTCAAGTTCGCGATAAATTCATAGTACACGAACTTGAAAAAAAAGGGAAATTTTAAAAGGAAATATTTTAAACAAATATTTTTCATTGTTTTATGTTTGATACCTGTACTATTTCACAATAGACGTCAAAAAATATAGTTAGAAGTTGAAATTTATTCAAATAAATAGAACTTAAATTAAATATATTGGTTAAACTAAATAAAATTTCCCAGTATTATTCCCGATGTTCGTATAGAACTTGAAGTTCTGTTAATAAAAAAACGCCCCATTTATCGAAACGAATAACTAGTATTGCCATGACTGATTGAAACAAAATAATTTATTGTGAAGAAATTTTCTTAACTTAACGATTGTGAATTATTTTTTTTATATTTTATCTGTCAAAACAAAAATCTAACCATCAGTTTATTGAAAATTACATGAAAATAAATATTAAATTAAAGCAAATAATTTATAATAAATAATAAATAAATATATTTATAATAATTGTAATAATTATGAGTTCTACGGAATTATTTTTTGAAGAAGAGAATTGTGAAAAATCAAGATTACTTGAATTGAAACGAAGCCGTAAAGTGTTAAGAGACTTATCCAATCCTTTAGAATTGATGCAGTATAAGATAGCAGAAAAATGTATTTTTTCTACTCACCACCAGGAGCAGCACTATAGATAAACAGAATTTTTTCTGCTGTAATTTTATTAACACTAGCAGAAAATTTATGAATTTGTGGATTTTTTTAAAAGAATTTTTGTAACAACTAATTACACGTTAGCAGAAAATTTGTAAACTTTTAATAAATTATTTGTACCAAACAAAATATTATATATTTTGAACTACATGCCAATTGTTATATTAATAATTTTTCATAAAAAAAACCAATATGTATCCAATATGTCGTGCTGTTTTTCTAGTAGCTGAGATCATAACACATCTACAGGAGCAGTTTAAGAAAAATCGTTCGAGTCAGAAGAGCTCCAGAATTTTTTGAAATCTCGGCCATATGAAATTTTTCAGTTTTTTGACCATAATTTATGGAAATACCCTCCTGTAACCAGTATGCCATGCTGTTTTTCTGGTAGCTGGAATCAAAACACACCTACAAGAACAGTTTAAGAAAAAACTCCAGTCCAGAATCGTTTGAATTTCGGCCATATGAAATTTTTCAGTATTTTGACCATAATGTAAAGAAATTTCCCCCTGTAACCAGTGTGCCATGCTGTTTTTCTGGTAGGTGAAACCAAAACACACCTACAAGTGCAGTTTAAGAAAATTCGTTCAAGTCAGAAGAGCTCCAGAATTTTTTGAAATCTCGGCCATATGAAATTTTTCAGTTGTTTGACCATAATGTATGAAAATACCCCCCTGTAACCAGTGTTTTTCTGGTAGCTGGAATCAAAATACACCTACAGGAGCACCTTGTGTGCAGGTAGCCGAGACGGATGATGCGTGCCCGGAAGACTTTAACTCCAATGCTGCAGAGAACGATTTAGACGATGTACCTGAAATGGAGACCTCAAACGAAGCCGTTGGAATACGCAACAGAATAATCAGTTCTTTTAGAACTGATCGTGGTTTGTTTTTTTACTTCATCGTAGTTTGTTTTTTCAAAAGTTCAAGTCGTTTGTCATTTATATCTTGAACGGTTTTTTAAAGGAATGGCTTCAACATTACTGCTTGTTCCGTTTTCTGGTTCATCTACGTCAATTTCCATTGCTCCAATGTGACTTGTGTGACTTGTGTGAATGGGATGAATGAATGGATTGAATGAATGTTGTGTGAATGTAAGGTAAGCCTATGGACCAAAAGAGTGTCTATGCCAAGTCCTTTTAAAAAAAAAAAAAGAGTTAAAATTATAAAAATAAAAGATTTTATGTTTTACATTTTGACAATTATTATAGAACACAACACAGTTGCTAGTAAAAATGGCATCGACAAAATAATGACATATCGATCGACAAAAGAAGGTGATATCGACATTCACAATCACAATTTTCGAAATCGGCATCATATAGATGTCGATACGACATTCGCAATGGGGGTAAATGATTTCGGATATGTGGCCGTCATGGCTTTTGCATACATGGCGTATTCTGAAGGTCCTATCAGTCTTCACTGCATTTCAGCAATAATACGTCGAATGTTGGCTTCCAAGTGTTCCATAGTCTCTGGCTGATCAGCGTATAGATAAGTGACTTCATATACCCCCAAAGAAAATGGCCCAGCCGTGTTAAATTACACGAACGCGAGCTATATGGCATGTGTCCCTGTTTTGCTGGAATCGCATGTCTCTGATGTCAATACCATCGAATTTTAAAATAAAAAATTAGTAATCATGTCTCTATACCGGTCTCCGTTGACTGTGCATGACCAGCATAATTTTTTAACTCATATAGTCCGGTGTTTTTGAACAATGGCTCTTGTATTATCTTCACTGAAATGCGACAATTCTGCTTGTCCACATAGCCATTCAACCGAAAATCAGCTTTATCACTGTACTGAAGAAAATTTTGTATGGAAAATGTCCATCGATGTCAACATTAGCTTCGGCGCAGTAAGTAAATTTATATGATACGTTTCAAAATTTCCCTTACCGGGTTGAATTTTTGTTCGTTCATGAACGAATATATATTCAATGTCATTCTAGTTACCGGTGCCATATTATATTAAACAAAAATCACTATATCGATAACCTGTTTAAAGTTGATATCTGCAGATGGTTTGTTTCATTAACCAAAAAGGAAAATTTTCATTCATAGTATTTTAGGGGTGAAATGTCATATCAGTTTTTCGAACTACAATTCCTAAAAAGTATTCGAAAAAATTTAGTAAATATATTTAATCCAATAATCCAATAAGTATGAAAATTCATGATTTGGTTTAGTTTGAAATTTAGAACTGAAAAAAAACCTTTTTAAAAAAAGAACTTTTGAAAAACCAAAACTTTTTAAAACTTAAATTTCTTAACTAAATTACTAGATTCCAATAATTTCGAGAGTTTTTCACGTATACGATTCGGAAGATAGAATTTACAGTTTTTTAAAATTTGGATATTAAACGTACATGAAACTACCCAATATAACTAGAATTATGGCATATTATTCTAATTTTGAATTTTCATTCAAAATTCAGATTTTTCAAATTTCGAAATATCAATCGAATTATAAATATCCATTTTTTAAATTTCTAGAAATCATACCCATACGTTCAAGTGCTACAACTTTGATGAATCGAATTTAATAGTATTTTCAAAAATTTGTCAATTTTTTCAAAATTCTTTGAATTTTAGAAAAATTTTTATTTTAAATATGTATTAGAAAATTTCTCAAATTCCTATAATCTGATCATTTGATTATACAATATTTTCAAAACTAAGCAAAATCTAAATTTTGTAAAACGTATTAAATTCTTAGAATATTTCTTAGAATTTTGAAATACTTCAATTTATAACACTTGTATGGTTCAAATACAAGATTTAAAATTGAGTAAAATTTAGTCGAACAAAATTTTGTACTTAATATCCCGCTTATCACACCAGCACATCTGTCCTGGCATTATCAGTTGAAAAGGCTACACCTGTCTTAAATAGTACAGAAAAAGTTAATAAACTGTCACATAATATACAGGAACTATCCAGGAAAAGCGGAAAATTCACCGCCGATGGCAAGAAACAAAATCATTGTTGTTGAAATGGAAATTAAATCGACCTGCTAAGACTCTAAGATTTGCATTGCGGGAAGAAGAAAACCAGAGCGTCCAGAATTATTTAAATGAACTCTCGGCAACCAAGAGGACAGATTATTTTTTGTGGAAGGCAACAAAAAAGTTAAAAAGGTCAACTAACTCGAATCACCCGATTAGACTACCAACTGGAAATTAGGCAAGAAGCGTTGAAGAAAAAGCCAATGCTTTTGGTGCTCATCTAACAACAGTATTCGCACCACACGAAGAAACTAATAACTTCGTGCTACCCGAACAAATGGATGATGGTTTGTTCTTCAAACCCATAAAATATAATTGGAAGAAAGTTAAGAATACAATTAAAAATTGTATAAGTCCAAAAAAGGCACCAGGGCATGATCTTATTACTGGAAAAATGATAAGGGAATTGCCAGACAAATGCATAAAACTAATAACATTCATATTCAACGCAATCAGGTTATATTTCTCAAAAATGGAAGATATCTTTGATCACAATGATACATAAAGCTGGAAAAAATGAAACACAGATTTCATCATATCGTCCAATAAGCTTGCTGCCTACAATCTCGAAGTTATTTGAAAAAATGCTATTAGCGAAGTTGAAACCAGTATTAGAAGAACGGCATATTATTCCAGACCATCAATTTGGGTTCCGAGACCAACATGGTACCACAGAACAAGTACACAGAATTGTAAATGCAACCAAAAACACCTTTGAGGAAAAGAAATATTGTTCTGCTGCCTTCTTGGACATTGCACAAGCCTTTGATAAAATTTGGCATGATGGGCTAATATGGGCTAATATACAAAACTAAACGACTACCTTTAAACTACTTGTTTAAATGATATCAACACAGGTGTTCCACAAGGCAGCGCTCTAGGTTCAATATTATACACAGCTGATTTACCTGTAGCCAACAAGGTAGTCATATCAACCTTTGCCGATGATATGGCCATCCTGGTGTCACACAGCAATCCCGAAACTGCCTCAAAGGAATTACAGAATCATCTAAACAAAATCGAGAACTGGCTTAAGACATGGCGCATGAAATTAAACGAAAACAAATCAACTCACGTCACATTCACGCTAAACAAACGAACTTACCCACCAGTGGAATTAAACAACATAAATATTCCTCAACAAACAACGCTAACGTGGAAAGATCATATCGAAGCAAAGCGCAAACAATTAAAAATTAAATTTCCCGAAATGTATTGGTTGATGGGAAGGAAATCTTAGCTGTCATTAACCAATAAAGTTTTATTGTACAAAATGATAATCAAACCCATATGGACATATGGTATTCAGTTATGGGGATCCACCAGCGCGTCAAACAGAGAACTCCTGCAACGAACCCAAGCGAAAATACTTTTTAGTATAACTAATGCTCCGTGGTACGTTCGCAATAGTAATATGTACTTGGAATTAAAACTATCAAAGAAACCATTAGAGAATTCAGTTCGAAATATTACTCAAAACTAGAGACACATCCCAATGAATTGACCAGGGATATATTAAAACAGCCGCGATTTAGGCGACTTAGAAGAGCAGATCCACTTGGACTGATGAACCTGTAAATCTATTAAATGTTTAGGTTTTACATATAAATGTAATCTAAATTAATTAAGTAGTGAACACTAATAACAAGTATTGACATTGGTTAAGACTTAAAATATGTAATAATTTTAGCTTAAAATTTGAATACTTCTTGTTAGTTTCTTTTATTCAAGAATAAAGCCATTGGCAGCATTTA
Source organism: Tipula unca (assembly GCA_951394425.1). NCBI lineage: Eukaryota > Metazoa > Arthropoda > Insecta > Diptera > Tipulidae > Tipula > Tipula unca. The sequence continues at coordinate 81,586,393 of OX596380.1, forward strand.
AAAAAAAAATTGAGTAAATTTTAGTTGAATTTATAAAATAATTTTTAGCGGAAGCCATTTTTGTTAAGATTGTTTTACGTGTTCCATTAATTATTCACATCCTCATTATGATTAACAATGATGCAACAGATCACTCGTCTATATATGATGGATTCTTGCAGCTATATACCACGCCCATTGGGAAGGTGGACAACGAGTAATGCTTTAAAAAACATTTTAATTTGTTTTTCTAATGAGCTTATCATACTCGTATATAGGGATACGACACACAACAGTTTCACTTTGAATCAAATTCAAAACTACATTGGTAAAACGCTTGTTTGCAAAACTTTGAATACAATAATTATTATTTTTACATTGAGTTGTACAACAGAACTTGCAAGTATTTTATTAAACTGCAATATTAAAACTGTCATAACTATACAGTATGAAACATCCAAAAAACTAAACCGATATTTTAGTAAATTTAATCTCCAAATTTTAAATTTTTTATTTAAATTTCGAAACCGAAGAAATTTTGGGGAATTTTTCATATTTAGAGTTTTCAATCGAGAAAATAGCACAGTGATTAAAGTTGTGACATTTGAATCGGGAGGTACCGGGTTCAAACTCCAATAGAAGTAGGATGCGAAAGAGATTCGAATTAAATTGAGCCTGTAATCGAAAAAAACTGCTAGAGACTTGGGGGAGCCTTGAACCGAAAACCAAGTAAAAAAATTAAACAAATAAAAAAAAATTCGACACGTTGGATGAACAAGGTAGTTCTCGATTTTTGGTAGAAATTTGTTAGGGAATCCTTTATACAATACTGACCCCAGGGTAGTATCTATAATTTGGCACTGACTAAAACTGACATTTATTCATAAACCATTTCCACACACAACCATGTTAAAATATAAGTATGCAGTTGTATAGATATACAATATTTTACTAATTATCGTCAATTTTTAAGAATTAACAAAACGTAATAAGAAGTGAAATTTTTTCTGTTTTTAAATCAAAAACTGTAAAATTGCACACATCATATACCTTCATGATTATATTAATCATTATCAAACCAAAGTGAAATATCAAACGTGTAGAATGAATCACTTGATGCAACAAAAAAAAAACTTAAATTACTTTCATTGAATACATTTTTGAGAAATTAAATTATTATAAAAATTATGTCTTGTGATTTTTTCTTTCCAGATAAGTGTTATATGATAGATATATGTATATGTATACGTACGTAATGGTTTACAGTCGTGTAACTATATCATGTGAAGCTTATAAATTTATAAACTTTATAAACATTGAACATAATAGTTTTATGTTATTTTTAGAATTGTGGCGGCGCTATTGCACTGTGCGAAATGATTCATTTCAACATTCTGGGAAAATATATATATACATATACGAGTATATATATATCGCTCTCGAGTCTCGCGGGTTAAATATATGCGGATGTTCTTACTTTCTCCTATCGTTAGCATAATTTTTTGTATTTTGTACTTCTTTTTCTTAATAAAAATATGTTCTTTGTACAACACAATTAATGTGAAATGTACTTCTACTTGTAAGTAAGTAATGAGAGATTTTTTTTGTGGTAGACAACTATTCAGGTCAGGTCAAAATTGAGATACAATTGAATTGGAATTGAACTTGAAAATTATTAAAATAATATACGTTGGGTGGGACCCATTCTCGACATGGTATAGTAGCGTAATTCTCAGGTCTGATACACTTATTTATTCTACATTCTAGAACCAACCACTATATAATATATACCCCACTTATATCATGTGTGAGTGTGGGTTAAGCTAAAAAAACACAATACACTTTCTTTAAAAAATATTATACAGTATTATCAATAAAACATTTTTGCAAGCAGTTTAAGATCAACAACATTTCAGTTTGTTTCAGTTGTATAAATAAAATCTTAAATCCAAACTCAATAAAACCAGTTCTCTGGTACAAAAATTCTCGTATTGACCTAAAAAATATCTTTATCAGAAATATTAACTGAATTTAGCCATAACACCTATAAATCACTTCATTAGCATAAAACAACTATAGGCATTGATCTTATATATCAAAGAGGAAACATAATGCATTTGCTCAAATGACCTTCAACCGAAAGCAGGAAGTTTATAATTATGAATTATTTTTTTTAGCATGTCGATCCTACGCTGTTTAGCCTAAATAGTTAGAATTCAAATCAAGGTTATTCTGTTCTTCATTTATTTTTGTTGGTTTTAAATTTTAATTATTGGTAATAAACAAATAATATAATAATTTTAACTTTTGTAACAATAATAAAAAAAGAAACTATTTATGGTATGTACTATATGTACATAAAGTTAGCAGCGCTTCTTAAATTAAACGAACATGATTAAAGAATTTAAAATTATGTGTTAAAATTAAAATTAAAAATAACAAGAATTTATCATAAAAGAATATGTGGGTCAATTATTTTTTAAAGTTTGTATCTGAATATATGTGTACGTACCTACTGCGTATGGGCTCTCTTTTAATCTGTGTTTTGTTTTTGGTTTATCTTACGAATGGATATCCAAAACATTCATAAATATTTGACACACATGATTTTCAATAATTTAATTAAACACGTGAATACAATTTTTTTGAAGCGCCCTTCTAATTTGATAAATTGTTTTACAAATCCGGCAACTATGCTTGTCCATAGGTATTACTTGCATATTAATCGTATATTTGGTACTAAATGACGTCATTTTAAGTAAATGCCATTTGTTTCCTCTGAAAATTTCGTCTATTTTCGTCAAACATAAACCAATTTTTAGAAGTTCCGAAATTAAATGAAAATCCAAATCATGCTTGATATTATAAAATATAACTTCGGCTCGATAGAACCAAAGCCCAATAGGCCCAAACGACTTGTGTCATTTTGATTTTCACCAATCTGCTTTTAGGTTACAAAACGGAGAGCTTTATTGCCTATTTTGACATCTTTACGTAAATGTTACCATTACAATGACCGCTGAGTTCGACCACTACGCCCATTTTGTAAAATCTGTGTTTATCAAAACTAAGAGCCGGATCGCTTTAAAATTAATAAAAGAAAATGTACAGCAAAATACAAATTTTTAGAGAAACTATATTAAGTTTTCCCAATGCCTGAGAGCCACTGACCGCGAAGTCAGCTTTGAAATTTTAATAAATCAAAATGTTAAGCGGGCTGTGTACCATATTTTAACTCCCTATAATTTGTAAAGGCAAGTTAAAATGAGCCAAACTATTTGCTTGAAGCCCTGGAACTCGGAATCCGGTTAGTTTTCAATTTAAATTACAGTCCATTGTACTTAACTCGTTAAGATATTCCTTGACTGTTTCTAAACTCGTCAAGGAATGTAGACATTTCATGAACCTTCTTTGTTCTAACAATAAAGTTACGGTCATGTGGGTACCAGCTAATTGTGACATCGCTGGCTCCCAATTGACTTTTGTTGGTCCTGAATCGGCGGTTCCTGTTTCTATTAAATACGGGAAACTTTCATAAGGGACTAAGCCTTAAAGGACCTAAGGTCTCAGTGGCTTGAGACTTGTAGTTGTCGTAAGGCGAAGTACTTCATTAAGGATCCCAATTTGAGGTCAACGAAGTATGCTTTATCTTTAAAAATGAACCAGTTAAAAATCTTGGTAGCGATTCTTACGGGACCTGGCCGTTTTAAAGATCATCTACATCGTATATGTTAAGCTCATGATATGCGAGTACTGCCTTGAGGAAAATGATGACTGCCTTTACTTTCGTGAGCAGTTGTCCTGGTTTCAGTTCTATACGAATTCAGGTTTTCAACTGTAGGTCTTTAAACTTAGATCAGTTGTCCTCTCTGCCTTAGTCTAAACTTGTTCAGTTCGCGAAGGCAGCATTGCGCGTTTGCGAATTGGGATAGAATCCTAGGTTTGTACCATGGGCTGTTGTGGCATTGAGTGCGGAATCCTCGTAGGTTCCAGCCAAAATAATAATACGTGACGACTCAATCGAATTAGATAAGTTGCATGACATGACTTAAAAAAATAGTATAGCGAGGAGAATTATCAGTTATATCCTTAAATGAAAAAATACTCTACGTGTTTCAATTTTCTATCAGTTTCACATTCCAAGAAAATATAAACTTTCGTCAGGCAACAATTTCATCCCATCCCATTTATTTTAGTAATTTTTTTTACTTTCAAATTATTGTTATTATGGGTAAAACTAATTAGTTCAGATGCCTGAAATTCAAGCCTAAAATCAATTTAATGTTTTGAGTTTGCAAAATTAAAGGTAAACTGTCCTTAAATTACCAGCCTGTGGCTCAATATGCTATACTTGGCCAATTTCTAATAGCTGAATAAAATAATTCTATATGGAATATTGTCTTATACTACTGCCTTCTAGAAATTTCGGGACTCTGAAACTTTGCAATATGATTTGAAAAGGTTATCGTAAAAGGAAAAATGGGGAAAATCCATTAGAACTGGCCGATTGCAGGAATTAGAACTATAAACTTTCTGTTAAACTTGACGAATATTCTCAGTCAAGGAATTTTGGGCTTCTCCTGTCCCCTCTTCTCTGGAACATAGCAATTAATAGACTGCTGTTAGAGCTGGAGAGAGAAGGGATCGGAGTGATTGCTTATACAGATGACGTAGCGATAGCCGTCTCTGTAAAATATTTTAACACGGTGAAGGAGGTAATCCAAAATGCCCTCCTAATGATTACGAGGTGGGCCAACAGATGTGGACTGGCAATCAGCTCGTCCAAAACTGAACTGGTACTCTTTATTAGGAAATATAAAATCCCGGTAGTAGATTCACCTATCTAAAATGACATAGGAGTAGCTTTTACTGATAAGCCAAGATTTCTGGGCATAATCTTGGACAGTATGCTTAGTTGGAAGCTGGCTTCATTGTACAATGGCTATTCACTATGCCGTAGTAAGACCTATACTTATTTATGGAATGAGCGTGTGGTGGCCAGCTCTTGGAAAAGTTGCCTACAGGAAGGAGATGAAGAAGGTGCAAAGAACGGCCTGCATGGTTATAAGCTGGGCGCTGAGGACAACACCAACACACGCCTTGGAGGTTATGTTTCACTTCTTCCTGCCGATATTTATGGTAAGCAGATGGCTGCGAATACGGCCACTCGACTATCAGCCATATTTCAGTGAAAATGTCTCACTCGACGATAATTAGATCACTAAGGAAATAACTGGCAAATCTAGACTACGTTACACCAACATTATGCTTCGAGAAAGGGTCCCGAACCTTCAAGAGAATCATGGAAGAACGGGTCGTTATTTGAAACAGAAGCATTACAGTTCTTTACGGATGGCTCCAAGCTGCAACGTAAAGTAGGAGCTGGAGTCCTCAGTGATAAATTGAAAGTAGATATATCAGGTCGTCTCCCTGATTACTGCAGCGTGTACCAAGCAGAGATGATACTGATTGAGGAGTTCTTGACTTGGTAGAGACATAATGTGGTGTCCTCGTTTGATATCGCAATTTATGTGGACGATCAGGCGGTAATCAAGTCGCTGGAATCAGTTTATCTGACATCAAGTGTGGCGTTGGGTTGCCACTTGTCTCTAAATGAGATGAGTGCAGAGCATTTCAACATTCAGATAGTCTGGGTCTCCGGCCACTCGGACGTCATAGGGAATTGCAGGGCGGACGAACTAGCTAGGCGTGGTACAACTCTCCAACTGGTATCGAAAAGGGCAAATTTGGGTTGGCCTCCTCCTCCATGTAGTCCACTTCCTATGCTCATGTCCGGCTTTGGCTCACAGAAGACATAAACATGTGGGTAGATTCTTAATGGACAGCCTCCCTGACCTCGAAAACTGTAAAGTGCGAGTAGCTCAAACTAGTTCAAATAAGGGTAATAGGGAAGTAAGATCCTGTTGTATCACAATGGACCGTCACCAGTCTAAGTGTTCCGTAGTAGCCACTCTAAACTAACCTAACCTTATCTCGTTTTTAACAAGATTTTCATCACTTTTAGCCTATTTTGTTATTAGATAAAAACCCGAAATTATGTCGAAAATGGCTCTTTTATTGCATATTAGCTCAGTTAGCATATTAGCTTAGTTTGTAATAAGATGTAGAACGATAGCGATGTTCTTTAGTATAAGATGTTGGAAGGCACTGTTCAAGGTCAAATGTGCAAACCATGTGCAAACCATGTTTAAACAAATGATTTATCTAGCTCGTTCATTATATACGACTGGTCCACATCATCGTGCTGTTTTTGCCGGTCTTTTAAGTGTTCTAATTCTGCATTTCTAGCTAATTCTATTTTGCACGTTACTGTTTCGCATGTATTGCAAATGTCTGCTTTAGGTGGTTTAAATTTTAAATTCATACCTTTGAACACAGAAGAATATTTCGACAGTGAAACTGGTGTACTATTTAAGATAAGATATTTTTTAGCAGAATCTCACAGAGGGTAGTATGGTGGAAATTGAGATTATGTTTTTTGACCTTTTGAAGCCTTTTCCAATTTTTCTGTTATTTTGCCGATAATTTCAATAAACCCAATAACGAATGCAATACATACTCTCTTTTGTTGTAGTCCACAAATACGAAATATTATTTAAATAAATGTTGCTGTTGTTGCTCGTTTAATCTGGTTTGACATTTATTTCAGCAAAGAACTACTTAACCAACTGGCGAGCTTGCAATTGTTTTTCACTTTTTTGGTATATGCTTTGTCAACTTTCCTGTTATATTTTTTGGAGATTCCTGGCTTTCTGGCTTCTAGTTGTGAGTCTGTGCTCTTCTACATGTTAACATTATTGTATTCCGGGTCTTTATCGGAATCGGAACCGTCTTCGTAATCCATTTCCAAATTGTTAACTTTTTGCAAAACATTTGTATTTTACATAACTGTAATATCGTGGGGTGTAGGGTTGGATCCATTTTGAACGCCTCCTTGGGAATGCTGTTCATTTAACACTCACAATGGAAATAAATACTTTTGATGTCGTTTATTTGGTTTATTTGGAGCACATTCAAAATGTTCTGATTGTTTAAATTAGTGCGATTTAGATATTCCTAGATATTCCTAAAAAATTAAATCAAATTTAAGATAATTTATCAAAGGGCATAACTCGAGTTGTTTCTTTTTAATTTGTGTCCACAGAATTTTTTTCAGTATCATTTTGCACAAGCTATGCTTGATTATTTAATATTGGAACATTCAAAATAGGAGAAATATGGGTTTCAATAAAAGTAAGATATTAGTGAACCATAATCTAACAAAATTTTGAAAATTTTTCAAGTAATTTCTACGCTGGAGATTGTGGATTTTAGCTAAAAACTGTATAGATATTATCCTAGAATTACTATTAAATGGGGCTGATTAGTAAGTTCTTGGTATTGAAAAAAGGAATTTCGTTTAGTATAAAAAAGATTAAAAAAAATTCTGTACCAAAAAGCGAAAATCGCTAAAGTCAACTTAGGCGATTTTGCATTTTACATAATATTTCAAATCTCTTTACATAATATCAATTTTTCATTGCGATACCCTTAAAATTGACATAGTTATCAATGAAAAACGTTTTAGCTTAAGTCTGATTGATTTTTGTTTGCAAAGGAAAGAATCGCTTAAGTTGTTCAAAATTGATATACCTATATACTTTATTCAATATAAGCCAGTTTTCCATTTCATACTTTAAAGTATTAAATTAGATTTTTAAAAGCGAGAGTCGCCTAAGAAGACTTAAGCGATTTTTTCGAATTGCCCTCATAGCAAGAGTAAACGCCTAACATAACATAAGCTATTTTTTCATTTTTGTTATTAAATAAAACTATCATTTTGTATTTATCTAACTTACTTAAGCGATTCTTTTGTTTCGGTATTGCGTATTCTTAATTTTTTTTGTGATTTTAAGCGTTTGTTTCGAGTGCTAATCAAACAAAAAATTCTAGTTAAATGCTTTTTTAAATAGAGAATTATTGTAGTTTGTGTAAAATTGTTGTTGTGAAATCAATTTATTTGATTTGAAAAATGGCATTTCGGGCGATGAAAATGATACAACTCGCAAGACAATCCGGGGAAACCGCTATTTATAAGAAACCGGGTTGCTCAAAATCACAGGTTCCAGGTAAAATATTTCATTTCTATATTTGGTCTAAAAACTGCATTTTTTTTTAAATTTTAGATATACTGTCGAAATTGCGGACAAGAAAAAGAGTACTTCATGAGGATGGTAACGTGGTTAAAACAATTGTGGAACGAGAGACGGCTTCAATTTTTAATATTGCTTACGAGTCCAAAGAGGCCAGCGAAGAATTTGAACAGGTGTTGCGACAAAGTGCAATAGGTTGAATTATAGTGATGAACCGTTCGACGACAGTGACAACGATCCAGACTTCCTTATATCAAAAAATGTAAATTCTGATTCCTCTATTGATTCTTTCGACATAGAATCTATGGCTAAGACTATTGAAGAAAATGTTATTAACGAAAACCTATATAGTTTACCCGAATCTTCAAATGAAAATATCCAAAGAAATGGTCAGAACTAAACAAAAACTGTTAGAACAAAATCTAAGAAAGGCAAGGTTAAAGAAAGGGAGTGCAAACCCCTAAAAAAATGTCGGATGAATTGTCAGTCCACGATAACATACATACAGCAAAAAATTATATTTAAACAATACTGGAGTCTTTCATCATACTCTTCTAAAGCATTATTTATTTCTGGTTTAATGGAGGTTAAAGAAAAGCGCCATACACTTTTAAAGAAAAGCTTAAAATCACAACGAAACAGGACACATAATTATTTATATAATTTATAAATTGAAGGTCAAAACATCTTGGTGTGTCAAAAATGTTTCCGTTTCACTTTAGGTGAAACAGAAAGTTTCTTAAAAACCATCGGGAAAAAAACGCTTGTAATGTCTGACACAAACAAAATTGTACACCAACGTGGGGACAGGAATCCTATAAATAAATTATCAATTGATAAATTAGAAGAAATTAAAAGTCACATTAATGAATTCCCGGGTTACGATAGCCACTACACACGCCAGCGGACTTCTAAGAAGTATCTACAGAGTGATTGAACATTAAGTAAAATGTACCAGTTTACACGGAGAAATACGAAAATCCTATTCCGATAACTAAATATTCAAAAAAATTTCAAAGGTAATTAGTTTTACCTTATTTTTAGGTTTAATGTATCTATTCAACACTTTATACATTGATTATACTATTAGAAATGGGTTTGGCTTTCAAAAAACCAAAAAGTGACACTTGTAGCAAATGCGATACTTACAAAATTCAAATAGGCATAGCGCAGTCTGAGGAAGATAAAGTTAAAATCAGGAAACAACAAGAGAAACATCATGAAGCAGCTGAAATTACCTACAAATCTAAAGACGCGGATAAAATTCAAGCCACAAAGTCGTGCTCCAAAATCTTTCGTTTTTGATTTGCAACAATGTCTTCCGACACCGTTACTATACGTTCCAATATTTCGTTTTATAAACGACAGCTTTGGACTTACAATATTACTATCCACGATTGTGTGTCCAATAAGCCATATTGTTATATGTGGTATGAAGGATTGGCAAAACGTGGTGGCAATCAGATATTGTCGTGTTTGCTTCAACATCTTCTAGCAAAACCGAATACAAATGAAGATGTTCTCTTATATAGTGATTGCTGCGGCGGCCAGAATAAAGGTTCTTTAATTGCTTCAATGTTCAATATTTTTTGCAGTCCGCTGAGACTATCAAAATAATTGACCATAAATTCATGCTTCCCGAGCATACACATATGGAGTGCGACGTGGACCACTCCATCATTGAGAGGAAAAAGAAAAAAACTTTTTCAAATCCATCATTCACGTGAGTGGTATCATTTTGTGCGAACAGCTGGTACCAAAAACAATTTGAAGTTATTGAGATCGAATTTTGGAAACAAAAGCGAAAACCAAATTTTTGTGGAGGACAAGTGATCTGGATGGAAACAAATTTAAATGGAGTGATGTCAAATGGTTGTGGTATACAAACAAATTTGGCAAAATTGAGTACAAAACATCTTTGAAGAAGAAGAACCGTTTAACGAATTAAACATTTGTCGGCGTGGGTTCAATATTGTTAAAATCTCAGATGTTAACAATTGTTTCGAAAGTCCTCAATTAATAAGCAGAGAAAAAAAAACAAGTTTTACTGGACCAACTTCATCACAGAAATGAAATTTATCATAACTTCTACGTGCGTGCCAAATGTTGACTCGGATATAAACTTTGAAGAAGATGGATCGGATGCTGATTCTGAAAATTAAATAACTGAGAAACGTGAATTTATAATTTTTTATAATTTTTTTTAAAATAATTTTATATTAAAAGTGAAAACAAATCTTAGGAGACATTAATAAATGAATTAAATTTTGAAAGACTAACTTATGTCTTCTTAAGCTTTAATTATTTTGCAGGAAAAATTCGAAATTTCCTTTCTTGCAAAGAAAAGCGAAAATCCCTTAAGTTATAAAAAGGATTTTTCAAGTATATAATAACGTTTTTTTTAGGTTTTGTTAGATAAATAATTAGGTAATAACCAAAAGTTCATTTAAAGTTAATATTTTCTTCAAAAAATAATTACCAATTTCAAACTCAAATTGTGAATATTTGAATATTCAGACTTAAAGCTCTACTTTACCTAGAAATCATAATTGATGTCGATATTTAAATGCCAAAAAATGAGTCTAAAATAAAATTTGAAATAGTGTAAATCTCCGCTATCGAAAATTACAAAATATTCCATGAAAAAATTGTTTTTTTGCCACTTATGACATCTAATTAAAAAGGGATGAACTAAAAAATACACGATATTTAGTTGATTCCTAAACCATTTTTATATCGAAGATACATTTTTTTCAATAAATTGATTTGTCAGCTTATCGATATAAAATAGTTTTCAATTAAATTTTCAATGTTCTCGCTTATTAGAACGATTTCTTATAAAAACGTGTGTTAACCGCTAGATGATATCTTCCTGAACGTACCCATTTATAAAACATTTACAGATAAGTAGAAGAATATTGATAAATTTGGTGATTTTTGAATGATTTTTGTCAAAAATTAATCAACTTTGAGACGCAATTAAGAGAAAACTATAGCGAACTTAAAAAAAAGCGTGTGTTACTCGCTTGCAAATATATTTAACTTTGCTATAAAAAAAATTAAGGCAATGCCGAAGTTTATGTGGCCATAAAACGATTTGTAAGATGAGCCTTAAGCGCATAGTTTAGTGCCATGAATTCGGTATGATACTGAAACTTATTGACTTATAAAAGTAATAATTACCGTTTTGTTGTGATTTGTCTTATTAGAACCCTCATTTAGTTAAAACATTCTAAAAAGTGCGCTTTCCCTAAAACGATTTGTGTACCTGGTCGTAGCAAATGAAAAGGTTAAGTTAAGATTTAATCAGAAATAAAACTAGATCAAAACCAAATCACTTAATATGACTAAGCAAAAAAGCAAATTCACGGTCATAACTAATAACATAAAAAAACGCGAAACAGCGATGAAGAAAATCCATAAATAGGCAACGACAAAAATAAGTTCAGTGACCGTTTAAAAACAAAAAAATGTTTAATTATAGAATTTTGGCATTGAACTTCATCGTATTATGCGCGGCGAAATAAAATTGTTCTGCGTCAATCTCGATTATGTACATGTGTTTTGATTGATTTTCTTTCCCTCTCTAAGTATATGGCAGCGGTTTATATGAAAACAACTTAATTGGTTCGATTCGTTTCCTAATCGTTGGGTTCAGGTGAATGTTAAATTTCAATTCGGATTTTATTCTTTGTACATATACATAACTGTAATGTGCTTCGAGGCACATTTAATTGATGTAAAATATAATCATATTGCTTCCGGAATTTTACATTAAAAAATTATGATTAGTTTGTAGTTTGTGCAGTGCTTTTGTTGGGTCGTATATTAGATAGGTGCTCGTTGATGACAATTATGAACTTTCAGATTTGGGACGTATATATGGGCATATTTAACAGTAAATCGAAATCAATTTAATATGGTGTCAACAATGTGGTTTATTAGATTGAGGTTAATTAGTATAAAGAGCTTTTTGGGGTGATTTTTTTTATAAATGCAGATGTATTTCAGTGATGCAAATTCCATGAAATCTCTTATTTATATATTCTAGGAAACTTCCATTCTCTTTAATAGTAAAATGTCATACATATTCATGCTATATAATTGTTGTTTTTGGTATAGTTTAAGGCCAATGACATTCCAACACATACGTATCGTAAATACATGTAAGTTTTTTTGTTATTTTTTTTCGGTCGTTTAATTTTTTAGAAATTTTATTTACTTCCAAAAATGACTAATCCCATAAAACGAAAGTAGCAATTTGTATTGGTATCGATTTTAAGAAACACAATCATCATAAAATGTTTATGGTTATCCCCAATATGTTTCTTATAGTAATATTTGGTAGATATACGAAGATTCAACTATGTATGTAAATTGTATCCACATGCAGAATATAACTCATACGCACAATAGTCTTACTTTAAATTGGTTCTGTAGTGTACATATTTTAGAATCGTGAATAATAATTCTTAGTCGTAATAATTTTGCTCTAAATAGTGTATTGTGCTGCCGTTTTGTCTTGAGCTGTCTATCTAGAACTGGAGTATTTGTTTGTTGGATATATAGCCGTCTTGATGAAATCATAAAATACTATTTGCTCTCTCATATATATATATATATATATATATATATATATATATATATATATATATATATATATATATATATATATATATATATATATATATATATATATATATATATATATATATATATATATATATATATATATATATATATATATATATATATATATATATATATATGGAAACCAAAACAATTTTTGGCTTTATCTAAATCCTATGTTTCGAAATATGATCGTCATTGCTTTAAAAATTGTTTAGATCCCCTGAAGAACATTTAGTCCAGCATCATCTCCATGTTACTCTAACCCGTTTTATATACGAGTAACATAAACGTTTTTTATGTTCTAATTCTTTCTGTTGTACTCAACCGATTTATAATCTGTTTGAATTAATTAATTTAACCATAATAAAGCTGCTAACTAGCGTCCATGTTTTGTTCTCTAGGCTTTACCAGCATCTAATCTATATATTGAAATATGATTCACCGAATAACCCAAATCTATATACCTTACGATTTACGCTGGTCTTTAATTGTAACAATATTATGACAAATTAACTACGACAAAGGTCAACGTGAACTTTCTTAAAAAGTTAAGCGAGAAGCAACATGTCGATCCTCGCGGGGCCGCAGAAATATACGACTTTTGTATACCTCCTCTGGTACGTAGTATGATTTATGCCATTTGTTTATGACGTGTTATTGATATACTTCCAGAAATAATAATCCCTCATTCATTGATATCGTTAATTGGAAAAAACCTCGAAATAATTGGCTAGCGAAAGTCACTACCCAAAACAACAACAGTTCTTTCCATATACAAATGTAAAATATTATTTTGCTGGTCTTGAAATGTCCTGTTTAGTTAGAGCTTCCAGGCCCCTCAACGTCTATGCAGAACATTCTGTTGATACTGGTAATAATCAACCGATATGATGTACATCGTACACAAGCTATCATTTAGAAAAAAATCTGGATAGCGCTGGATTAACTAACCAATCAATAAAATGAATTTTAAAACCGCCCTTTGTTCATCTTGCAAAATGGTTTATTTGGTATATGTAAATACAAGGAAATTGATTTTCCAATATGTAAAAAGCTCAACTTAAAGATCCCGTAGTAGCTTAAATAATAGACTGTTTTAATGAAAGAGAACGTTAAGTCATCTTAAATTGGCATTATGTGGTTATCTAATAGAAAGGATTATTATATCGCTATGTTCATCATCAAGGTACCCAAGAAACACAAACAGTAATCCCAATAAGCAAAAAAAGTAAATACCAAAGAAGTAATGGCACCAGCAGTTAGGTGCATGTTATTAATTATAATTAACAAAATTATAAGAAAATTTAGGTAGAAATGCTTTCGGCCCCGGAATTCGGAAATATATCGTTCAGCACAAAAATAAGTTATAATCAACACCCTAAAATGAAATGAATTTTAGTTGCATGAGGCCGATTTCATCAATTATTCCAATTAAAATATGTTAAAGCTTGCAAGCAAATATAGGTTCGCCCATTTGTTGTATAAAATAGAAAGCAAGGGTTAATTTTGGTTAAGAACAAACCAAAACTGAACTGATAAATTAACTTATATAGTTAACTACATAAGATTCACAAATGGCCGAATACCCGAAGAAGCAAACTATTAGAGTTTAATAATGATCGAATTGGTAACTGCGGTAACTTCAATGCCTAGAGAAAAATGTAGGAATGTTAGATCCGGTGAACGTGATGACTAATTTATGAGTACAGTGCCTCCACGGCCGATTTGGAAGCTCGCCACTTAACATTCCTCGACCTACATATATATATGTATATATATATATATATATATATATATATATATATATATATATATATATATATATATATATATATATATATATATATATATATATACTATATACCCGTTTATTGTACGAACTGGGCAACCGTCGTATATTTTACACTAAACATTCCATGGGCTTTCATGATTTCTTGGGCTTCTCGTATACTGATTTTCTACGAACTAGTAATTCATATTGCGTGCTCCAAGAAATATTCTCGTTAATTAAACGAGGAAATGCAAAAACGTCAAGGCTTTTTAAGCAAATCCTAATTAAGCTAAATTATGCATTTAAATCGAGCTTTTGTATTAGAATTCTCAAAATTTATTCAAAAATTAAATTAAATTTTTAAATTAATAGACCCAAAAGCTTTAGTTTGATTTACCGCGACAATTATTCCAAAAAGCTTTCGAGAACCAGAAAATGCTTCTTTTTGGGATTCAAACTTGACAGCTTTCAAAAATGTCTGCCGTTTGTCTAAAATATATATAAACTAAAGCATTAACATTTTAGTGGTTTTCTAGAATTATGACCAAACTTGTAAACAAAAGCTTTTGAATGCCAGCTAAATTCAGACTGTGTTTCTCAAGTTTTTAAAGCGTAATGCGTAAAGTATTTTAGTTATGAAATCAATCTTGAATTAATTTTAACTTTAAAATCTAATCTCAAGTAAGCTTAAAAAATATTTAAAATGATCCTATTAAACCGAGCTTTTGTATTAAAAATTTCAAAATTTTATGAAAATCTTAATTTACTTTTTAAATTAATAAATCCAAAATGTTTAATCTTTGACTTATCCCCGGTTATTATTTTGAGAACCTTAATAGCTTTCAACGACAAAAATAAACACCCAAACTTTTGATGAATCACCGAAATTTATACTAACTTCAAATGTTTAACGAAAATAAAAATTAATGAAAGCTTTTTAATAAAGCTTTTTAAGAGATTTGAATGCGTACAAATAATAAATAAACAAATATTTACATTCGTCGTCTTAAAACCGTTAGATTGTAAAAACTGTTTTTTTTAGGAATCAGACTTGAAAACTTTTCAAAAGTTCGGGTGACAAAATGAGAGTAGATAAATTTAATAAATAAGTTTTATTTCTAAACGCGTTAGCATTTAGTATTTTTTTTTAGAATTATGACCAAATCTGAAACCAAGAGCTTTTGGAAGTTACAAAATTATCTTGAATTATTTTAACTTTACAGCTAATCTCAATTAGGCTTAAAAATATTTTAAAATTATCCTTTTAAATCGAGCTATTGTATTAGAATTTTCAAAATTTATTCAAAACTTAAATGTACTTTTTGAATTAATAGCTCCAGAAGCTTTAGTCCGGTAATTATTTCAATAGCCTTGCAAGGGCATAAAGTTTAATTCGATTAGAATGAATAAAAGCTTCCTTGAAATTTGATTGCCATGATCGTTTAAGCAATGTTATTATAATAAATATTTACATTAGTAGTTTTAAAACCGTTCGATTGTTAAAATTGCTATCTTTTGGATGTCAAACTTGAAAGGTTTTCAAAATCTCCTCTGCTGTTAGTCTAAAATATAAAAAATTAGTTTATTAAAGCTTAAACATTTTAGTAGTTTTCTAGAATTTTGACCACCCCAAAACCATGAGCTTATGAGTGCCACCTAAATTCAGGCAGTGTTTCTCTATGTTTAACGGCTTACTAGTAAATTAATTACCAAATCAATCTTTAAGTAATTGTAACTTTAATGCTAGTGTTAATTCTGCTAAAAAATAATTAAATATGAAGCTTATAAATTGAGCTTTCGTTTACAATTTTCAAAATTTATTCAAAATAATAATTTTATTTTTCAATTAATCATTAAATTTACACCAATTTTGATGAAAGCTCTTTAATAAACAGAACAATTCCAAAAACTTTAAATGTGTTAATCAAAATTCAACGTTTGATATGCCTAAAAATGTTGATATGAACGAAAGGCCATCCATCTGTTGTCCTAGTATGATTGACAATTATACTAGGACAATAGATGGATGGCCTTTCGTTCATATCAACATTTTTAGGCACATCAAATGTGAATTTTACCAGACTTTTAAACCATATGTCTGAAAGCATAAATAAAGGAAGTGATCAAGTAATTTTTGGACTAGAACAACGATGGGCAATTGTTCACAATGTTGACGGACTTACTCGAGTAAAATCAACGGATATAGTTTATGATTGCAGCAATTGCGGATCGCCTGTGCGGTTTCAAATCATCTACGATTGTGGAGATATACAATATGCCAATAACTTGGAAGCAAATGTTATGGCATTGCCTCAACATTACTGGATGGTGATCGAAAATCACACTTTTCCTATAAAATGTTTTCAAGCGTAGCGCATGGTGAATATGTTGTTTTCAACATTAACAAAAACATATTAAAACATGTAGAAAATATTGGAATAATTCAAATAAAATATAAAATCCTAAACTCTTACCACAACAACAACTACAAAGAAAACACACCTATTACATATAATCATGTTAAATCTGGGCCAATTAACTACTTACTACTTAGGAACGTGGTGCTGCCGATAAAACGAATAAGACAGTCAGAATATACCGTACGTATGTATTTGTATATAAATAAGAACTTTGAAAACAAATCGTTTCTTTATTTACGTAAACTAAATTAATGCTAATTACATTTTTTTGTTCAACAAATTTAATATTTAGATCACAAATAATTGTTTATAAATATTGTCGTTTAACAATCATATAATAATGATATATAATAATGAATTGAGAAATGTAATCCACTGAGGTGAGTCGTGCAGTTTTCTCATATTCAGTTCATTCTACGTATCATATATGATTTATATTCTGTCGAATACTTACATACCACATGTTATAGTCTTTAACCCTTGAATAACTTTGTTTGACTTTATAATACTTATATACATTAGAAAATTGCCCATCCGTGGCAGTTAATGGGTTTAAGATACAAATTTTGTCGCGTTACAATAACAAAATAGAAAAAAACATTTTGTGAACCGTTATGTTATGTCACACAAAAAAACTATAATTATTTAAATTAACATCAAATTTAATTCAATTTGGTAAGTAGCATACATGTCGTGGATGGAAAGAAGCGACATAAAAATTTGGCTTAATAAAAAAATTAGAGGAATTTTATATGTAAACATAATACTAATAGTTATATGTAGTCATAATCTAAAATAAGAGACACAATTTTATTGTGCTAGAACGCACGTTATTCAAATGATTTAAATAAAATTCGTCCCAAAGTATTTAAAAAATTGGAATTCTTATTGACAATAACTTAAATAAAACAATGACATTTTATTATAAGTTAAAATTTAGTCTCCACGCATGAATTTTTATTTCGAATGCCCTCGAACCAATTATATTGAAAGTTAAGAAATTCAGGTTTACTCTAGACCTACTTGTATTCAACACTTTTAGTGTTTATAAAGGGGCGTGAAGTTTTTACCAGATTAACAGAATATATCAATGAACGTAATACACACTGTTAAAACTAAATCAAATATAAAAAAAACGATTAAACCTTTGTGTGACTGGATAATAAAACACCTTTAGCAGACTGGAATAGGTATAAAAATGTACCCAAATATAAATTAATAGAGAATTTTACGAAAGTAGTATATATAAAGATAGAATAAAATAATTAGCAATTAGCAAACCGTAACACTACACCTTTTATCTTTCATCCTATGCATCAGTTGTATAGTGGCCAGTTGTGAAACTGTTTGTTTAAGTTTTGTTTGTTAAGTTTAAGTCACATATTCCGAAGAATGATATGGTTAATGACAGACAGGCTATTGCCTCTTGAATTTAACTTCACCAATTCATTCTCCGTCGTTTCCGATACGGGCTCAGATTCTGGGGTAGTCTGGGTAAACATTGCACGGGTTTTCAAGCTGAACTAAGTGCACTTATCTATAATGCGATTGAGGCGTTTAGTTATTTAGGGAAGAATATTATTATCTGCACGGATAGTAAAGCCGTGCTTAATACCCTTTAAATTACGTCTAAACCGGTTAAAGATTGGAAACACTACATTAATCTCCTTTGCGCTAATACGAGAGTAATGGTCATGTGCTGACTTTTTAGCGAAAGCTCGATCGCGTAGTAAATTTGTTGGTCCCGAGCCAGTAATTCCTTTATCATTCAATGGTGGTAAAGATGCTATTAAGAAGTTCACTTTACTTCAACTGGGACTGAAGTGGTGTTCTACATCTAGCTATCGAAAGGCGGAACGGATCATCATTGAACCCAATTTGAGCTTCACTAAATAAGTGGTACCCTTCAAAAAGAGCCAACTCAGAGTTCTGATTGCACTTACTTGCTGCTGGTAGTAGTAGTCAGACCTCTTTAGTTCAAGGTCAAATGGCGTAACGATGACTTTTAAATATGACGTCATGACCTTGACTGTGGTTTTATACAAGATGTAACCAATAATGTACCCAAGAAGATAGATCGAGATGTGACACGTGTGGAGTAAGAGAGCACATGCTCGAAATTAAACCCATTGAAAGATTTATCGAGCACATTCTTAATCAAAAATGTTATAGTTATTGCTCACAATGGTTAAGCATTTGACTATCAGTTTTTGTTAAAATCTTCTTTATTTGATAAAACTGATTTAAATCTTAAACTGATAATGAGAGGAACAAAAATTATTTTAATGAAATTAGGAAATATAAAATGCATAAAACAGATGAGAGAACGAACCCTGCTTGTAACATGAAGGTAGGTCAAACGGGTAGTGCAGAAGATAGTGGCATCGGAAAATAGTTTAAACTGCCGATGAATTTCCCCCGATCGATCTATTTCACCGGTGTGAAGTTTCCGACAAAATTTGTCAACAAAATATTGACGCAAGTATACACCTTTTTTTTACAGTGTAATTCAACAAATAATAATTGAAACGAAATATTTTAGAAGATTAATGACCAATTAAAAACTCTATTAACCATTATAGTATAATAATAATTCAATTAATTCTAACAAATAGAGATAACGAATTTCGGTCATAAACTATAAACTTTATAAAATTAATATTTTTTTTTTAAATGCGTAAATCTCTTATATAAAGCAATGAAAATAAAACATTGAATGGGATATCATCACAATGCTATAAACAATTTTATAAACATTAAATTACTCATACTACCAGCTTTCGATGTTATGATCTCAAATTAACGGCTAGTGGGGAACACTGAATTGACAAGCTTTGAAATCGTAAAATTGACCAAATTCATAAGTTATCAGGTGGAAATGTTGTTCAATTTATTTTATTGGGCCGATCCTAGAGTTTTCCAATTGAGATTCGACCATATGCATTTAAGAGTATGATAATTTTCAGGCATTGTTTTCCACCTCAAGTAACCAGTTTTTCCAATTTATATCACAGTTGGGCGAATTTAACCATGACAGTGACTATTTTCTTCAAAAACGAAGTAGCTTGTTATTAGACATATTTGACAACTCCAAAGAATAGTGCTGGGATGTTCTATCATCACTTCGATTCGCTTCGATAGACATTTGTGTCTCCTTTTTTACGAACAAAATTGTGCTCCATTGCGTTTTTTGAATTACGTTTTATCTATTGCCATCTCAGCCTGTTAGAATAAATTTGCAAACTATCTCTTTTTCTTCTTTTCACTTGCCATCGAAAATAAAAATATTGATGATATTTTATCGAATGAATTTATAGAAATAGAATCGAGTAGGCTATGATCACAATATAAATTGCGAAATAGCATAAAATTTTGTTCGTAAAAAAAGAGACACAAATGTCTATCGAAGCGAATCGAAGTGATGATAGAACATCCCATCACTGGTGATAACGGACACCACAATAACTTTATCGGCCAATTGTAATATATGCTATCTACAGGAAAAATTGATACCTATGCCACTGACTGAAGTAAGTAATGTAAAAATGACCATCCACCACACACGAAGGTAACATTTTACTTACCATTTAAAAATGTTTTCGATGTTAACCAAACATCGTTGAAAAACATTCAGAGCTTAATAGATTTTGAATGCAAAAGATGTTGCAATATTTGTCAAAACCAAAAACCAAAATTGTTAACGTCAAATTATGGAATAGTTATGGTAGATGTACAACATTATGAGCCTAGTGTGTTTTACAGTATACAAATAAACAACATTCAATCTACCATTCGGCTTAGCAACGAAACTTTTATATTAAAAGCAATAATAACTTTTGTCAAAGCGACCACAAAGTCAGGAGTAGGGCATTATTAAGCATATATTAAACGACTCAGTGGACAGTGGGAGATCCATGATGACCTACTTCTAATACCCACTGAAACAAGATCAAATACAAAAATAAATCCTGTGGTGTTAATATATGTATATAAAACAATAAACTAACCAAAAAAAGATCATAATATAAAAAATTTGTAGTATAAGCTATTTAATGCATATGGCCGAATCTCTCGAAAAATTCTAGGATCGGCCCAATAAAATAAATTGAACAACATTTCCACCTGATAACTTATGAATTTAGTCAATTTTACGATTTAAAAGCTTGTCAATTCATAGTGTTCCCCACTAGCCGTTAATTTGAAATCATAACAAATTTTATTGGAAACTTCACACCGGTTCTATTTCAGTATTATTTATGAACCCCTCATATTTAATTTAGGTTTATGAGAGGTTTTCTCCAGTAAATGCTTGAGAATAATGGTGCAATGAACAATCACTACAATTTATTTAAATTTATTTCTCACGGTAAGTACGTACTTCATGAAATCTTCTATAACATCTGTGCCTATAAGGTAAAAATCTTCTGTCTATCTCCACATGTTCCACATACATTCATATCATCTATGAAAATCTTTAAGTGTAACAGCGCTGCTGTAGAATACAATACAACAAAATAGTATTTAAACATATTTTCATAACGTCAGCACGAAAAATTGATAACAACCAATTAGTGATCAATTATTAAAAATCAAAATTTAAGTTTTCATCTAATAAAAATTATATCATGACATCACAGTCAAAATCATGACCTCAATAATCAAGGTCATGAAGTCACTTTCATATCATGAGACAGTCCAAATTACCGAAGGCATTTGATTTAATATATATATGAAAAACAAAAAATTGGTCGTAAAATATAAAATTGCAAATATATTAATGGCGCCAGTGGATGAAATTTACATGCACGAGATCTGTTAGAACTGTTATGCTAAAATAAAATTACTTTCATTTACTCTCAACCAACAAAACTCGGAAAAACAAAAAAAAAAGGTTTAGTGCTGAACAGAAAACAGCACACCCAACCCTTCCAATCCTTTTCAAACGGTCCGTAAAGAAGCTCAGCAGCTTCCTGTCCATAACTGCCTCACACACACAGTCCTCTCTGATGGGAATCTCAGTTAGGAACTTCATCTCGAAAGAAGGCGATGGGACCAATAGTGTCTTAAGTTGGTGCAGGTTCACTTAGAGATGGATTTGTATCCTGCAAGCTGTTAAAAGTTCCAAGGGAATGAAATGAAAGAGAATCTGCAGTGATTGGGTAGGTGTGCTCCTGAGTGCTCCACTTATATACAGGCAGGTCGTTCGTTGAACTTTCATCAAAAGTTCCAGGTTAACCATGGCTTTTAATGCTAGCACCATGCTATAGTAGATATGGGTCTGACTACTGAATCAGTGTACAATATGGAGTTCAATCCCCAGATCATTCCAATGGTATTTTTACAGGAGTATAGCTTTCTTTACTCCTCCTATAATATTTAGTTTTCAGCTTAGATTTGATGTCCAAAATAAGCCCGAGGTATTCCGCTTTGTCTGTAAAGGTCAAGCAGGTACCATGTAATGTTTGCGGGCCAATCTGAAGAAGTCTGTGGCTCCTAGAAAAATAGTTCTGTGGGTTGGCATTTAGTCCACAGCCTCTAGCTCATTTAGAGAGAAGGTTGAGTGCTTATGGCACCCGTTCTCTCTAGTAAGAAGTTAAAAATTCCAAATAACAGATCAAAAATTCTAGTAACAGGCTAAGTCCCAGAGAAGAGGGAGTAAAACCCCACCTTGCGGTGTGCCCATACTTACAAATCTGATGGCGAAGGAGTCTCCCATGTGAGTTGTTACGACCCTATCTTTAAGCGTTTGATCTATCCAGTCACTAAGTGACTCGTCCAGCCCCAGACAAGAAAGTGCCCAAGTGATCTATGTCCAGGAAAGCTACCATAGATTATTAAAGTATAATCAAGAGATTTCTTTATAGGGCCGATAAGGGAGTGGGGGGCTGTTTCCACCGATGTTTCTTTACATTACGCATGCTGAGATTTCGACATCCGGCTTGAGTGAGCTTCTAAGATGAGCTTCTATTTGCATTTCTAATGATTTTAAGAGAAAAGAGGATAAGCTTATAGGCCTAAGGTCTTTGGAACTGCGGTGAGAACTTTTTCCCGCCTTAGGTATAAATATTACTTTTACTTCAGTCCATTTGTTGGAATATGATAAGTTCTAGGCAGCCTTTGAAGGGTATGGTTAAATCAATAGTTACAAACGGTAATTATAATCATAAAAAATATGTGATTATAGTATAAGTGCATGGGCAGTTTAATGCAGGCGAGAATACTATTCTTATTTCTCAGTGGCTCGAAGATGTAGTGCGTTGTTTATTGCCCGATCCGACTGTACGTCAAGCAACTTTATTTTAAACAGAAAACTTTCTTGGTAGTATCACCTTAATGACAAACTTCAAAAGCCAATGAAATATTTTAAACTTGTTGAATTATTTAATTGTATTGCAAAATACAATGCCTCTCATTTACAAATTGCTGGTCCTACCGATGCTATTTTATGTTTCTATTAATTCTTAACCGTTGTTTAAATTTTTCTTTTGGGATCATTCAGAACAATCAAAATGCGATCATTCTACATTTTAGTAAGTATTTCGTGTCGAATTAATCAAATCACGCAGATAATAGTGCTTTTCAAAATTGAAAGTCATGTTAATATAAATTACATATACCTACATACATGATGGTATGTAATTATATTAACCCAGTCACATTAAGTCAATCAAATGAAATCAAACGAACGATATTCGCTCAATTTTTTTAAAATTAGATACATCAAAATGTGACCGACATTCAGTTGAAAAGCTCAATTTTTCAAAACTGAATTTTTTTATGATTAATAACAATATTACAGTATATATGTACTCTCACTTTTTGGTTCATTGATCGTACTCATTATGCGGATGACATTCCATTCTACATAATACATACATATATACGAGTACATAATTATTATGTTGATATTCTATTTAATACTACTCATAAATAACATTATCTTCGCGTTTTAACAAAAAAATAATTCTCTTCGTGTGCATTCATTGCTTTATTATGATCAAACTGTAAACATAAATTTTTTTATGTTGTTAACATTCTGCTAAAAATATTTAATCATAAATTTATTTTATGTATATTACTGGTACATACATAACTACTATACATATAGTACTATATAGAGAAGCCATTCAATTATAAAGCACTCGAATCACATCAATAAAAAAAATTAACAACAACTTTTAATAACTAATTAACTAAATTAGTCATAAAGTTTACAGTTTTTATAACGATGTTCGCATGCATCTCCGTGAATCTTAAATTCATTTAAATCTGGAATATATTTAAACATGAGTAATACCCGTTTATTAGAATGATTTTTTAAGTTTTCATCGGCGGTCGCCCCGTCTGATTGCGATTCATCTACGGTACCATCGATTCGATCGTGTATTGCACGCTGCATTCCCCATACAAACGGTGCACTTTTACATAACATTAGCTTAATACATTCTCCATCACCCTGTTTACTTTCCAAGTTATCAACCATGTTGATTAAGTTTTGTGGTAAATTTTTATCACGAACTTGTTGCATCAACTTGTTGAGTTGTTCATTTGGACTGTTCAATATCCAATCCATAGGTGTATTTAAGCTTAAACTACGTTTGTTTGCATTGGATTTGGCGCGATCTACGTTATCGACATGAGGTTGGTTTGCGTCTTCGCTTGGCTTTTTTGGATTCATCAGCATGTTACCGATCTATGGAGTCGAGAAAAGAGAAAAAAATTATTTGTATGGTGAATAAAAATTGTTTTCTTCTCCAGTGAGAAAAAGTACTGATTATGGTTTTACATTCACTGCCAGTGTTGTTTTATGCATAAAAAAAAATGATATGTGTATTTGATTTGAAGATTTGGATGACAATGCAAATGGTATATTGATCGATTATGCGAATGTTAAATTCATTATAATTCATCATCATTAATCAAATAGCAAGAAAAGTGTAAGAGAAACATATATACTGTTTTGTTGTTAGACGTTCAAAACAAGAGAACAAATAAGCTTTAAGTTTACCAATATTGATTTGGCTTTCTTCCCAATTCGATCACATTTTAAAATACATAAAAAATGATAGCCAAAACAATTGGACCAACATAACGAGCCAGAAAACAGTTTGTATCACTCCAGCGCCGTCAATAATATTATAAAACAAAAATTAAATAAAAGTTTGACGTAATGCAAATAACTTATATTATTATAAGTTATTTACGATAATGTCGCGTGACCATCACATACTTTCTGTGTATTATAGTTCGACTGGGGTCTTATAGAAAATCAACAAGGACGGAATACAAGACAAAGCACCGATGACGATTTAATAAGTGTTTTACTTGTACATACAATTTTGCGAGTACATTATACTAATAGTACAATAATAAGTTTCATCATCTAAAGGAGCTCTAGAACGCTCAGATCTCCAATGAAAAATAACGAATTCATATTTGCGAAAGATGTAGTCCCCACTGAGTTGCAGTTGGGTAACGAAGTTGCTAAGCTTAAGAGATAAAACTCTACTAAGCTGAGGATTCAGCACGAGTTAAAAATCTGTCTTCTAAACAAAATCAGCCATCAACCGTTCAACATTATCGTTCAAATAATTCCAACTGGTTGCTGCGGCAATTTCCAATTTTTCAACAGAATAATAGATTCAATGCTCTGAGGCAAGAGGGATTTTTCACGGATGAGGAAGAACTGGAAAATGAAGTTGAATACCAAAAAACGTAGGCGCACAAAAACGAAAACGCCTCCAAAACATACTACACAAAGTGTGAACAATAACACTGAACAGAAAAACAAAAAAATACCACTGCCTCCACCCATTAACGTGAGCAACATCAACAGTTTCGAACATTTTCGACAAAAAATAATAAAAAGCACTAGTGAACCAACTAATTTTAAGGCGCTTTCAAACAGCGACATTAAAATTACCGTTCAAAATGAAAATGACTAAAGAAATGTCAAAAAACTATTGGAAGAATTAAGAAATGAACACAGCTACCAACTAAAAAATATCGAATATCACATCTATCAGCTGAAGAGTGAAAAGGCTTATAGAGTGGTTATCAGAGGCCTAAAATCATCCATTAGTCATGATGAAATTAAAATCAGACTTAGAAAAAATGGGACATGAAGTCGCAGGTGTTACCAACATATTCAAAATGGTCACAATTGATGGTGTAAAAGTCAGGAAACACTTTCCATTGTTTTACATCGATTTAAAACAAAAAGACAACAATAAAGAAGTATTCAACATCAAGAAACTTGCATACTGTACAGTTAAAATTGAGCCACCTAGCAAGACAAGGGGCATTCCACAATGCACAAATTGTCAACAACTCGGACATACCAAGAGTTTTTGCTATCGTCAAACCAAATGCGTGAAATGTGCTGAAGATCACCACACAATAAAATGCAAAAAACAACCAGATAGCGAGCGAACCTTCATGTGCTCTTTGTCACCAAGAAAGACATACTACAAATTATAAAGGATGCCCTGTATCTCAGAACAAAATAAAAAGCCAATAGAGTAATAGTACAACCGTAGTACATCGATTACAAACCAAAGCAGCTAAACCCTAAACAACAATTACACCATCCACAATTGGATTATCTTATGCGCAAATCACCAAATCAGCTATTGTATTAAACCAAAACAACAAACACCCAGAAGTTAATAACGAGTCTAATAACATTGAAATCATTAAAATGCTCAGTCAAATTCAACGGACACTTGGTCACTTAGCAGAAAGGGTGGCAAAACTGGAAATTAATTTCTATCCGCCAAGTAAAAAAGTCAGCATACACAAATATGATTAACTCGTTCCTACGCGTTGTAACTTGGAACGCCAATGAGCTCGACCAACGAGCCCAGGAACAGGAAATATTTCTCCATACAGACAATATAGCAAAAGTTTTATTAGAATGAAGGGATTCAATTGCTACTGGACAACCCATCCTAGTGAAAGAGCTAGAGGTGGTTCATCTGTAAATAGGCTAATCAAAAAATTACTTAAGCGGGCTAGGTCCAGAAATGGATAAAGACTACTCGTTATGGAAAGACACTAGAAAATTTAAACGACATGCATCTCGGATACCACCCATAAGAAATGCTCATGGTAGTTGGGTTCGACAAGACAAAGAAAAAGCGGAACTCTTTGCTCCACCTAGCAACAGTATTTTAACTCCATGACATTCAATCCAACATCGACGTAACACCTGTTTATCAACCAAGACAGGATTTTAAAAGGGTCACGCCAATGGAAATTGCCGGAGAAATCGACAAAAATCTTAACCAAAAAAAGGCACCAGGAATTGACGAAAAATCACCACATCATGTTCACATACTTATTTAATGCCTGTATGAGTTTGAAGTATGTACCCAAATGCTTCAAAACGGCCCAAATAATGAAGAAACCAGGCAAACCAGATGAAGAAGTAACATCGTACAGACCAATATATATATATATATATATATATATATATATATATATATATATATATATATATATATATATATATATATATATATATATATATATATATATATATATATATATATATATATATATATATATATATATATATATATATATATATATATATATATATATATATATACATATATATATATATATATATATATATATATATATATACATATATGTATCGGTCAGTTTTATGATACGATAAATCTCTGCGAAAGTTTGAATACGGAAAATCTTTAGACTGTGTAACGAAGGCGTATGTTATAAACAAGAATCCACACATTACTCTTGCTTTAATACAGGAACTGATTAGACGCAAGGGTTTGGAGCGAGCAATTTTCGGACGTGACCATAACTTTATTGCAGCATTTGTACGATTTATCAAACGATATATAAGTGAGTCACGTTTCACAAATATTCTACTGGATGCAATCGAAGTTTTTCTAAACGTGTATGGCGAATCGTTGGGAGAATTTTTCACCGAACTGGCTAAGCAAATTGTCTCTGGTGAACCGATTGAAGATCGAAGAAGAGCTGACGATGGAATGTTTAAATTTACAAGGCGCGTTTGAGTTAATAACAGCTGGAGCATCTGTAGCGTAGACCACATCAAGTCCTACAAAAATGTCTTCGGCGTTAGAACGTTCGACCAGTGCAGGTCGGCATGCAATTATAAATGTCGAATAAACGCATTGTGTATAAACCGTCTAATTAGTATTTTTTTTAATTTTGCAACAAATCCAACTCAATTTCAACATTTTCTAAACATTAATAAAGTTGTAATATTTCTACGGGATTCATCTCAAGCTGCATACGTTCCTGATTGCTGGACGCAAATTCGATACATCCCACAGGAATTTTTTTCTTTTTGACATCCGGCCGATGATAACTTTTAACATTTGAACATTTAAATTCCATGGTAAATCCATCAACCGTTTTGTTTTCCCATTTCGTCCTTCCAACTCATTTAAAATCGGTTTGGTTTGGTATATCCAATTTTTCATAAAAACTTCTGTCTGGTAAATCACTGGTAGACGATAATCTAATCGCCTTCAGCGTTATACGGTCGAACGTAAAATCCAGCATTTTATCATCCATCAGTTCAAGTTCTGGAGACCATCCACCACACTTTTTATTTAAAAACAATCCATTATTTTAATATTATTTTTTTAAATTTTCTATGAAATTTATTAGTTGTCACTTGTCACAAAAAATTTGAGGTTATAAAAACTAAAATTGACATATATGACATGGAGAAAAAACTTATGAGGTGGGAAGATTTATTACACATTTCGGACAGCATAATAAAAAATCGTGAATGTAGGGGAATAAATATCAAGCAAATGTCAAAAAATTAATTCACGATTTTATATCACAGGTTTCGGACACAGTCTTAGTATGTAAAATTATGGTAATTATAGCTATTGTACAGCCAAAAAAAAAATTATTTTCGTTTCTAGAATTTGTAAAAATCATTAATTTTTTATAGGTTAAATTTACTTGTGTGAGTTTTAGAATTTATAAAACGTCAGAAATATTATAAACATCATAAAACCCTTAAAATTTGAAAATTAGTTGCGTGTATCGAATAAATCGAATAATTTTCAAAAAAAAATTGTAAAATTTATTTTTAATTCAAAATTAGTGCTAGCTGAGCCATCCTAAATTTGAACAAATGTTGGCTATGAATTTTTACTATAAGCAAATGTGCCTAGTACGGCGGTTTTGGAAATTTGAAATTCTACATACATACATATTACTACGATTTTTAATTGAAAAATGTTTAAAATGCTAAAATACGGAATTAAATTTTTAATTCAGAAGTTTATAGAGAAATTTACTATCCTAGCTTAGTGATAACTATGGCACGTGGCAAAACAGTCTTGGGCCGCAAACAAATTGAATTATTATTATATTGAGTTATTCTTAAATAAATTGTAAATTAATCAAAAAAAAAAAAAAAAATTGGGCGGATTACTCTAGCACTCAATGCCACTAAAGGGCCCACGGTGCAACACCTGGACAGACACATATAATAACTTACACATTAAAAACACCCAACCGTGATTTTTGGTCACCAATTGATCAAGCTTTGACGTTAACGAAAAACAAATAAGATAGGTGTAAATTCACTAGAGAATGCATTTAGATCCCGCAAATTTCAAAAGTTCAATTTTAGCAACGAAGCTCACTTTCACATCTCTGGCTACGTAAGTCGTAAGATACAAAACCCGTGCATGAAAGTCTAAACTTTAAAAAGCAAAAGAATAACCTGATAAACCTGTCAACGAGTGACATTTGTTGTGGTTTTTGGGCTGGAGGGATGAACTATTTTCGTTTTAAATGAAGCTGGTAACACCGTTATAGTGAATTGGTTGCGCTACCGTACTTAACAATTTATGACCGATAATTGACGTTTTACACTTCAAAACCCCACTAAGTTTATTTCTTTGGGCCTACGTTATGGAGAAGTTTTGTGAAGAAGCCTATGATATACAAACAATTCAAACACTTTGCTGCTCATATATGTGAAAACTTGGTGGAAAATGTCCTCTAAATAGTAACCGTCTGTAAGAGGGCTCCAAGCAGGTATTAGATATATTCCATTATTAGATGTGGAGTTTGTACTTTTGATTAAAAATCAAGGATATTTTCATTTTTTTAAAAATATCCTTTAATTTTTAATAATTAAAATATGCCAGCTCTTGTTGAATAGCCTTAGCTTTCATAAAAGACTCAGGGTGAATCAGTTAGCAAGCTTATTGCGTTTTTATCGGAAACTGCCATTAGTTAAAAAAAACACCGTTTGATATAAATTATAGGAGTGGGAGGGAACATTTGTTTGGTGACCTTGGATTATCTTTAGAGACCTTGTATTTTAGTCACTAGTAAAGATTATATTTTTTTAATGAGAAGCGTACATTTTGAGATAGCTGCATAATTAACAGTATTCGAGGTACTTTTTGAGATAACGTTTTGCTTTGTGCAATTTCGAACCGGTCAGTCGTTAATTTTTGTTAGCGCAGCTCTAAAATGTTACATTTAGACAGAGAAGCATTTAATATGGTACTATCGACATTCGACATAGGAGAGTAGTTATTCCGCGGTTAGCCAATCGAGTCTGTACTACCGGATTAATAACTTGTTCCAAGTCCAGTTTGTACAGTTACCGAATTGCACGCCACAAATTGTTTAAAACATTTTTTAATTTTATTTTACATGATGCATAAAAAGGTTCGCCATCGCTGTCCTAGCATGTTATAATTCTGAATCATCAAAATCGATAAACTATTTCGAACTTTGAATTTTCTAAAGTTCCAAACTCGATGTAGGTATACGAATACCTTAATATATACATACACATTTGCAAAATTTGATTGAACTGTTAAATTCAGAATTGTTTGCTTTGAAATTTGAATTATCAAACATCCATAACATTTTAAAATTCGTAAATTTATTAAACACCTGTGAAATTTACAATCAATTTGATTACAAAATTTAAAAATTTAATAGAACGACCAATAAAAATCCTAAATTTCTGCTCAAAATTCAGAATTCCACTTCAAAATTCAGAATTATAGATAATATTATGATTTTCAACATTCCAAAAGATTTATAATTTTCAAAATTCGATTTGAAATTTAAAATTATTAATTTTATATGTAATATCTCAGAAATCCCTTACAATTTGAATTTGTAAAATTGCAGTTCTAGTTGAAAATGTCCAAGAACTTTAGAATAGTTAATATCGTGAAAATCTTATTTTCCAAAGCTCGAAAGACAATAAAAAGACGTACATATTTACTTATTTATTTAGGCCCGACAAATTTAAATTAATCTGGAAATGGTACCAGGTAGATCAACCACGTGGGGTTAATATACAGCCTCATTTTGGTACAAACTCTACGATATCTTGTTCTTGGCCAATTAATATAATAAAACTCAACCAATTGGCACACCAATAAGTTAGTTACTCGCAAAAAAATATAATTCCTTAAATCGATATGGAATGCCCCAATTCAGCACAAACTCCATGATATCTTGATACTGGCCGATGAATATAAGTGGAACAATAATTAGTTTACAAATTCATTTCATTTTATAAAAGAAGTAATAGAAGATTCGATAAGATAAAAGTTATATTCTTTCATCTGTATCATTCTTAACAGTGTAATGTGTAACTTTATTAACACATTAAATTTTACCATACCTTCTTCAGTTTCCTTCTTAATAATATTCGAATATTAGATCATTTGTTTTTCAAGAGATTCACTGTTGCATTATAATTTAATTCTTCAAAAATAGTTTAATAACTATAGCATCAATAAATGAACTCGCTGTGACGAAGAGCAAAGCCATAAATTTATTAAGATACAATAGCTTTGCGAATAGACACACTTGTCATTACGGAAAACTTATCATGCAATACATTTTAAAGCATTTTAAAGCATTCTTTGCTACGCTACAATAAGGTCACGTTGTTCTACAGGTTGGAATACAATTCCACACAAGTGAAGTTATACCTTTGCCTCTAGGGGAGTTTAAATTACTATTGGCTGTTACATTTTCACAGAATTTAGAAGTTTCGTTATTTTGAACGATTTTTAATATTTTGCTTGTCTATATTGCCACGAGTCCTCATGATTTGAATCGATTTCTAAAATTGTTGACTACCGATCTTAAAGATATGTTCTCGGAGATTCGTTCACATTTTCTGATAGTTGAGACCAACTGCTACCGTTGTGGTTAAGAGGGCTCAATTTTGATGAACAGAGTTTTTTGTTACAGAATTTTGATCGGTTTATAAAACTTTGAACTCCCGATCCTAGGGATAGTTTAAATCAACTTCAAGAAAAGGTCAAGAAAATTAAATTCTGATGGATTTTATTTATTTTTGAGAATTATAGTGAGTTTGAATGATCTTTTACCCGATCCTATACATATAGGCAGAGATATCCACGGGCATACATCTATATATGGTAAAATCTTATATCTTTCAAAGCCTGTTTAAAATCCTATTTTTATGGTGAACGGGACTCAATTCTGATTTATTTTATTAGTTTACAGAATTTAATATTTCAGAGTTTTGTCAATTTTATTTGAGTATTTCAATTGGATAAAACATTCTAAATCCCGAAATTCTAAATTGTGTAAAAATTGTTAAATTCATCAGAATTGAGTCTAGTTCACCATATTGAAATAGTACTTTGGACAGGCCGTGGACATCTCTCTAGGATCGGATAAAAAATTATTAGTACTTCTAGTTGTTTCACACATTAAATGGCGATATTAAATTTTAAAAATCATTCAAAATCACTCAATATTTAATTTATATGAAACAAGTCCATCAGAATAGAGTTGCCTTGCCTTAACCACAAAAGTACTAGTTAGACTAAGCTATCCCTAAAACTTGTGAATATTTCTAGAAAGTTGGTTATTCAATTAATTCAGTACAAACATTTTGGTTAAAGTTATTGGGAAACCTAACAAACATATCCTATTTAGAAAAATAATAAAAACCAACAAATCAATGAAATCCTAGATTCTGGAAACGTAAAGTAAAATCCATCAGGATTGAGTCCCGTTTACCATAAAGATAGGATCTTGGACAAGCTACACGTCCATATAGATTTATAGACGAATACTCGTAAGCATTCTGGGATCGACTAATTGATCTAAACTATCAGAATATGTACATCTCTATAGAATATGCAGTAAAAAATATTCAAAAACACAAAACTTCATATAATTCTGTGAAAATATGAGAGCTTATTATAAATTAGTCCCCATGAACGTAAAAATGGCAGGTGATCTAAGCTATCCAAATATGCTATATCCGAAAACATGTGAAAATCTACAAAATTTACAAAATACCTCAAATTCTAGTTTCCGTACAATTCCAATTCCAATGGGAAATATACCGACATTTAACAGTGTAATATTCATTAGAAGCATTCTTTAAAGAAATCGACAAAGTTTCCAAATGTGTTGGTGACTATTTATGCTCAAGCGCAGGGATTATTGATTTGGAAGAGCAGGGCGAGAAATTGAGACCTGCGGGAACTATTTAACGGAGTTTTTGACATCCGAGTTTAACCAAACGTATAGGAAAACCCCGAATGAATCGTATTTCATTTGTTTCGGCACGAACAACACCAAACAGGTCAAATCTCAGATATTTATGTAGATAAACAATATGTTGAATAATCTGCCGAAGTTCATAAATTAAATAATTTGGAGTCCTAAGTTGCACCGAAAAGCGCACCAAAGTATAAAATCAAACAGAAATGGAGCACAGCAGATGTTACAAGAACATGCGAGAATGGGAAAGTCTAACAATTCCAACGATGCAAAATCTAACCAACATATCTACCAGAAACGCTATAGTAAATCTATCTAAAATCGAAAATACAGAGAAATATATACTTTACAGTCGGGTCCACAAGGACTGGGACGACCGATTAGATAACCAATCATTTCAACGGACTAAGATCCCTGAAGCAGGTATACATCAATTGTTAAGATTCTCGTGGTTCTATAATTACACCAAATAAGAGGAGCAGAGCAGTTATAACTAGATAAAATGGCACCGTTTCGTGATGTGTGGAATAAATTCCTTAAAGAACCTTGTGAACCATCAGTCTATTTGATCATTGACTAAGCTTTAAACCCAATAAACCCAAGCCAAACGGGAACGTTTTGCTCTAAATACAATTTTTCACTTTTCAACGTAAGAAAAGATAGTTTGGATTAAATTGACAACAGATAACCTGGCGATAAGGTATGGACCGAGTGAAGGTTGACAATCACGTAATGTTTCCTAAAAATAAATTCAGAGCCCGTTATGAAATATTATTTCAAGCTTTGTCTATAAAATGAAATCTCAATTGGTTCCGAAAAGTGTGATACGTTTTTACATTGTGGAGATTTATTTTTTTTCGATAAAATGATACTAAATTTGAGCTTCACATTTTCATCTGGAATATTCATTTTAAAATTTGTCATTACAGAGTTTAAAATTGTTTAAATAGAAATGCCACTTGAAATTTAAATCTTCTGAAATTTATGGCTTAAGCTGATAGTCCGCAGCGGTATAACTAATAAATAAAGGAATAACTAAGAAATCGTAATTAGATTTGGTTGAAAGATGTAGCGTTTTACGATGTGTGCTTGGGTTCATTGTAAAGCGAATACATAATGTTACTTCCTTCCTTTAGAAAGTTTCACATTTAAATTCCATATCCATACAAATTTTAACCAAACACAAACAAGTTAATGTCATTTTCGTATAAATTAGTAAAACGAGCACCATTAAATAAATGTACTGAAGCTTGATAATTTTAGGCAAACATATAAGAACCAATCAGAGCATAAAAATCAACCAAATTGGTGTGTTTTGGTGAATTATCGACGATCTTTAACCCAAATTAAATGTTAATTGGCATTGTAAAATTAAATTTTAAAATTAAATCGACACTTAACAATTTACGAGTTAGTTTGGTTGGAGGCTGGTATTAATCGGTTTTCGAATGCCACTCCTAGTTCTGGCGAATTATAATTAAACTACAGTAGGACCATTAAATAATAACATGACATTATTTTTATTTTAGTCAAGTGTGTGCTGCATTTTATGATCACTTTGTGTGCTTAAAAAATAGGGTGTGTGAATAAATTGCAATTTTAAAAAAAGTTTTATAGAAAATATTTTATATTTCCAAATTAAACAAAAATTTATACAATATTTACATATTCTAAATATCTAAAATTTCACTATATAATGTGTAACATTAAATTTGAAACAACGGATTAGGAATTGGCGGAGCTTGGAAACATTCCGGTGTTGTACAATTTGTTGGTTTATCCAATTTAGTTTTAACAAAATCAAAAACACCATACCAACCTGACATAGTCCTCGTTAAACTTTCACTTAACGTATTGATACTATCTCTTACCATTTGGGCAATAAAAATTAATCCGTTTAGGGCAAGTGCACCCAATTTCGATGAATCCATTCCCATGAGTCGAAATAGTCCGGTCATGATAGTAGGTTGTTCCGCAGTTGCTTGTTTATCGTTTAGATAATTACGATTTTCAGAATTTGGTTGATTGGTTTGTTGAAACAATGGTTTTTTATTCATTGATGTAGCGAATGCACGGGATACTAGTTCGGCGACATCAGATGCAGTATCAATACCTGTATAGATGTAATAAAAAAACATTTTTTATTTAATATACAGATTGTTCGACGCGCAATCATTCTGATATAGCACAAACCTAACATTTTGCCTGCATATTTGATACCCGAATGTATATTATCTATAAGCACGTTCCGTTTAACATGTTTCCCGGTCACATCGAGCACACCGTTAACCATTAACCACAATAAAATTAAATAACGATAATTTTTTGCCCACATTTTCAATTTAATTTAATTTAATTTTAAAATAATTTATTAATAAAACTTTACTGGCGCACGTACTTTTATACTATACACCCGTTTTCATTCAATGCAATCCAACAAGTAACTAATCAGTTTGAGTTTTGAACATCGCGATGCATATAGCAATAAAAATTGTTTACTGTGATTGTCTCGCGGACAAATAAAAGAAATTTACTCATGTGAAGATTTACATGTCTTGAGTTTGTGTACCGCTTCTTTCTTCCAGTCTTCGCTATAATATATTATTGTTGATTAATAATAAATGATAGCAATTCAGTTTTGTTATTGTCGTCTTTATTTAAATCAAAAGCGTTAAATTAAAATAATTTGATTTGAAATATAAAAGTAGCGCAGACGATATCAACAGTTTTTGTTTATAAATTTATTAAGACGAAACGTAATTATTTAAGAAATTGGTTCGTGTTATTCAAGTGACGATGATGAACATCATGTTGACTTATTTCATCGCAACCTATCATTATTTTGGAGAATTCCAAAAATGGAAAGGCTTGACCTTTACTATCCCTATAAGAAGTATGAACTGAAAGAAAGTAAAAACTGGAAAGGTATATGCGTCCAACATACAACAGTAAAAATATAAATAATCATTCATTTAGCGACCTAGGTGAAGTCACAATCAGTACAAAATTAAGGAGTAAACAAGCGAAATTCAAATCAGAAAGAAGCTGCTCTGACCATGTTAACTCCAATTGTATCATAATTGAGCAATACAACGAATGGAAATATAGTACGACGCCAGTTTAGTAAAATGTGAACTCTCACCACTACTGTTCCTTGTAATATTATAGACAATGTCATATAGAAAACCATATAACATTGTCTAATGGCATTCAACGCAGATGATCGATAAGCAGGAAAAAGTACAAAAGCCATCAAATTTAGCTAACAAAATTCATGTTAAAATAAACATCGGACATATCAACCAAAATTAAATAGAAGATGTACATGAGTTCATATATTCTAGTTGCCCAGAAGCAGAAACAGGTAAACAGAAGAAGACATCTGTAAACGCGTATAAGTGCAAGATTCTATATATTATTTGGAATACATCTATTATTTGGAAATGCTTAAGAAGTATACGGAAATAGTTCTGGCCAAATACAATAACAAACAGAAAGGCTCACAGACAAACAGAACAAACAGACATTAAAACTGAATTAAGAAATCGAAAGTTGAGGTGAATCGGTCACACGCACTGAGGAAAACATCAAGTAACATGATCCGAATGTCATTGGAGATCAAAAAGGAAAGTGGGAAAACCAGCCATGAGATCACAAATAACGATATTAGCAGAAGCGAAAAAATCGGCAAATCATAGCAGGAAATAAAACATAATGGTTAGCTTAGTAGACGTCCCATGCTCTTACAATGGACATACCCATTGGTTAGATAGTTATTGAATTTATGCATATATGTTTCACATTCAACTGAAAGTCTTCATGAATATCAAATAAAGTATCAGAAGTGAATTTATTTACATATAATTCCCTTTCCTCTCTTTCCGTCCTATGTCATATATAATACCACGAATTCCACTTATAACCAAGGAAAATTTGACTAACAGAATATCAACGGAACTGGAGTCGGATGATGATCCGCAATTTGCAGCTGGCGAATTCTAAGAATTTATTGAAACAATTTATCTGTTAAACATATATTTATCTATCTGTATGAAGACCAAGCCCAGGATCGAAACCGTTGCGGAGCCAGATTGTCGAACTCGAGACCCTCGAATAACACAGCACGGACGCTACTTACTGTGCTAACGAGAGCGGTAAACTTGCTTCTATTACTAATTTCGTCACGTCACGTGGACAGCCTGTGAGGTTAAAGGTCGGTTTCCCTCTACAAGAAAGTTTTAGAGAGCCTAGTTGAGGTCTAGCTCGAAGGCAGGCTGAAAGTGGTCGCTATAGGAAAGTGATTACCTTAGGCGCAGAGCAAAGCAGAATCTAGCGATCCTACGGAAATTTTGGAAATACTTCAGATAAACTACCAACTTTCACCTGGAAAGTATCCAAGTTGGAGGAATCAAAAGCTGACTATAGATAGGCTATTATATCTATTGTAATCTTAACTAAAGAGTGAATACTCTGGTGAGGACCGGCGGCTTAATCAATTGGGGGTTTGGATCACACTCAAAATTTATAAAAGGGACGAAGCCGATTGGTGAAGGACATCGACAATAGATGGAGGATAACCCTGCCTGGGGTTGATAACCCAATAGGCACTCAATATTCCAGGCGACTGGTTGGAAACTAGGTCGATCGCAACGAAATGTCTAGATCGATGGGGTTGCATGTGCACTCCAAGTGGACTCTCAGTCGAACTCACTATCAGGAGGGGAGCCCGATACAACTGTGTGGAAGGAAGCATACTTTAAGTCCTAACCTACACATATGTAATATTCAGCTGCAGCCAACCTTCAACATTAAAAACAGAGCATAATAACTAGACATAACCGTCTCGGTTCAAAATTCACCTGTATCAGCACATGAGTATGAAAAAGATATCTTTGTAATTACAAAGGCCTTAGGGCGATAAGCTTTTCCTCATTTCTTTTAAAATCTTTAGAAAGACATAGAAGTTCACATTATAAAGGCTCGAGCTGTCAAAATTTCAGAATACGTACTATAATGAAAGATCGGTGGAAACAGCTCTCCACACTAAGGGAGTGGATCTTATATTGAGTACAAAACTCTTGAATACAAGGATTACTGTGGTAACTTTCCTGGTTATAGAGGTTGCGTTCAGCAACGTCGGACCAGAGATAATTATTCAGGCACTTTATGTCTCGGGGTAGACGGGATCGTGACAGCTCATCTGGGCGCGACGTCTGCCAGCTGATTTGTGGGCCACCGTAAAGTGTGTCAGAATCCCTTTCTTTTGAATTTGAAAGACGCTACTTACTGTGGTAATGAGGGCGGTGACCTGTTACTAAACCTGGAAGGACTATTCTTCAGGGTGTTTGCTTACGCAGATGATGTTGCGATTGCAGTCTTTGGAAAATATCTCTGTACGCTGAGAGAGCACATGCAATACATACTCAGCTTTCTTTCTAATTGGGCCAGGGGCTGTGGATTAAACGCAAATCCAAAGAAAGCACCTTTACACCGGAAGCCACAGACTTCCTCAGATTAAATGGTACCGCAGTTTGACTTTTATGGACAAAGCGAAACATATTGGGCTTATTTTGGACAGCTTGTTGAGGTATATATCTATAAGGGATATTCTCATTTTTTTCGGACAGTCAGTCTGCAATTAAAACGCTACGGTCACACTTCTTGACGTAGAAAGTAGCCCATAGGAACGTACGACAGATGGTCTAACGCCAACTTGTACACAATAATTAGGCAGATTTGGCGAAAATTGGACCAGCCCAGATCCGGGGAGCTGGTATCGCTTCGGCTGCACCATGGTCGTGCGAGTTATAACCCTCATAGTTAACTATGCGCGCGCAGGCTGGGCGTCCCCGCTTACGATTCCTGTCGTAGCGGCGAAGATGAGGAAGAAGAAGAAACAGTATTCCACCTGGTTTGCAAGGGTGACCTGACGGATCTTAAGTTTGACGTCAAGGATATATTATATTCAAAGCGTTGTGGAAAACTCAGGATGGTTCAATGAGTAAGTAGTGAAGAAAGAATTTTCTAGCTACGGACCAGTTTGTATCTATACTAACTCCTTTGGGACATAACATACATGTACATTACATACTTATGTATACGTTTTGATTTTTTATATAATTATATGTATTGTTATTTTGATTTTTGTTGTTGTAGCAATTTTCCCAACACTTTCTTTTTATTTCTGTTCATGATTTCTGGAAAATGGGAAGATTTATGCTTTAAATGAGGTAAAGCTTGATTAGCTATTTCTGAAAAATATTAAACCTCAAAATGCTTATAGTTAATGTGTGCTTATTCAAAATGTATATAATGCAACCTTACTAGGACCATTATAGCTTTAGATCGAGAAATGATAAGTTGCGCCAGTTGTATGCCAACTTCAATAATACTCATACTTGCCTCCGATTTCAGTGTGCGGCTACAACTTTCATACTTCCTGAATTTTACTTAAACCAAATTGGAAAATCAGAAGTTACAACTCTCAACGCCAAGGCTACTTTGCTTCACCCAGATAGTTTAGTTATTAATTAAGGGTTAACCCATTCTTTTATTGTACGTATATGTAATAAACTAATAATATGTATAAGTATCTTACTAATAAAATAAAAATTCAAAGACACAACAAACCATACATTGACCTCGGTATTATCCACTTTAGAAATGTCTCCTTGCTTATATCATTATTATACGTTATATACCCGAAATATATAAATTCCTTATATAACATAAA
The DNA here is from genome assembly GCA_951394425.1 of Tipula unca. Taxonomy (NCBI): domain Eukaryota; kingdom Metazoa; phylum Arthropoda; class Insecta; order Diptera; family Tipulidae; genus Tipula; species Tipula unca. The sequence goes on from OX596380.1 coordinate 81,626,641, forward strand.
CAAATCCCATATTGTCAAGTTAAACATGCCAATGGGTTTAATGTAAACCAATTCCGTTGCTCATAATAACATCATCGCACATAAAACATGAGACAATATGTTACAAATTTTGTGTATGTATATGGTTTGTTTAGATTTTCTCCTCTAAATATGCATCTCTAATATTAGTTTGTTTGTAGGATGAATATTATTAAGAATTTAAGAACCAAAAGATTAAGAAGAAGAAATGTTAAAGAAATATGTTTAAAGATGTTTTTATTACTGTATAATTATTATAGATAGATTTTTTTTTATTTATTATTTTATTGTAAATATACAATTGGAGTATGTATATACAGTGTAGAATATGTGATCGACCTATTTGTCATCGACGTTAGGTATTTGATAACATTTATGGTCGCACTGTATATACATAATACATTATACATTATAATTTGTAAGAAGTTTATTTTTATTTAAGAATATATCGAGAAGAGGAAAAGAAAGAAAGCTACTTAAATGTCTGGAAATTATCTTTCAGTTATAAAAATTGATCATCTTATTAGTATATTATTTTATTACTACAGTTGGTTGTTGAAAAGTAGTGTTTATGTTACAATTATATACAATTTTTTAGGAAGTCCATACTATACCTAATTCTAATCAGCATCTATATAATGTATGTATGTATGTATTTTACAATAAAAATATTTAAGTATAGTAACGTCGATATTTGATTTAAGATGAGTGATCATCTACTATTTTCCAACATTCCAAATTTTATAACGCACATGCACGTTCCACTACTAACTGCATACCGTTAAAATTATCATAAAACTATATATTCATATTTAAATAATCCTACCTAACAATTTTTATTTTTATTTTTTAAATTGAGATCATTTCAAAGATCAATTCACACCATGGGGGTGAGATAGTAATAATTTTTAATGTACCAATATAATTTATTGTTTTCTAATATACAAGCGTATTGGAGTGTGTGTGGTTTGGCTTGTTGGTTCCTCTAACTAATTTAAATTAATATATTTATTTTTATAATAATTTGTTATAATTCAGACTAAAATGATTAATTAAATAATAAAAATTTTAAAAATTGTTTATACATATTTCTAAAACGTTTTTTTTTTTTTTTTTTGAGTTATTGATTTTATTGGTTTCCGACAGCGAACATATTGGAATATTTGCCGTGATTTAGATTTCAAAATCGACCTTCGATTTTTTTTGTTTCGAGTTCAGGAATCCATATAGTATATATTCAGCTGAAATACTTTCCAAATGAATCGCACCGGAAATTGAATTTGAAAAAAATTCTAAAACTGATAATAGCCACATTTCATAACACCAAGTGATCCGGATCAGATCACATTTTAGATACAAACCAAATACCTATTTTGATCAAAATTTGAAGGTTTAAAGGTTTAGCCTTTTCCGTTATTAATTGATGAATTTTATCAATTTTTTTTATCATAAATCATATTACATCTGATATTACTCTATTAGTGTTATTGGAATTTACTGCCCACCGAAGTACTCTCTAAAAGAAAAAGATTATCTTGAATTTTTCAGTAAACTAGGGAAAAGATTTGTAATTGGAGGAAATTTTAATGCAAAATATATCCACTGGGGTTCTCGACTAACAATAACTAAAGGTACCAGCTCTAATTGATTTCTTTATAGTGAAGAATATATCTGTAAACAATATACATATAGATGAAAATCTTGACTTAATAAGCTCTGATCACTCCCCACATGATCACCAATCATTGGAAGCCGAAATAATAACTGGAGAGGTTGTACAGGAAAGTGAAGAAATCCTACGAACAACACCAAAAGAAGTCATGTATAAGATAAAAACAAATATGAATCCGAAAAAAGCGCCTGGTTATGACCTTATCACAGCAGAAATTTTAAAAGAACTACCAAGGATAGCATTATTAAAGCTCACATATATTATAAATGGCCATTATCGTTATTACCATAGTTATGTCTAAACTCTTTGAGAAATTATTAGTAAAAAGGCTAAATCCGATAATTGAGAGGAAAAACCTGATTCCAAATCATCAGTTCGGTTTTCGCAACCAACACTCAACATTAGATCAAGTACACAGAATAACTAATTATTATTGAAAGAGCATTAGAGGAGAAAAAAGTCTGCTCAACGATATTCTTATACGTTGCACAGGCCTTTGATAAAGTTTGGCACGAACGACTTAACTATAAGTTAAGAACTGTGTTACCAATGCAATTACTACAATACTACAATCATACTTGAAAGATAGATTCTTTTGAGTAAAATTAGACGATTTCTAGTCTGAATTGAAAGAAATCAAGGCAGGAGTACCGCAGGGCAGTGTATTAGGTACGGTCCTATAACTATTGTACACTAATGATCTCCCTGTATTAGAAAACAACACTGTGGCGACATTTGCTGATGACACGGCAATCTTAGCTGTTGGAGAGAGCAACGAAGAATTAACTCAGAGTTTACAGTTAGCTATTACTCAAATACATAACTGGATCAAAATATGGCGAATTAAACTTAACAAAACTAAATCAGTTCACATCAATTTTACAAACAAACTACTCGAACATATTCCGGTAACAATTAATCAAGAAATAATACCGTATGCCAACACGGATAAGTATCTTGGCATGACACTAGATGCAAAACTATACGATGGAAAGCACACGTCAAAATAAAACCGAAGAACTAGGGCTTAAATAAAGAAAAATGTATTGGCTGATATGAAGGAAACTCCACTCTATCAACATACAACAGACTTCTATTATATAAACAAATATTAAAACCGGTTTGCACTTATGGTATCCAACTTTGGGGTTGTACCAAACAGAGCAACGTAGAAATCATCAAAAGATTTCAAAACAAAGTATTAAGGAACATCGTTGATGCACCATAGTATGTTAGAAACAGGGACCTTAAAGTGAACCCTGTTTCAAAGGAAATTCTAAAAAATACACTGAGTGAGACATAGGCAAAGGCTCAACTAAGCTGTTAAACAACAAAGATATTGTACGCAGCATCAAACGAACTACACCTTTTGAGCTGGTGTAATTGCTAGTATATTCAGCGTAATGCTGATCTAAAATCCACAATAACGATGTGCTTTACTTCAATTTATCAGACACTATGGAACACCAGTCGAAAGCAGCTATAAGTTATACACTAAGTAAATTCTGTGAGGTTGGTAATACCGCAGTCTAAAGACACTACTCAAACAATTGCATTAACTATATTGGTAACGTGTAACCGATTAGTCAGTCCCATAGTAAAATGTACATTATACATTTAGCAGCATTTTGGTGGCGACTTATACGATGTACGTGTTTCCTCGCAAGATTCTTTATTTATTCTCTGACATATTCCACCATTAGGTTTCTATGAATGTTTCCATTTCTTATGTATCATGGAGCATTTAATGTGCCACGTATCAATTTTATTGTTACATTTTTAGCACAACCTTAAAGCTGAATGCCGTAGGTCCATGTAGGTTTTAGTATTTCCCGATATGTAAGATCAATTTATTATGTAGAATTCAGAATTCGATGGCCAGCATATTTTTCTATATTTTCTATTTAATTCTTCTTTATTTTTCCAACATGTCCTTTCCACTTGAGCTTATCGTCAAGAGTCATGCCTAGATATTTATAATATATCGTTCATTCGTTTACTATACACGCTAAAAGTTTGATTCGTTTTTGTACGAAATTACATTTGTCGCGGTGTATTCGCATACTTGTGTCTTGAAGATGTTTGGTAAATTCTTCGAGATGTTTCATATGATCCTTGTTTGTTTTACTATAGACTATAATGTGGTCCATATAGCACAAACAGATTATTTTTAATTAAGTTTCCTATAGTTGATTACCATGCGGTATGTTTTGATTCCTGACTCGTCTTCATGTTTGTTTGCGATGATAATTGGGCTGTTCCATGAACTCTTTTGAATAATGTTGTTTAGTAAAAGTTCCTTTTCTTGTTTTAACTCCTGGGATCTGGGAATTAGGATAGTGATATTGCTTTTTGTATATACATAGATGTGTTTTTCGTTTGTGAGTTATAATGTACGTTCTATGTTGTGTAAGGTAACGTTGTGCTTGTGTCGAACAAATTTTGTTATTTGTGGACAATTTATTCCAATTAGAGTTAGGGTAGTGTGAGGTTTATTGCATTCTGCGCCTACTTTGAATGAGTTAATTTGAATTGTATGTGTGGGAGGGTTAATCTTTTATTTCGGGAGTTTCTAGAGATGTATATAATTTGTTCATAATAATGTCACGTTTTGTCATTGTGTCTATTTCAATCTGTTTATCTTCGTCACTTATATTTTGCACGGGTATTTCCTAATAATGAATATGGTTCAATATGGCAGTAAAAATTGAGGCAGCATCGGTTTTAATCAGTCTTAACAAACCTAAAAATCGAGCCCTCGTAACACCTCTTTTTTTGTCAAAGACACGAGCTACCAAGGCTAACGACTTTTATGAACTATATAATTAGTCTCATCAATAATTATTGAAAATTTGTTAGTCTTTAGTTGTCTAGCTACATTTTGCCGTCCTTGTTCTCCTAGAATATTTTTTACCAAAAGATGTGATTTTGTCCTGTCACATTTTATATTTTGGGCGATTTTTGAATTCGGACAATATTTTTGTAACAAATTTGGTAAAAAATCCAACAAACTGAAAGGTAAACGATACATCAAGCAAAATATTACCATTAGTAGATCGGCTTCTTTTATTTGCACTTCTAAGACCGATTTAGCTGTATTTGCAAAAACTTCTCGAGTACGTTATAGTTTTCTCTCTTTCTTTTTTATTCGTACTGTTTTGGATGGTATACAAAAAGCACTGTTTTCTATCAAACTTAATCCTAGAAGCACTACTAAACAATATTGTTTTAAGTTATTTTCAAATTGAACGGAAATATTTAATTACAACAAAGTAATTTTACTGTTCTAGATTAAAAACGTCTATTCCGGCACAAACGATCCGCATATCAAATAACTATACACAACCTACTTAGGTATTTTTAAATTGTATGTACGACAACTGCAATAAACAAAAATTATATTTCACATTTTTATTGCAACAGATCGTGTAAGATTAAATTTGGTTTATATATCAAAACTTATTAGTAACGTACGAGTATGTATGACATATTGGATTATATTTATATATTTTTAATAATAAAAATTTATCATATTTATTTATTTTTTTATTTATTTTTATTTATTCCCAAATGACAAATAATATGTGAATGAAAAAAATATCTCAAAATAAAGAAAACCCTTTATGCATATGGTGATAGAAAATAAATTCAATCACAAGATCTCACTTTCATCTACCTTATAAATATCACTATTAACTATCATTATTAATCGGAAACAATAGCACTCCTTATTATAAATTAACTAACTATAATTTTCAGCAAGTTAAAACGATCGTGTTAAAGATCTCAATTACAATGACAATAAACGCGTTTAAACAAAGTGTAATGTGAAAGAAATTACGAACATCGCGCGAGATGTTAAACATTATAAAAACAACAGTTATAAAATTTAATTGCATACTTAAGTAATTGATGTAAATTAATATTATAATACGTACATGGTAATACTATCACTTGAATCATAATAAAAATTGTATTCACCAAAGTCATTATGATGTGATAACATTTAAAAATTGTATAAGACAAAAATAATATAAATGTACAGTTAAACAATTACATCAACTGACAACCGTGGAAAAGTAACGCCAACAAAAAGAAAATCGGCGATAGTGTTTTGTTTCTACCATTTGTGTATATATTATCATCAGATGTTTGTTACCTTTTTACAAGTATAACATGAATTTGGGCTGCAATAACTTTATAAACAAATATTGCCAATAAATGAGTTTCACTTTAAATTAAATAAGCTTTCTATCCAAAATTTTGCTTAAAAAAATTTAATTCAAACTTAATTTAAATTTCGGTTTGACTTGAAAAATACGCACTTTTTTATATGGTTTATAGCACCAATAGATTAAAGCCTCCATGCTCAAAACGAGCTTTTATTATAGTACCTAAAATAACAAAAATAATCGGTCTCTTCATACATTTTCGGTGGAGGACCATGATTTTAGTTTATACAAATAATTGAATGAAAAGTAACTCGAAATTATTATTTTATTAAATCAATTGGAACTATAAATAGTTAGCTTCATCTGACGTAAGGGATTTTTCCGTTTTTCAGTTCTACCATTTTATTGTATTAATTAAAAGACAATAAGGTACTTTATTCTCTAATAAGCTCAAATAGAAATAGAATAAAAAATTGTAAGAAAGAAACTATGTTTACATAACAAACAAAATAGTTTATTCCCATCAACCAAATAATCCAAAAAAAGGAAGCATCAACGAATTTTTAATAAATGGAACAAATAAAGGGTTTTCCACTAAGAAGTTTCATTTTATTAAATAATGATATTAAAAAAAACGAGTATATTTTAAGAGAAATCAATGAATATTCCCCTAACTGGTTCATGTAAAAACAAAATGGTTTGCTTAAGGTCCTACTTTACCTAGAACAAAAATCAATATTGATGTCGATATTTAAATGCCAAAAATGCGTCTAAAATAAAATTTGAAATAGTGTAAATCTCCGCTATCGAAAATTACAAAATATTCCATGAAAAAATTGTTTTTTTGCCACTTATGACATCTAATTAAAAAGGGGTGAACTAAAAAATACACAATATTTAGTTGATTCCTAAACCATTTTTACATCGAAGATACATTTTTTTCAATAAATTGATTGTCAGCTTATCGATATAAAATAGTTTTCAATTAAATTTTCAATTTTCTCGCTTATTAGAACGAATTTTTATAAAAACGTGTGTTAATCGCTAGATAATATCTTCCTGAACGTACCCATATATAAAACTTTTACAGATTGGTGGCAAAATATTGATAAATTTGGTTTGTGAGTGAATGGTTTTTGTCAAAAATTCATCAACTTTGAGCGGCAAATACGAGAAAACTATAGTGAACTTAAAAAAAAGCGTGTGTTACTCGCTTGAAAACATATTTAACTTTGCTATAAAAAAAAAATTAAGGCAATGCCGAAGTTTATGTGGCCATAAAACGATTTGTAAGATACACATGTTTTCGCAAATTGAGTAAAGTAGAGCCTTAAGGCTCTAAATGCCAAAAATGCGTTGAAAATAAAATTTGAAATAGTGTAAATCTCCGCTATCGAAAATTACAAAATATTCGATGAAAAATTGTGTTATTGCCACTTATGACATCTAATTAAAAAAGGATGAACTAAAAAATACACGATATTTAGTTGATTCCGAAACCATTTTTACATCGAAGATACATTTTTTTCAATAAATTTATTTGTCAGCTTATCGATATAACATAGTTATCAATTAAATTTTCAATTTTCTCGCTTATTAGAACTAATTTTTATAAAAACGTGTGTTAATCGCTAGATAATATCTTCCTGAACGTACCCATATATAAAACTTTTACAGATTAGTGGAAAAATATTGATAAATTTGGTTTGTGAGTGAATGGTTTTTGTCAAATTTCATTAACTTTGAGACGCAATTACGAGAAAACTATAGCGAATTTAACAAAAGGCGTTTGTTACTCGCTTGCAAATATATTTAACTTTGCTATAAAAAAAAATTAAGCCAATGTCTATGTTTTGTGGCCATAACACGATTTGTAAGATACACATGTTTTCGAAAATTGAGTAAAGTAGTGCCTTAATTTAATCTCGTCGTTTTTCAATGATAGCATTTTTCAATTTATTCAAAAGCTCCGCATAATAAGCCCCTATTATTGTCGTCTTATGAGGTAAGTACATCAACATTCCAAAAAATTGTTGCCACTATCTTACCCGCAGATGGTTAAACCTTAAATATTTTCAGCGGTGTATCTCATAGTGATGAATCCAATAAAAAACCCTGGGATAAGTTTTTCCATACCAAGTGAATTCGTTGTAAATGACAAAAAGTCTGGGATGGCCATCAAACCACACTTTTTTCTATTGGAAAATTTGGTAAAATAATAATCTCGCCGTAAAAATACGTCATAGTCAGATCTGCGTACCTATCTCAACGATTATTTGTTTTCAAATTCAAACTACACTCTAAAGTTTCCTTTTTAATGTTTTATTAGGTTTAGCTATTGTCCTTTTTTGCGGGGAACCTCACTTTAGTATAATTGTTTCAAGAAACAGTGGAAACCATCTAACTCGACTGTGCAATACGAAATTATTTTATTATTTTTTGTATTAGCCAAGTGCTGCTCAACAGACTTTAGGTATAGTGAAAGTCAGACCCAAGAATAATTGATTTGGTGACGAGTGTCGGCTTGCAGTCGAGCGCAAAAAAATATAGCCAGCGTCTGAGAGCAGCTAAGGGAATTTGTAGACGGAAGAAACGAGAATGGTAGAAGGCGAGGTTCTGAAAGTACAACTCAGCAATGAGCGCAGTTCGCGTAATTTTTTTTTTTATTTACTGGATTTCGATATACTATCGGGCCTGTGTCAAGATCGACGCAGTACTCGACGCATGAAGTGGACACTTTACGGACCTATTAGGTGTTGATCAGGCGTCACAGACTGTTGTTAATTCACACCAAGTACATACTGCAAAGATTTATACTGAATATCCATCCCATGTGGAATTACCTAAGGCCATGCAGAGGTTATAACGAAACCGCTCACCTGGTGTGTACTGCATTAATTTGGAGCTCTTGATATTCGAAGGAGATACTTTGTGACTTTGTGGAAATCTTTTTTCAAACTTTATTAAAATAGGATGGCAAACCGAAGTGATGCCTGATGAATGCCTGATGAATGAGTGGCTGCGATATGCCACATTTTCAAGAAGGGAGATCGCTTGAAGTGTGAAAGTTATCGCGGTATAGCTTTCCTTTGCACAGCATACAAGTTACTGTCCTACATTATATTGGATAGAATCACCTCTCTAGTGGATGGGTTAGTTGGTGACTATCAATCAGAATTTCGTCCGAATCGATCCTAAATATTATGAGATGTCCATACCCGTACATCAAGTGTTCCTTGATTTCCGGCAAGCTCATGATTCGTTCAATCGAGTGATTTTGTGGTCTGCCCTGGAATACCTATAGGAATTCCAACAAAATTGGTACGATTGTGTAAAATGACAGTGACGCACTCTCAATACTGTGTTAAAGTTGAGAACAGGCTATCGACAATTTTTGCAGTTAACTCAGTTGTTCGGCAGGGAGACGATCTGTCCCGATAACCATTAACCTCATGTTGAAGTACATCTTTTGTAAAACTTAAGCACCTCAGCGCAATATCTTATATCGCCAATCCAATCAGGTGCTTGCATATGCAGATGACATATGCGTGATTGGATTGAATAGCAACGGAGTGAAGGAAACATTTGATCCACTTTTAAAGTCAGCTTATATTGGACTCCAGATCAATGAGTCCAAAACAAAATACATGATCTCTGGTTATAGGGACAATGGAACATCAGGTTTTACTAGTGGCCACCACACGTTTGAGAGAGTGAGGTTGTTCAAATATTTGGGTTTCCTTATCATTCACGATAACAGTGTGGGTGAGGATATTAAAGTGCGCCTGGCAGCTGGTTGTTTCCTTTAAGACCACTGCTAAAATCTAAACATATATCAAGTGCCCTGAAGCTGAAACTTTACAAAGCGTTGATTAGGCCGCGGTTGTTATATTTGGTTGTGAAAGTTGAGCGCTGACTGATGAGTACAAGAGATGGCTCCTTACATTTGAGAGAAGAATCATGCGTGTAATTTACGAAATAGATGGTACATACCGAGCTCTGTACAATATCGAGATCGGAGATCTGATGAAGATCCCCAATATTGTACATGAAGTAAGATCTTAGTTAATACGCTGGGTCGATCACGTTGTGCGTGGTGATCCGGAACGAATTATGCAGCGATCTTTGAATGGAGGCTCACTCTACTCAATTCTGGAGTTTTATTTGCTTATTTCCATAATTATTCTGTCTTTGTAATTTATTTTCTTATAATTTGAACAAAATTGACGCATGTTAATAGTTATTTTAAAACTCCCAAAACACAAAAACGTTGAACATTTAAAGCTGTGATCTATCAATTAATCAAATAAAAGATAATATGTTGAAATAAGTCTCGGTTTGAATTAAACTGGTAAATTGAACTGGTAAATTGTTATTTCACTCCGCCATATTGAATAAGTCGACATATTTCAAATAAGTTATCAATTGAACTACAGTACTGGAAGCAAAATAGAAAGACTTATTTTTTTTGTTGCAATGATTGTTTACTTTTCAACGGTTAATTTTAACTAACTAACACAGGCATAATTTTGCAGCAAACCTTAATTTACCAATCGTGATAGAAAATTTATGAATTTATCTGAAAAATACCAATCGATTTTTTCTTCATTTGCTTAGCCACGGTCAATAAAAAATAAAGTACAGCGCAGCCTATTGTCTGCACGATTCTGCAATTCAAATTCAATTTATCTGCGCAGTAACAGTGGTTCCTTAATTAATCTTTGTTATGTGTCCATCCGATAAACTGTATAAAAAGCTAGCTTTGTGCTTTTATACTTGTAACTTTTATAGGTTGATATGAAAGTTTTGTGGTACAACTTTACTTGATGAACATGTTACATCGAACTATTCTACTACAGTATAGCGTCGATTATCCGAACGTCAATTATCTGAAACGTCAATTAACCTAACAATATTGTTACAATTTAAAACAAAACTGTGTTAAGCACACGTGCAAGTGTTGCATGTTGGAACAAATGAGGAAAACCAAGAAGTATATGGGCATGCTTCAGGAACTTCCAGGATTTATCGATTGTGATACCGAGGATGCACAAGTTTGGCTCGAAGACGATAATAACAATCCTGGTTTTCAAATTTTGCATATGAATTCAATTAATGACTTTATCATTTTCTATAATTTCAACCTCGGATGATCCTGAACACGAATATTTGATTATCCGAACAACCCACGGTCCCAATTAGTTCGGATAGTCGACGCTCTACTGGATTTGATTGTGAGTTGTTATGAATTCCTTTAATAATTAAAAATTCGTTCTGTTCATCAAATACAAATTTAAAAGACTATTCAAGGTTTTGAAATAATTGTTTGTATGACGTGATAAGTATAATCGGGCCAACTAACTGAATGTTATGGTCAAAACTGCTTTACTATTTAAAATTGTTGATTTTTGATCGTCGTGCAGCTTGGACGTAAAATCAATTCGCGCGGTATATAATTAAAATAAAATAAAATTAAAATAAAAGTGCAGTGTTAGTTCTTTTTAACTATTTAGTATTTTAGTTAATTACTGTGCTATGTGCACATATAATAATTAGTGGTAAAATAATAAGGGACCTATTTTTTCCCAAAAAAACAATATCAGCATTAAATCAGAATAATGCAATGGGTAAAGTGGAACATAGCCCCAAAAAAAATATAATAACGCTAAATGAAGAAAGTGCTTCGACACGAAATTTAGCAAATTTGGTGATACCACCTTTTAACACTAGTGAAAATACTAGTAAAAAAATAAATGCTGCAACAGCAAATGTACCAAGTGCAATGAACGTGAATAACGATTTTAATTTAATTAGTGAGATAGGCCACTTAAATAAAGACAATTTGGTGCAAACCGGAATGGACAGATACTCGCACATAACTGTTCAGACCAAAAGAAAAAGAAGCCCGAAATCAGCGCAATTAGCTAGTAAGACTAAAGCGTCTAGATTAGAACATGGCGATTATCAAATACCTCTCGGCAATAGATTTTCTAGCTTGGAAGAGGATGGTGCAGATGACACAACAGCCAAAAAGATAGAAACGCCGCCACCAATTTATTTAAGAGAGGCGTCAAATATTGAACTCGTTGCCCCACTTAAAAGAGGCAATATCAAAGAAACCAAAATCCAACCTTTGGAAATTGATGGTTTCAGAGCGCATGTAAAATAATTTCGAACAAACCGGAAAACGATATTACACTTACCAGCTGAAAAGTCAAATAGGGTTGACTGTTGTTTTAAAATGAATGTAGAGCAGCGTAGAGGTGACCGACATTCATGCGGCTCTCGCCGCGCAAGGTTTCCATGCCAAATCTATTGCAAACATTTTAAATCGGGAGAAAGTCCGCGAAATCGCGAAATCACTGTAGAGGAACCCAAAAAACGAATTGGACCAGTACAATGCATCAAATGCCAAGAATACGGCCACACAAAATCTTATTGCACGTTGAGTGAAGTTTGCGTTATCTGTGGCGGACTTCATGATTCAAAAAAATGCGATAAGACGAGAAATGATCCATCAGTAAAACGCTGTAGTAATTGCGGTGATAATCACACAGCAAACTATAGAGGTTGCCCAGTATATCTGGATTTAAAGCGCAAGTCCAATCCAAAGTTGCGATCCGAGCACCGAATGCTTAAGTCACATTACAATCAAAGAGATATGACTCCAAGAAATACAATTGCCCAACAAGCGAATGTACACTCAACAACACAAAATCACCTGTAGAATGTTACAAGCAATTTTGCACAACCAGGAGTTTCCTATTCCAACATCCTAAAAGGTACCGCCCCAAAAACGAAAGTTCATTTCAACGAAGAAGAATTAAATATTCACGCAACCGTAAACAAACTGACCGATACGATCCAAAGTTTTATGATGATGATGGAAAGACAAATGAGCATGATGATGCAAAATATGAACACACTAATGCAAATTATCGTCAAAAGCCAAAAATGACTCCTAAAACTAGCTGTATGGAATGCGAACGGTCTTTCACAGCACAAAGCTGAGATTCAAACCTTTCTTGTCGATCAAAATATAGACATCATGCTAATATCAGAAACTCACTTTACAGAAAACACATTTTTTTAAATCAACGGATATTCAGTTTATGACACCAAACATCCAGATGGAAGAGCACACGGCGGCTCTGCGGTCTTGATCAAACGAAGAATAAAGCATTATGAACTCAACAAATATGATAAAGATCACATCCAAGCAACTAATATCTGCCTAAAAGAATGGTCTGGAAACTGTGTAATATCGGCTGTTTACTGTCCACCGAAAAGCAGCAATTTATCGATTATTTTAATCAGCTGGGCATTAAATTTCTCGCAGGAGGCGACTACAATGCTAAACGTAAGCATCTGCAATGGGGTTTAGATCTAAATTAACAACACATAAAGGAAAGTAACTATATGAAGCAATGAATGAAAAAAATCTAGATTATTTATCTTCTGAACACCCAACTTACTGGCCATCAGATAGAAATAAAATACCTGATTTAATAGATTTCTGTATAACAAAAGGAATTGCACGCACCAATGCTCAGGTAGAAGATTGCTATGACTTATCATCCGATCACTCAGTAATAATAATAACTCTGAGTACCAGAGCATTAAATGCCGAACCACCTCAACGTCTAACAAATAAATTAACTAATTGGGCTCTATATAGAAATATAGTCGAACAAAATTGCCACTTGGATATCCAACTTATATTATATCCAACACATATACATCAGAAATAGCAGCAAAAGAGGCCACCCCTGATATTAATATCTCTGAAAAAGTTAACAAGCCATCACCTAATATACTGCAGTTAATCCAAGAAAAAAGGACAATACGCCGGCTATGGCAGCAGCAAAAATCTCCATTACTAAATTGGAAATTGAATAGGGCTATTAAAGCCCTTAAACGAGCATTGAGAGAAGAAGAAGACTCAGGAATCCAGAGTTACCTTACTGGACTCTCGGCGACCGAGAAGACAGATTATTCACTATGGAGGGCGACAAAACAACTAAAGAGGCCAACATTATCGAATCCACCAATTAGGCAACCAGCTGGACATTGGTCCAGAAGTGACGTAGAAAAGGCTACTGCTTTCTCTAACCACTTGAAAAAAGTATTCACACCAAACGAAAAAACTAGCAACAGTGAACTACCAAAATTCACGGAGGACCCTTCGAAACCAATTCCTATAAAATTTAAGTGGAAAAATGTTAAAAATACCATTAAAAATTGCATATCTCCAAAGAAAGCTCCAGGACACGATTTTATTAACGGAAAATGATCAGAGAATTACCTGATAAATGCATAAAACTCATAACTTATATATTTAATGCGATTATGAGATGTGGCTATTTCCCTGAAAATGGAAAATATCGCAAAGTACAATGATTCCGAAGCCTGGAAAAGACGAAACACAAATCGCATCGTACAGGCCAATAAGTATACTTCCGATGATTTCTAAACTATTTGAAAAAATGATATTACAAAAATTGAAACCAATATTATCCGAAGGACAGATTATACCAGACCACCAATTTGGGTTTCGAGACCAACATGGCACTGTAGAACAGGTGCACATAGTTGTTAACACAGTTAAATATGCATTAGAAGAAAAGAAGTATTGCTCGGCAGTTTTCTTAGACATTGCGCAAGCTTTCGACAAAGTATGGCGCGAGGGCCTTATATACAAAATAAAAGCACACCTGCCAAAAAAATTTCATGCAGTCCTTGAAGGCTACTTGTTTCAAAGATAATACCAGGTTAAACACAATTCAGCCATTACTAAACTAAATGATATAAACGCAGGAGTTCCACAAGGCAGCGTACTGGGCCAGTATTGTATTTGCTGTTACAACTGATAAAATTGTAACATCAACATTTGCAGATGACTCTGCTATCATGTTTTCACACAAAAATCCTCAAACTGCATCAGGAGAATTGCAAGATAATTTATACAAAATTGAAAATTGGCAAAGAACGTGGCTGATCAAAGCGAATGAAAACAAATCAACATAACATTTACGTTGAATAAGCGTACATGTCCGGCGGTTAAATTAAACAATGTTACCATTCCTCAACAAACAAACGTCAAATACTTGGGTCTTCATCTTGATAGAAGATTGACATGGAGAAAACACATTGAAACAAAGCGCAACCAAACAAAAATAAAATTCTCAAAAATGTACTGGGTGATTGGAAAAAATTCAAAATTTTCCCTAGAATGCAAGGTTCTTCTATATAAAATGATCCTAATTCCTGTATGGGGATAGGGAATTCAACTATGGGGATGTACAAGCGTATCAAATATAGATCTTTTACAACGAACGCAATCAAAAATACTTCGCTGTATTACAAATGCTCCGTGGTATATCCGAAATTGCAACATCCATAGAGACCTTGGGATTAAAACGGTCAAATGGTTAATGTAACTACATATTTGAGCTACATTTAAATTAATTAATTATTATTCATGCATACTAATATTCAGTATTTAACATAGGTTAAGGACTAACTCCAAAGAACACCACCATCAACCCCACTGTACGGCACTCCAAAGAACACCACCATCAACCCCACCGTCAGGGAACACCACACTGCTGTGTGAACTAAACAATGAGGAGGAAAATACCTCTTCCATTAAGCATAAAAATTCCAAGCCAACTGCCGAAGCCACGTCCAGCGCACAAGCAGTTGTAATATATAACGCGGAATTAATAAATAAATTTGAGCAAATGGAGAAATTAATTGCGCAGCTGAACAATGAAGTTGCCGTGCTAAAGAAAGAATACCTTATGCTAAAGGAAACCGTAAATAAAAATAACAACGCAGGAAACTTAGCAATAATGAACAACCAATTTCAAGTACTCACAGATCAAGCCGATGAAGATGAGCTTGAAAAAGAAACAAATTGGAGACTACAGAAATCCAAGAGGGCAAATAAGAAACCTAGAGAAGAAACCAACCCAAGCAAGAGGAAAGCTGAATCATCACCAGAAGTTAAGCCAATGCAAACCCACATTAAAACTGGCAAAGCATTTTCTGGATCAAAAGTGCATGAGACAGAAAAGAAAAAACAGGTACCACCTCCGATCAATATTCTAGGAATAACCAACCACGGTAGTATTCAGAAACTGATGAAAGAAGTAGTACGAAATGACTACAAAGTAATATCGCTCAGCAATAATATTTGGAAAATAAATACAACAGAGCCTGAAGATTATAAAGCTCTAGCTAACAAACTAATTGCTGATGGTCACTAGTGGTATACCTACGAGGACAAAAATGATCGATCAATTAAAGTAATGGTAAGAGGTCTCCATCCAACTTGCTCAAAAGATGAAATTATTGAGGACCTGCAAAACAAAGGCCTGAAAATAATCGATGCAATCAACATCATCAGAAAAAAGAGAAGAGAAAGCAGTGACGGAAATGTTGAAATCATGAGAAGAGGTCTCCCACTTTTTGTCTCCATCCAACTTGCTCAAAAGATGAAATTATTGAGGACCTGCAAAACAAAGGCCTGAAAATAATCGATGCAATCAACATCATCAGAAAAAAGAGAAGAGAAAGCAGTGACGGAAATGTTGAAATCATGAGAAGAGGTCTCCCACTTTTTATGCTAACATTCGACAACCAAGGAAAAATCGAAAATATTTATAATATTAAGGCTATCCTCAATCTTAGAGTTAAAATAGAAACACCGAGAAAGGTCACTCGACTAATACCACAATGTAAAATGTGCCAAGATTATAATCATACACAAAAGTACTGCCACCGTGAAGCAAGATGTGTTAAATGTGCAGGAAAACACGCAGGAAATGACTGCACAGTCCCCCGAGGTACAACACCGAAGTGTATCAACTGTAGTGGCCAGCATCCAGCCAACTACAGAGGATGTGAAGTTGCAGTAGAACTACAAAAAATGAGAGATAAATCACGCAAACCAGGTACATCAATAAATATACAATCTATAAAAAGAACCACGGTGCGTCAAAAATCGTCAACTGCTAATCATAACATACAAAGCCAGAGAGTAAACGAAAACGTTACTTATGCACAAATAGTTCAGCAAATAGAGGAGAAACAGTTAAAAGTGGATCTCGTTCTTATAACGGTTCCGAGAGATGTGGAGGTTGCAATATAATTAAATTATATGTCCATAAAAAATACTCTCCCGTTATCGAGTTAAATATATGTATTATCCGCACAGAGACATCGAGCGGTCTGATACGCCTGGCTAAGGCTCGACGGATTGTTCGTGGGTTTTTCGATGCTTGGTGGGACCTTGCTGGACCGCGTAAAAAAAAAAAACTAACGAGCATATGCAGACTTGAATACTTACCTTAGTATCTATGAGCTATACCAATCCCATCCTTACCGTAAAAGTTTGCTAACCCCTCATCATGAGTCTCAAAAGGATAGCGGAAGTATAATAAAAATAGAAAAATTTAACTTAAAATATTTTAATTCATATTATAAATTTAATAATAATAATAAAAATAACATTAATGATATGTAACTGTTAGAAGGGTAGAAAAAAAAAAATAATAAAATAAAAATATTATATACTTATGTCTACTTAATACTAAAATAAATTCTGAAATGACGTCATATCTTACTATTTCTTAATTAAATCCCTAAGGTAAAAACTTAATATAAAGTAAAAATATAAAAAAAAATGGTCTTATCTTAATTGTTTCTTATATTTTTATATTTTTTGTTATTAAGCACGTGGTCACTTTTATATTTATTCTGAACGTACTCACTTTTATAGTATAGCTTTTATGAACGTACATGTGGTCACTTATATAGTTTAGCTTTTATGAACGTACACGTGGGCACTTTTATATTTTAGCTTTTATGAACGTACATGTGGTCACTTATATAGTTTAGCTTTTATGAACGTACACGTGGGCACTTTTATATTTTAGCTTTTATGAACGTACACGTGGTCACTTTTATGGTATAGATTTTATGAACGTACACGTGGTCACTTTTATAGTTTAGCTTTTATGAACGAACATACACGTGGTCACTTTTATGGTATAGATTTTATGAACGTACACGTGGTCACTTTTATAGTTTAGATTTTATGAACGAACATACACGTGGTCACTTTTATAGTTTATTAATACACTTTAATATTAATTTTTACATTAAATTAGTTTAGTATATAGTTTTAAATATCATTAGTTTTTACTTTAAATAAAGGCACTAGTTGTATATTTAAAATGTTTGTTCATTACACTAATTTTTTTTTTTATCACTAAAATCTAATTTTTTTTTTTTTGTTATATTTACATTTTTAATTTTATTAATTTTAGGTGAAAATTAAATTTAAATTTTTCTATTTAAATAAATTTATATAAATAATTTAAATTGTTTTTTTTTTTTTTTTTTACAAATTAGAAACAATTCACTCTTAAATTTATTTCTTTTCCTTTTCTAAGTTTATATTTTTAATCTTTTATTCAATTCAAATCATTGGAAATCTAACCAAAGCACCTGTCCGGTTCGTATCCAAAACATCAAGAAGCCAAAAAAACAAAAAAAAAATTAATCTCTTTTATTTTCCGGTCCATCCAAAAAAAATCGATCGTACATCGGAAAAAGTAACGTTAAAAAAAATTAAAACAAGACAAAAACACAGTAGCGAACTCCCAAAAAGTGAGAGCGTTACATTCTACAGGACATACTGAGAAATCTATAGAGAACCTTAACAAAAGACTTATTTCGCAGGAAATGAGTCTGCAGAAAACACTAGAAGAAATGAAATCACAAACTAGGTTCAATAAAAGAGTAGAAGAAAACCTTGGTCAAGTGTATCAAAATATAAATTATGTAAAATCGAATTATAAACAAAAGAAATGAATAAAACATTACGAATTGTAACCTGGAATGCAAATGGGCTATTGCAACACATTCAAGAACTAGATATATTTTTAAAGATGCATAATATAGATATATGTCTTATATCAGAAACCCATTTCACCAAAACTTCATTCTGTAAAATAAAAGGATATAATTGCTACTATGCACTACATTCTGAGAACAAAGCCAGAGGTGGATCAGCTATCCTCATAAAAGAGTATATAAAACATAACGAAGAACCAAAAGTTGAGAACCTTTCCATGCAAGTCACAACAATCAAAATACAATTAAGCAATATTAAAACATGCAGTATCTCAGCAATATATTGCCCTCCAAGATACAATCTCAAACAAGTAGATTATACTAATCTTCTGAAAACGCTAGGAAGTGTCTTTTTAGTTGGAGGTGACTATAATGCAAAAAATACATATTGGGGATCTCGGTTAACGACCGCTAGAGGAAAAGAACTGTTCGCAGCAGGCAAACAACTAAAATGCGAGTTTCATTCAGGCGGTACACCAACCTATTGGCCTACGGATACCAGTAAGATTAAAGACCTTATAGACCTCTTTATTACAAGAGGGATTTCAGATAATTATATTCATATAGAGAACAGTGAAAGTCTATCATCAGATCATTCACCAGTTATTATGATACTTAGCCAAACAATTATTTTTAAAGAGAGCAACCCGAAATTAACGAGCTTCAAAACCAATTGGGATCTTTTCCAAACACAGTTAACAGAAAGAATTAGTCTGCAGAACCCAATTCAGGGACCAGTCCAAATAGAAGACGAATTAGATAAGCTCATCCATAATATCCAATATGCTGCGTGGGAAAGCACTCCAAATAATAGGCAGGAAATGAAGCGCAATGCTAGCTATCCAGAGGAAGTGAGAGAACTTCTTAAAAATAAAAGAAAAGCACGGAAGAATTGGCAAAAACATCGAAATCCTGAAAATAAAAGAGTATTTAACCATTTGTGTAACAAATTAAAATACCTTATAAAAGACATTAAAAATCAATCAGTTAATAAATACCTCAGCACTCTAACTGGGCAAAATGATACTGATTATTCATTATGGAAAGCAACTAAGAATATTAAAAGGATATGATCTTATAACGGATATGATCTTATAACGGGTCAGCGTTGAGGAAACTAGTGCAGATAATTAATGCAGCATTTCGAAGATATGTACCAAGACAATGGAAAGTTGCAGAAGTAATTATGATACTTAAACCGAACAAACCTCCGCATGATAAAGCTTCATATAGGCCAATTTCTCTGCTACCAACATTATCGAAACTATTTGAAAAAGTTCTTCTTAAAAGACTAAAACCAATTATCGAAGAAAGGAATCTTATCCCTTCACATCAGTTTGGATTTAGGGAAAAACATTCTACGATAGAACAAGTACATCGAATTACTGATGTAATCGAGAAATCAGTGGAAAGCAAACAAATATGCTCAACTATATTCCTTGATTGACTCCACTAGTAAATTACAGAGGGCTACTAACCTGATATGTAATTGGACAAAGCAATGGCGAATTAAATTAAATGAAACAAAATCAATCCAAGTGAACTTTACAAATCAAAAAGTTAACCATATACCAATAATGATAAACTCAATAATAGTACCCCATGCAAACACTGCCAAATATCTTGGTATAACTTTAGATGCTAAGCTTAGATGGAAGGAACACATAAAAAAGAAGAGAGAAGAACTAAACATAAAATTTAGAAAAATGCATTGGCTCCTAGGGAGACAATCTGAACTAGCGATCCATAACAAACTGCTGTTATACAAACAAATTCTGAAGCCTGTATGGACATATGGTAGCCAACTCTGGGAATGTGCCAAGAAGACAAATATCAAAATCATACAAACAGTTCAAAATAAAATCCTACGATGTATTGTTAATGCACCGTGGTACATTCGAAACGACAACCTCCATCGAGATCTCAAGATTGAGCTTGTCGCGGATGAAATTAAGCATCATGCAACAAAACACCTACAACGTCTGCACCAGCATCAAAATCTGGACATACGCTGTATGCTGACTACATCTCCAACAAGAAGACTGCAAAGAACCAAACCACTGCACTTATCGCAACCATGAGGTCAGTAGACTTACTGTGGCTTAAAATCTAAGGGAGGAGTTACACTAAACTGGGGATAATCACTTGATTACGCCGACTATTCAAAATACTGTATTATGCAATGTAAATTACTAAATGGGTACAAGACTCCATCAGACTGTCATCCAAATCCATAATATTGTACCTGTTTCTGAGGAATGGTCTCTCACTATAAAAATTTAATTTGTTATCTTCATCTTCCTCATCAACATCGTGCGAAGTCGCAATAGCACCAACAAATAAATTAGGATCCATCATTGCTAAAATTAAACAATTAAAGTTAAAAATCACAGAAATTTATAAATAACGTTCGTACAATTATTATGTTTACAAAATAATTGACAGATTGAACAGTTTAAATAGCTATTAAAAATGGATGTCAAACGTCATTTCATTTTCGAAAATATGTTCCTTTATAGTATTCATCGAAAATGGTACAACATAGCGACTATCACGTTTTTCGATGCGATGTTCACTATCGAAGTACATGTCGTACATGTCACCCCATAAGTATTGTGATATTCAAGCAAATACTTTTTAACAAAAATTGCGATTCTGACTAATTGGTGATAACATAACTATAAGATAAAGGTTTAATTATAACGGTATATTGTGTGTGTGTGTGTGTGTGTGTGTGTGTGTGTGTGTGTGTGTGTGTGTGTGTGTCTGTCTGAACTGGGTATTAAATACATCGCGTTAGTCAGCTCATAAAAAAAAATTCCATTTTCCAATAAAACCAATAATCAATAAATTATTTATACACAAACTGTTTAAACAAAACAAAAAAACAAAATATTTACCTTTCTATTAATTTATTTCAAAAAATCTCAAAACTTATAAATCATTTTAAATCGATATTTATTCCAATTTGATTATTATTACTATTATTATTTTTTTATTACTATTACCAATTTTTTTTTCTTTTTTAAATAATAATTTGTTATAAGAATAAACAAAACAAAAGAAGAAAAAAATAATCTCAAGAGATAAAATTAATACATGATGAAGTTTATTTTATTAGTTATGCTAATTTTCTGTTGTATTGTCAGCACGCGTCCCAAAACATCACTTCATATTCAATGGAAAATCCCTGGGTGTCCAAAAATATTGTACATATACGAAATCCAAATTTGTGTGTGTATGTGTGTGTGTGTGTTCGGTGTGTAGTGGATTCTTCCCAGTGATTTTCTGATGTTTTTGTGGAGTGTAAGAGTTATAAATATAATCAATTTGGTTGGTGCGGGTTGTGCGCGCGAGTTTTAAGTATGAAACTAAATTGTATTTAATTTGATATAAAGATAAAATAAAAATATGTAAAAAGAAAGATAAATAAATTTAAATACCAATTTTTTTTATGTTATAGGTACGAGTATGTATATGTATATCGAGACGCGCGATGTTAAAATAATAAATCAAATATAAATCAAGAAGAAGTTACAAAGAAGATGAATCTTCAGAAGATCGTTGGTTTTTTTTTTTGATGATAAATTACCATCGAGAATGAAATGTGTAGAAATTATTAATAATATTTTTCGGTCATATGGAGCGCGAGTGAATACCGGTGGTGCAGATTATAACACGTATGGTTTTTTTAAAAAAAAATGTATGCTGGGTTATAAATGGGCCTACAATTAGAAATTGATCACATATTGTGTGTGAGAAAAATGTGTTGGCCAAATATAATTAATAGTCAGTTCAAATTATTTATTAAACTGGTTCTTGTCATGCTACCAAATTTTAATTTCGTTAATCTAATTTATATGCATTTTCAAACAGTACTTACACTATAATCTAATAAATAAATTATGAATTTTCAATCCAATAAAAGATAACACACTATAAATGTGCTTAAATAATTTATCAAACCCAAATCAAATTAAGCACAGAAAATCGTGCTAAATAATACCACGATCATTAATTATTATAAATACGCGAATATATTATTAAACAAAAACCAACATAAATTAAATTACAAATTTATTTATTATTATTAATAAAAAATAATAATAATTTTTTGCTGTTTAGTAATGTTGCTCGCTGAAGAAAACTAAAAAAAAAAAACATTTTTTTTTTCAAACATAATTTATGAATACCTGCTGTGCTTGTGTATAACAAATTATGTAGACACTGTATAAGAGCTCATATCAAAAAATATGATATGTAACATGAAATTTTTGTTAAAATGTAATATTTTTTTTATTGGATAATAACAAATTTCTTTATAATTTTTAATTTACATTACAGTTTAAGAAATTTGTGTTGTGTGGTTTGGTTTTGGCGAATTTTATTGAGAAGGAAGCAGAAATTGGCTTTTGCAAACAGTGTAATGCAAAAAGAAAATTGAAATACCTATCTATATAAGCTTTGTGTTGAAGGAATATTCAATATTCATATTGTGAATTAGTAAGGAATGATTCTGTAATTTACATTTGTATATGAAACTATATAAAGGGTTTTCCACTAAGAGGTTTCATTTTGATATTTCAAAAAACGAGTATTTTTTAAGAGAAATCAATGAATGTGTATTTCATTGTAAAGAGGAAGGTATGCTTTTACAATTTGAAAACGATATCAAATGGCCGCCACGGTTACGATGGAATCAGCATATCCTTTTCATGTAATTTTCCATAACCAATTCGAACATTTTGGACTGTATGTCCTCGATAACTTCATGAATTCCATTTTTAAGGTCTTGAATCGATTGTGGAGCATTGACATGGACCTTTTTTTTCACGTGGCCCCAAAGAAAATAGCCTCATGGTGTTAAATCACAAGATCTCGGTGGCCAATTGTGATCACCTCAACGAGAAATAACACGGTCAGGATACTTTTCCTGCAAAATTGCGATTGTTTTGTT
This sequence comes from Tipula unca, assembly GCA_951394425.1. Taxonomy (NCBI): domain Eukaryota; kingdom Metazoa; phylum Arthropoda; class Insecta; order Diptera; family Tipulidae; genus Tipula; species Tipula unca. Next base: position 81,650,384 of record OX596380.1, read on the forward strand.
GCTTTATGTGTGGCACGTAGCACCGTCTTGCTGAAAATAAACGTCGTTCACGTCAATATCTTCCAATTCCGGCCATAAAACATCATTAATTATAGCTCGGTACCGCAATACATTCACAGTAACAGTTGCACCAGCCTCATTTTCGAAAATGTAAGGTACAATCACACCGCCAGCCCAAAAACCACACCTAACAGTGACATGTTAAGAATGAAGAGGCTTCTCAACAATCATTCTTGGATTTTCTGAGCCCCAAATGCGACAATTCTGCTTATTACCATAGCCTCCTAGGTGAAAATGGGCCTCATCACTCAAGACGATTTTTCGATGAAAATCCTGATCATTTGGATGCATTTGAAGAACCCAATCAGTGAAGATACGACGTTTATGGTGATCGACCGGCTTGAGTTCTTGTGTTAACTGAACTTTAAAAGCCTTAAGACCTAAGTCTTTATGCAAAATACGGTATAATGTCGTTCGTGGAATCTCTAATTCCAAAGATCGACGAAGAATCGGCAAACCTTGGTTTTCTGTAACAATACGGACTACAGCAGCAATATTCTCAGTTGTTGTTGAGCGACGCACACGGTTTCGATTCTTCACATGACTATTTTATCCCAACAGCTCAAATCTATCCACCAGTTTCACTATTGCCGGCCAAGAAGGTGCTTCACGGTACCAAAAAGTGCTTTAGTTTTGCGAACTGACATTTCAAAATTTTCACCATTTTTGTATGTTTTTGACATTTGACAAGTAAAAACTACACAATTACTAAAAATGGTAGATGACAGCTTCAAAATTGACTGCTGCCCAAATAGCAGGCTATTCAAAATGAAACCACGTATTGGAAAACCCTTTATATACTTGTGCAATGTTCAAATCCTTTTTATATTCGGCAACGGCTGTCCGTATTATGGTTTTCACCTCAACGAAAATCACACCATAAATGGGACTTGAACTCCCCACATTGACATTTTGATATTATCGTTCTCGCCAATAATGCTGTTTTGAGCGAAGATCCGGATTTCAATAGGAAGAAGCAAAAAAATTGCTTATTAATGTTTCGACCAGGCTGCTAATAAGAACAACTATGATCTGTTGGAATACAAGACCGTTGATGCGTCTTGCATCTTTACCATACTTTTGAGAAATAAAAAAAAAAAGTTTTGTTGAGATAACATACTATAGGCCATTTGTAAAACTATGCGTCAAGCAGTTTTAAATATGTACATACATCATATAGTGTAAAACCAATGACTGGGACTCCAGGAGTTTTTAACCCATTCAAGCGCAGTGGAAGGCTACAGAGATAGCCTACGCGCAGTAAAATGTTTGAGGCAGTATCGCTTCCCAACTTAGCTGCATCACTCGAGAAAGAATTGACTGGCGAGCCCGTTACGAAGGTTTCCAAGTTTATTACAACTAAAAAAAACATTAGTGATCTCGCGGACTTCGTGAAGGATCACAAAAATGTGCATGGAGAAATTAAGATGATATGCATGATTAAACTATCATATAATGAGGTGGAAAAGGAGTTCGAAGCTCTTAGAGAGAGAACGGAGATATCTGAGGCATTTCTTGCAAACAATGTGGAAAGGACAAACCAGAAACCTGAGACGGACTTGTTGGTCAGGTAACACTTCCTCCGAAGTCCAAACCGTTGATTAGTGAAATTTTAAATATATCACGGTAATCAATCAAGGTAAGAGAATAAGTGGTACGGCGGACATACCAAAGGATGAACCGATTAAGAGAAGGTGTGATTCACTGGGTCAAAGGTAAACACAAACAGAGGCTAAAAAACGCAGCATGAAAAGCGTACTAACTCCGGGGAAAGATAACTGGACACTAGAAGCTAGACTAGACTGGCAAAAAGTCAAGCCCAAAAAAAGAAAACGGAAATGGAGAAGACAGCCTCGACCCGATGCTCTCTTAATCAAAAAGAAGGAGGATGTCTCGTATGCTGATTTGCTACGGAAGGTAAAGGCAGACTCTCAGCTCAAACGTCAAACCGCCAAGTTAGATCTGTTATTGGAGTTGGAAAGCACTGGCGATCAACCTCAAACAGCTATTTTCCAATCCCAATTACAGGGCATTATTGGCCAAGAAGCTGACGTTAAAACCTTGTCAATGGAAACCCTAATAAGGGATATTGATGAAGTTACCACATCCGAAGATGTACTACAAGCTTTGGAATCGCATGTGGAAGAGACAAAAGGTACATACTACTGTGAAGACGCTTAGAGCATCTTATCGTGGGACGCAAATGGCAGTGATTAAAATGTCAAGAAAGGTGGCAGAGCAAGTCTTAGCAAGAGGCAAAATAAGGATCGGATGGGTGATTTGTCGTATAAGGGGGGCTGTTAAGTGTTTTAAATGCTTTGAGTTTGGTCACCTGGCGAAAAAATGTAGGAGTGAAAACGACAGATCTAAACTGTATATAAACTGTGACTGCGACTATTCAAAAAAGCTTTAGGCTTGTGGTAACCGCCCTTTCTGGAGAAGCCCAGTGGCGGAGAATCTGGCTTTGTAAGAGTGAAGATCGATGGTATTCATATTTATAGCTGTTATGCCCACCGTAGTGCTACCCTAGAAGAATTCAAAATCTTCCTAGATCAATTAGTTAGTGACGCGCGAAACCGAAACCTTCTGTTGATAGATGGGGATTTTAATGCTTGGGCCGGTGAATGGGGCAGCCGAGAGACTAATGTTAGAGCTAAAGCGCTACTTGAAGTATTTTTTCTACTACCAGTGGCAATGTTGACTGTTGGTATTACATCCACTTTCCGTAGGGGTGGCGCCAGCTCGGTAATTGATCTCACATGGGTTAGCGAGGGTCTTTTAAATAGAATAATAAGTTGAAAATTTAGTGAGCAATATACACATAGTGATCATCAGGCTATTATGTGTGAAATAAAAGATGGAATGCCAGGAAAGGTTCGTTCAGAATCGACAATAAAGATTATTGAGTGGAAGCAAATGATGCTTGATGAAAAGTTATTTGTCTATATGCTGGAGGACATTACTTTGCCCGGAACTGAGGATAGCAAAGTGAATCAAATCGTAAACCATATCATAAGAGCTTGTGATGAAGCAATCGAAGGATAATCGAAAAAAAGAAGTATTCTGCTGGACCGAGGAAATAGCTCAGATTTGTAGAGAATGCCTTCGAGCTAGACGTTTATACCAACGTGCACGAATGGAAACTAGGGACGACCTACGCAAGCAGTATTGTGTCGCCCGCTCTATACTCAAGTGTGCAATTAAAGCAAGCAAACAAAGATGTTGTCAAGAATTGTATGAAGAAGTTGATCGGGATCTTCAGGGTAGACCTTATAAAATGGTTATGAAAAGGGTTAAGGGTACATGTACATGCATATGTACCATGCCCATCGTGCCCACGAGCGATGGAAGATATCGTCACGTTACTGCTTCCCCAACAACCTAATTGCACGGTTAATGTCGAAACAAAAGGAGGCGGAGAATTATTCCCATTAGTTACAACGGAGGAGGTGCTTAAACCATGTAGCATATTGAAAAATAACAAGGCTTCGGGGCCTGATAAAATTCCTAATATTGCAATTAAAACGGCGGTCCGCTCATACACAGAGTTGTTTGTAAACTTATTCAACTTATGCATAGAGGAAAGAGTATTTTCAGAGCAATGGAATTTACAGCGGTTGGTACTATTGCCTAAATCGAAGATGGTGCTAGATGATCCATCTTCATACCGGCCAATCTGCTTGCTAGATACTGCAGGTAAATTATTAGAATTATATGTGAGAGACTACAGGAAGCCATTAAAAACAAAGGGGACTTGGCAGAGAACCAATATGGGTTCCGTAAAGCTCGCTCTACCATTGAAGCGATTAAACTCGTAGTGGATACGGCGTTAATGCGAATTATGCCAAACACAGAGAACATCGGCCCGCCAGAGCCGCAAACTGTTACTGAGTAGTGTGGTGACATCTATTTTGATGTATGGAGAACCAATCTGTGCTAGTACTATGGAGAGAAGTTCATACAAACAACCGGTTGCATCTGTTTATAGGTTAAGTGCTTTGAGGGTGGTTAGTGTATTTAGAACGGTATCAGATGTAGCCGTTTGTCTATTGGCTGGTATGCCTCCAATTGACTTATTGGCTAAGGAGCGTGAAAGAATATATTCTCGCCGTGCAAATGGGGATAAGAGAGGAAATCGTATTGTGGCTCGCGCAGAGACCGTCAACATATCGCAGCCGCGTTGGGATAGCTCGGGAAAATATCGGTGGACACATCGGTTAGTCCATTCGGTAGTTAAATGGCTAGATAGGAAACATGGAGAGTTGACTTCTATCTATGGCAGTTTCTGACGGGGCATGGTTGTTTTCCCGCTTATTTACATAAATTTAAGCAAGATGATTCCCCTTATTGCCCAATGTGCGAAGGAAAACTGGAGAACGTAGAGCATGTATTTTTTGACTGCCCGCTCTTCGAGGAAGAAAGATTGGAACTAAACGGTGTTCCAATAGGAATGATATGATTTTTAAGTGACGTTTCGGCCATTTGTAATATGTTCATCATGGTGAGATATACGCAAGCACAACGTTTACAAATTATTCAGTTTTATTATCAAAATAATCGTTCTCCAATTGCAACTTTTCGTGTGCTTTTTGCATTTCGTCGAATTGGAAAATTTTGAGCGTACATTTTCTTTACATAATGTTCAAGTGCCAATAAGACAAAGAAACGCTCGAAGTAATGCAAATATTGCTGCCGTTCAGGCAAGTGTTGCTGAAGACCGCAATTTGTCGATTCCAAGACGTTCTCAAGAATTGGGACTGTCTCAAACCACAACCTGGCGGATTTTGAGAAAGGATTTCGGTTTGCATCCGTATAAAATTGTTCTCACTCAAGAACTGAAGCCATTGGACCACCGTAAACGTCGTAAATTTGCTGATTTTGCCTTGGAACAACTTGAAAACGATAACGATTTTTTTAAGAAAATTATCTTCTCCGATGAGGCTCACGTGCGAAGAAAATCCATAAATTATTCATGAAAAACCATTACATTCACCTAAATTGACAGTTTAGTGTGGTTTTTGGTCTGGTGGAATCATCGGTTCGTATTTTACAGTACAGGAACACCGTTACTGTCAATGGAGATCGGCATAGATCGATGATAACCAAATTTTTATGGCCGAAATTGGAAGAAGTTGATTTAGACAACATTTGGTTCCAACAAGACGGGGCTACGTGCCACACAGCAAGTGCAACAATTGAATTATTGCGAGAAAAGTTTGGAGATTCGATTTTTTCAAGAAATTTTGATATTGAATTTCGCATGTTTATGGATCAGTAAAGACCAATTAAGGTTATGGCTAGAGGACTACATCAAACATGCGAAAGTGAAGATATAATTGCCGAGCTACAGAGTAAAGGATTCGACATTAAGGATGCAGCAAACATCATTAAAAAAAGAGAAAGGTAGATGATAAAGGCAACAGGGTCGTCACAAAACGCGGGCTACAGCTATTCATGCTAACGTTTGGCAATGAAGAAAATATTTAAAAAATTCATAATATTCGAGCAATTCAAAATATGAAAGTCAGAATAGAACCAATGAAGAAAAAGTTACTGCTGATAGTCCAATGCAAAAAATGTCAGGGGTTCAATCACACTCAGAGATACTGTGGACGTATGGCAGGATGCGTTAAATGTGCTGGTAACCACCTTACGAGCACGTGTGCAATAGATAGGAACTCAGCTGCAAAATCAAAATGCATTAATTGCAAGGGCCAATATCCAGCTAATTACCGTGGCTGGGAAGAAGCTAAAAAATTACAAAATATAAGAAATCGCGCAAAAGTCTGATCTAAACCGTAGAAACCCTGCTAGTGAAGCCCCGACCAATCGACAGACAAATCGGGAATTATATAAATTACGAGGAAAAGAATCAGATGCACAGGTGACCCAAGGCCAAGAGGCAAAAGCAAAAGATAGCAACGACGGCCAAATTTTGATAGATGTCGCGAAATGCAGAGATGATCTAAATAAAAAAATTGATGAGCAGGCTGAGACCAATAAATTCATGTTTGAAGAGTTGAGAAACTTGTCATCATCGTTACCCAACACGACTAGAAAATAAAAATAAATTTACAAACGGTCAGAATATAGTAATTTGGAATGCGAATGGGCTGACCCAACACATCCCCGAGCTGGAAATATTTATATTTAAACAAAAAATTGATATTTGTCTAATCTGAAACCCATTTTACTTCATTCGCATGCTATCCATCCATCAGAGAGAGAGCAAGAGGTGGATCTGCCGTTCCTATTAAAGAGAATATAAAACACAATGAAGAATTAAAAATTGAAAGTGAATCTATGCAAGTTACAATACTGTCCACCACGACATAATATGAAAATAGACGATTATGAAAAACTTTTTAACACCATGGGAGGTTGTTTTATCATTGATGGCGACTTCAATGCTAAAAACACATAGTGGGGCTCCAGAGTTACTACACCAAAAGAGAGAGAGTTATTTGAAGCAGGAAAAAAATTAAAATGTGACTTTCAATCTGGTGGCTCACCAACTTACTGGCCAACAGATTTAAACAAAACTCCGGATCCTATAGACTTTTATGTGATAAAAGGTATATCAGATAACTATATTCGTTTGGAACATAATGAAGAGAACATCGGACCACTCTCCTGTTATTGTGACGGTCAGTGAAACAAGAATTGAAAAAGAAATCACAGCGAGGCTGTCCAATAAGAATACCAATTGGAAAAGTTTGAATTATTAGAACAAAACATCAATCTTCCAATAAGGAGGACCAATAAGGAACATTATACAAATCGAAGAGGAAGTAGAAAGACTAATAGAAAAGATACAACAATCTGCGTGCCAAAGTACATCTTTCAATTACGCAAATTACAACAACTGTAAACACTATCCACTTTAAGTAATAGAGCTTGTGGCAAAGACACATAAAGCTCGAAAGTCTTGGCAAATAAATCGAACCGAAGAAAATAAAACCGTCCTAAATAACCTATGTAACAAGTTGAAATCTCTGATCAAAACAGTTAAGTATGAGTCAATAAGCACAAGTTTGTCATCACTTACTAGCCAAAAAGATACCGAATATTCCTTATGGAAAGCAACGAAAGTACTTAAGAGACCAATAAATTCGACGCCACCAATTAGAAGTGAGGATGAAAGCTGGGCTCGAAGCGCTAAACAAAAAGCTGACTTGTTTGCGAGACACCTAGAAGAAACGGTTTAATCATTACCCAGGCAAACTGCGGATGAAAATGTTAACCTACTGAAACGATCTAATGAACTTGAAATACAAAGTGTATCTCTGCAAGAGCTAAAAGAAGAAATTCATTTAAACATGAAAAACTGTCCTGGGTACCACCTCATAACTGGACAAATTATTAAAGAATTACCAAATAAAGCATACGTAAACTTCTCCATATAATCAATGCTGTTAGACTAAGATACGTTCCAAGTCAATGAAAGGTTGCAGAGATCATGATCCTGAAACCTAACAAACAATGTAACGATAAAAAGGCCTTCAGACCGATATCCATACTCCCAACCATAACCAAGATTTCTGAAGAATTGCTCCTGAAGAAAATGAAACCCATAATGCTGGACAGAAATCTCATTCCTGACCACCAGTTTGGATTCAGAGAAAACCACTCGACTATAGAACAAGTCCATAGAATCACAGATATAATAGAACGTACACTAGAAACTAAAAAAATATGTTCAATAGTTTTCCTGGATGTAGCGCAAGCATTTGACCGAGTTTGGCATAGAGGACTGGAGTTCAAGCTCAAGCGAGATCTTTCCAAACAATACTATGAAACTCTGAAATCATGCATAACCGATAGACACTTCCGTGTAAAATATGAAAACGAATACTCGGACCTAAAGAAAATTTCAGCTGCAGTATCACAAGGTCGCGAATTGGGCCCTGACTTGAACCTCCTGTATACTCGGGATATACCACCAATGGAAGAAGCAACTATAGCAACATATGCTGATGACACTGCGATTTTGGCAGTTGGGAACAATGTAGATAAAGCTACTAATAAATTGCAAAAATCGACAAATTCAGTCAACAATTGGATGAAAAAATGGAGGGTAAAACTGAACGAAACTAAATTTGTGCATGTGAACTTTACTAATAAAAATATTTCTAATAGAATCCCAATCATAATCAACTCTAAACAAGTTGCCTATGCAGATACTGGATGCCAAGTTGAGGTGGAGAGAACATGTCAAAAAGAAGAAGGAAGAGCTGAACATGAAGTATAGAAAGAAGTATTGGCTCTTAGGTATAGATATTCTGAACTGTCTATACACAATAAATTGCTTTTATACCGGCAAATACTGAAACCGGTATGAACCTATGGTATACCGCTTTGGGGTTGTGTTTCGGAATATTGTAAATGCTCCATGGCACATTAGAAATGAAGGCCTCCACCGAGATTTAAAGATGGAATACATCGATGAAGTTATTACGTATCATGCTCTCAAGCATGATTCACGACTCCGTCAGCACGAAAACATCGAAATATGCTGTATGCGGGACAGACCATTGCCAGTAAGACGTCTCCAAAGGACCAAACCAATTGATCTAGTGAATGGAACATAAAATTACTATTATAAGAAATATTTATATAAATAAATAATTTTAATTTCTGGGAGTAGCCGTTTTGCTATATCCCAACAACTGTTAATATAATTATGATAAGTAGAATAGTTACTAGATGACTTATGTAGAATAAAGTCAGTTGTAATATTATATAAATAAAAAAATAAAAAAATGTATTTAGTTGTAAGATTTGAAAATTTCTTGTGAATTTGAAAGATTCAAGCAAGTATTGTGTCTTCATCAATTTTTAGTACATGATCAATTTTATTTTAATTTATCGAAGAATAACTTCAAAAAAAATGTGAAGACCTTTTATTAATAAATGTTAAGCTAAAATTTGATTATTTTCGAAAGTTTCTAGGGGTTTGACGAACTCCTTCTTAAAGTTTGTAAATTGATCTTTTGAATTTTTAAATATTCAGTTTTTATAAACTAAAATTTGACTTTTAACTTCTTGGAAATTTGAATCTAAAATTCAATAATCCTATATCACATTTTAATAAATATTTTTAAATTTGTTTCTACAAATTGTTTGGGTTGACATTTTTAAAACTGAGATTTAAACTCACCTATAAATACCAAATAAATTTTATAATTCTCCTAATTCTCTTAACAATCGATCGGCAATGTTATTTGCGGAATCCTCTATGCAGGAGATTGGGGCTAGGCCACATCCGGATTTTATGTTATTATTTAATAATTTTAGCGCACAGCGGTGTGCTATCATATAAATACCCGATTTAACATCACATGTTTATATTCAACACGGTCTTATTATATCAACAATCAAACAATTATTTAAAACAATAAATAATTGTTGAAAATAAAAAAACTTGCAATAAAACAAACCATTAAATGTAATTTAATCCATTCACCATGTAATCAAGTTAAATTTAATAAAGCAACAAAATATTGAATAAAATGGTTATTACCTTCAATAAAAGATAAAAAAAAACAAAAATTTACAAATCACTAAAACAATAACTTATATATCTTAAAAACTGATTTTTGTTGCTTGCGCTTATGCATAAAAATTATTACTTATTTATTTTAAATATTTTTTTTTTATAAAACAAATCATATTTTCGCAGTGTTGTAAAATGTACGAGTACAAGACGTCTCGTGTGGGATTAAAAATTTTATCTTTATGAACATTTTCATGTTGTGTGTGAAATTAAATATCGCTATGTGTGTACGCGAACCTCAATCTCGTTTTTTTTTATTCATAATATAAATGGAAATTCAAAATTTATTTTCACTCGGAAATATAAAGATTATATGTATTGATATACCGTATCGGAGTGTTGTATCGCAAGACATTAAATGCTAATTTTATTTAATTTTTATTATGTGTTTTATTAGGCGCCTAAATTTTTGAATTTCTATGGTAATTTATTAGTTCTATTTGCACAGCTTGGGCGCCTCAATATCAACCACACTCATCCATTTGATTGGTTGCACCGGTTCAGTTTGTTTAACTATGTCACGTTTTACTAAACATTTTAATCTCCATGGCGGTCGATACATATTATCGGTCCAAGTACATTCGCATGGTGGAATGCACGGACATAGCGGCAGCGGTGGTATTTCTTTAACATAATTCTTTCCGGGCTTAACATAATACAAATTAATGCGTTTAATACCGCCCACCAAAATCTCTTTACGCCGCGGAATATGTTTCAACCATTCGGTTAATTTCTCGAAATGATTCAGATAAATCGTTCGCTCTTTCATAAGTTTCATTTTACGCCATAAATCGGTGCGCGTTGCCAATTCATATTTGGGCCCGGTATAAACCCGATAAATTTTGTAATGTGTGTCTGGGTATCGTGGCGGTAGTGATATGCTACGTTTGAACAAAATATTTTCGACTTGATATAATTTTCGGATTTCGCGTGCAATGGTGATCATATGGTCAAAATCTTTAATATTCATTTGGCACAACGCGGATGCATTTACAAGTAACAATGTACGACCATTTATTATATTCTCCATAAATGTATTCTGTGTGGGATATTTATATAAATAATCAGTATTTTAATAATAGTATCATGATCAACTTTACCCGATATTGTGGAAAGCCCAATTTATCGATCCATAATATTACATCTAAATTAGTCCACTTAAATGCTTCGGGGAGTGGTGCATCGTTAACAGGTTTTTCGAGTATAAATGACAGTTCATCCGGCGTTGCCCATGTTCTTCGCGGTGGTCTATGAAAAAAACATTATTTACTAATGTTACTAACAACTATGTACGTAGTATAACAATTATAATACAATATCGGAAGTTCCGGATTTGGTTTGAGTAATTCAGCAATATGGAATTTGTAAGAATCGAGCGCCATCGGCACATATAAAATTTTAAGGCGAATAAGAAAGACCTAAAAAATCCGACTGACTCTAAAATCATTGGTATGTTGATTTGAATGTTTGTATACAATTTACCAAATTCAATAATCTGATGCTGGAATTAAATTTTGAGAAAATTATAAGGAGAAAATTTTGTAATTCCAATTTTTAAAAATCTATTGATATTTTGGGAAAATTATAGAATTGGTCCAATTTTGATATTGTAAAATTGTTATAACCGACGGATTATGAAGTGTAGTAGTATACAACAATCCACACAAAAATGAAACTTTTTTTTAAAAAAGGACTTGGCATAGACACTTTTACCGTCCATAGCCTTACCTTACATTCACACAACATTCACTCAATCCATTCATTCATCCCATTCACACAAGTACAGTATACCATCTGCCCATTGCATAGCTCCATGTCACCCTGTACAGTGACGTGGAAGAAGATGGGTCGGCCATGAGTTCTACATTCCAACAGAGGGTCATAGATGTTTTCAATTTAATCAATGATCGTAAATCGGGAGATGAAAAATCCCTTTTGCATCCCCCGCCTCTCTGTTGGGATTCGAACCCGGTACCTCCCGATCCAAACGTCGCAGCTTTAACCACTGCGCTATTTGCTCGGTTGCCTGACCTTACCTTAATAACTATTGTTCACATCATGCTATGATGAAACTTAGTTCGGATATAGGGCACCGGTCGCAGACTAAATATGGTGGTGTAACCGCAAGTTCTATCATTTATTTTCCTTCTAATATGGTTTGGAGTCAGTCTTCAAAATTTATAAAGTTGTACTGATTAATAACATTGGGCGCATCCAGCACATAGAGTCTATAATTGATATAATCTTAAATGTAGACTAATCTCAGCTTATAGAGCTTATGCGCTGGAAGCAATTTATTTTTTGGAAGTTTACGTCTTGAATGACTTATCAAAGTTATATGCCATTTACAATATTTACGTCCTTTACTGTTCTATGTCTAGTTTTCTAAAAAATTCAAGCAAAGCCTCAAACCAAAAATGATCTATTCAAATGTAAGCGAAAATTTTTAGCATCTAGATTTTTTTTCGTGAAATTTTATGCATCCAACGCATGTATATAGCTTTTCTCGGTTAATGTACTAAATAATAAATAAAGAAAAAACATGAAATATAAAATTTTGATATGACTTGTGAGTTGACGTATTTTTCACCATATACATAGTAGACAAACTACTAATGAAGTGGTTCACCAGAAGAAGCAGCAGGTAGTTGCATTAGCATGTCTAAAATATAATTAGAACAGTCGGTATCAGTAATTTAGTTTGCCGGTTGTTCGATAACCTCAACTAGGTTATGCTGAACTGACACATCTGCCAACACCTGTCTTGCATAGAGTTTCATTTTACAACATTTCTCTCTGGGATTTAGCAGTGGAGAATATGGAGGCAAAAATCATAAATTTGCATTAAATGATTCGAGCAGCTCTCTAACCTGCGTTATTTTATGGATAGCTGTATTATTCATAATGAGGCCACATTTAAATTAGTAGGCGCATGTACTAATTTTTCATTCAATCCCTGTAAAAATATACAAAACTTAATGGCGCATATAATTGTTGTATTTCGACCTCTAATAGATGCAACCGTTACCACAGCTTTTGTTCCTCGCTTTCATATCTCGTGACTTCGTCGTAAATGTATATAGCTTTTCCAGGTTAAATTGAACTTTTTCCAAGTTAAGCGCAACTTTTTCCAACATGAGCAAAACTATTTCCAAATTGAACGCAACTTTTTCCAAATGAAATTAAACTTTTTCCAAACAGATTATACTTTTTTCCAAATTAAATTAAACTTTTTCCAAATTGAATGCAACTTTTTTTCATACTAAATTAGAAGACAAAAGTTGTATTCCATTTGGAAAAAGTTTAATTTAATTTGAAAAAAAGTGTAATCTGTTTGGAAATAGTTTAATTTAATTTGGAAAAGGTTGCGTTCAATTTGAAAATAGTTTCGTTTATGTTGGAAAAAGTTGCGCTTAACTTGGAAAAAGTTCAATTTAACCTGGAAAAGCTATATAGGTTATACATACAGCTTTTCCAGATTAAATTGAACTTTTTCCAAGTTAAACGCAACTTTTTGCAACATAAACGAAACTATTTCCAAACAGATTACACTTTTTTCCAAATTCAGTGAAACTTTTTCCATTTGAAATTAAATTTTTTCCAAACGGAATTAAACCATCGATGAATATAAATTAAACTTTTTAGAATTCAAATTAACAATTTTCCATTTCAAATTAACGTCAAGGTTTGTCGATTGTGATTTTTAATGATTTTATATCATTAATTTTATACTTCTTAAATGTTTCGTTAGTGAATTGTGGGATCCCTACAATTATTACTAGATCAGTAACATTGTAAAATGCTTTTATCTTTAGAAGAAAATAAATTTGTTCTTCCGAACTAATTTTTACGTTATCTTTATCGAATTCTGACGTTACATATTCCATTTCTTCGTTATCAAGTATGTGTCTACTAATAATATTAATTTTGGAAAAAGTTAAAATTTCGTCGACTTCATCTATGTCTATCTGGTCGTATAATTCCAAAAATAGTTGGTCTAAAAGTGTTCCTTCTATTGCGTTTTTACTATATAGATACGAATGCCGATTTTATCCATTCGTTCATGTTAATAGTTAAATTATTAATGTGTTTTGTTAATAATTCGTTCCGATCTATTAATTGATTATTTAATTTTAATTTGATCGTTATATTTGTCAATTAGTTCGTATTGACCTTGAGCCTCCAGGAGTATCATGAAATAAGATGTTATTTTTACAATTTCGTATTTTATTTTTATGGACTCTTCGTTTATTAGTATCTACGGTTATTTGATTATTCTTTTCAATTCTATGTTTTATGTATTTTGGTACTAATTTTTCCCTGGTTGTAGTTTTTTCGAATATAACTTCTTTTTCGAGAAATTGTTTTGGCTCTTGACGTTCAGTTTCAGTGCTTCAATGTTTTTTATTTTAATTCGTAATTGAAGTTCCGCAATGTATTTTGCTACTTGCTGATACTTTTTTCGAATTGTTTCTAGAAATTCTTCCGATTGTTCTGGAATATTTTTTATAATTATATGCCCTTTGTATAATTCGAATGGTGTAAGATTCGTTGCACTGTGGATTGAATTATTATAAGCAAAGGTTCCCTCATCCATTAATTCGTAGATTGGCATATCTTTATTTTCGCTATGAATGATCCTTGTTAACTCCGTTAAGGTGTTATGGACTCGCTCTATAGGCCTATTTCCTGTAGATGACTTAGCTGTGATGGTATGCAATTTTATATTGTGCATATCTATAAATTTATTGAAAGTTTCTGAGTTGAATTCCGTGGCTGAATGTATTGTGATTTGCTTTGGGATTCCTTCTCTAGAAAAAAAATTTCTAAACATTCGGATTATGGTTTGAGATTTCCGATTAGGTAATTCGAAAATGGAGGTAAATTTGGAAAATTTATCCATAATCGTAAGGAATGTTTTAGATCTCAATGGAGTATTTCCATCGGTCCGTTTGGTGTTGGGGAAATTTGAAATTTCAGATTAACAGGTTTGCGCTCATATTTATTGAGTTTACAAACTTCGCAATTATTCACAAATGTCGTGATTTTTTGCTTTAAATTGGGAAAAAAATATGGTTTCTTTATTTTTTCAAAATTCTCAATTATACCTCCATGATATGGTACATGGGTGGTTTTGATTATTTCATGTTGTTTGTCACAGTCCGTGATATCTTCTAGTGATATTTTGGATATGTCTAGTTTAAGATTCGGATTTTGTTTGAAATAATCGTTAAACATTTTAAATGTTTCATCGTCAGTTTTTATTACTGACATGGTATTACTGAGATATTTTCCAGCTAAATACTTGATATCATCGGGTGTGTATTCCCTTTTTTTGATAGTGTATTGTTTGTATTTGCTAAATTTAATTTTAAATTTTTCATTCATCGTTTGGAAATCCTCGTCGACTAGTATTTCGATTTGACGTTTGAAATTATTTGTTGGTGTTAGTGTCTCAGGGATATTTTTTGTTATATTACTGGGTTCACTAATATCCAGAGTTTCGAAATTTTCCATGAGTTCGATCATGTTTATTTCATGTGTGTTGTTTTTTATGTTTTTGCTGACTTTTGTACTTAGTGAATTTTCTGTTGGTTTAGAATATTCTATTAAATTTATTTGTTTTATTGAATCTATTGTTTCGGGATATTTGAATTTTTTATTTGCTAAACATTCATTAAGTTCTATTCGAGATAGAGCGTCTGCGTTGGTGTTGGATGTTCTCTTCTTGTAGAGAATTTATTACAGAGTTTTATGATTTCTTGTTTTTTTCCCCTATTTAGATTAGCTAGATCTATTTTAGATTCATTATTTGTGGTGGAACTTTGTTCCTGGGACGTATGAAAATTAATTTCATGATATTGGTTCAATTCTTCGACAATTATAGCTTTTCCAGGTTAAATTGAACTTTTTCCAAGTTAATCGCAACTTTTTCCAACATAAACGAAACTATTTTCAAATTGAACGCAACCTTTTCCAAATTAAATTAAACTATTTCCAAACAGATTACACTTTTTTCCAAATTAAATTAAACTTTTTCCAAATGGAATACAACTTTTGTCTTCTAATTTAGTATGAAAAAAAGTTGCATTCAATTTGGAAAAAGTTTAATTTCATTTGGAAAAAAGTGTAATCTGTTTGGAAAAAGTTTAATTTCATTTGGAAAAGGTTGCGTTCAATTTGGAAATAGTTTTGCTTATGTTGGAAAAAGTTTCGTTTAACTTGGAAAAAGTTCAATTTAATCTGGAAAAGCTATATTGGTTGAATTAAGAACATTTCTTTTTTATTACTTGATTGATTAATTATCTCTACATATGCTAAGTTTGGTGAGTGAGTTTTGTATATTCCTTCTTGTACATGAACTCAAATTTAATGATACCAGCGTGCAAATTTGGGTGTTTTTTCAAAGAAAATTTCTGTTCCGTCTTTAAATTGGCACAGAGTAGTATCATCATTTTGACTTTCACTGTTTTCCCGTTTTCCTAATTTGTTTCATCGTCAGTCTAATAAAATCAGATTTAAAAAATGCAATTTTATGAAAGTTTAATTTCATTTGGAAAAATGTTAATTTGAAATAGGTCAGGCTCTCAGGAGCACACCTACTCAAGCTCTGGAGATTCTCTTTCATCTTACTCCCTTGGATATTGCGGCCTAGCAGATTGCATATTGCACAGCCATTCGGCTCAAATCCATATCTATGTGGACCTGTAACAATGTAGGGCACTCATCTATCCTATACAACAGGGGTATTCCGGAAGCTACCGACTACACTATTCCTTTGCCATCTGTTGAGATGAAATTCCAAACTGAATTTCCCACCAGAGAGGACTGGGTGAACGAAACGGTTATGGACAATGAAGCGCTAAGCTTCTTCACGGATGGCTCAAAAAGGGATAGAGGGGTTGGCTGCAGGGTATTCTGTGAGGCACTAGGGGTTAACCTCTCTTTCTCTGCTTCCCGACTTTTGCAGCATTTTTCAAGCTGAACTGATCGCGATAATGACATGACTTCCATGGTTTAAGTATAATGTAATATCTACGAGGTATATTCGCATTTTTACGGACAGCCGAGGGATATTCGCATTTTTACGGACGGCTGCTATTAAAACGCTACAATCATACTCCCAGACGTCGAAGGTAGCCCAGAACTGTCTGGCATCTTTAAATGAGATGGCTGATCAGTTCAACATCCGCTTGACGTGGGTGCCAGGGCATTTCAATATCGCAGGGAATGTAAAGGTAGATGAGTTGGCCCGTAAGGGTACAGCACGCCTAATAACCCAAAGC
The DNA here is from genome assembly GCA_951394425.1 of Tipula unca. Classification (NCBI taxonomy): domain Eukaryota; kingdom Metazoa; phylum Arthropoda; class Insecta; order Diptera; family Tipulidae; genus Tipula; species Tipula unca. Next base: position 81,667,286 of record OX596380.1, read on the forward strand.
AGGCGGGATATAAAGATACCGCTTGCTTGGAGCTATAACGGGACATTGTCTCATTGGGATACATTTGAGCAGACCGGGTGTCCCAGCCCACGATTTCTACCGCAGCTGTGGTGATAAGGAGGAGGAGGGAAATGTGCTCCATCTGCTCTGCACCTGTCCTAGTCTAGCGTTCGTACAGTAGAACAAAATTTATGGGAACTTCAACTTTGAACGATCTCACGGATTTGTAAGATTCTTGGTAGGTTCAGGATGGTTTAGCGAGTGAAGACGAGGAAACTCGAATGTGGTACAGCTACGGACCAATTTTGTGTCTATGCTACTCCTTTAGGACGGCCACCCTTACCTAACCTAACCTAAAAAAAAAAAAAACCTAACCTAACCTATTCTAAATTAATTGAAACTATTTCCAAATTAATGACAACTTGTTCCAAATTAAATTAAACTTTTTCCAAATTGAATGCAACTTTTTTCATACTAAATTAGTTGACAAAAGTTGCATTCCATTTGGAAAAAATTTAATTTAATTTGGAAAAGGTTCCCATCAATTTAGAAATAGTTTCAAATAATTTGGAAAAGGTTGTGTTCAATTTGGAAATAGTTTCGTCTACTATGGAATAAGTTTCGTTTAACATGGAAAAGGTTCAATTTAACCTGGAAACGGATGGTACCGTTGAATTTTTTATTGAACTTCGCACTAACAATCCAGCCTTTCATGTCATTAGTATTTAAATAGAAGCCTGTGCTATATACGAGTATGTCTTGAAGAAACTGTTATATATAATAGAAAAATTGGTAATTAGAATTTAAAAAAATTTCTTTCATTTGAAATATTTTAAAATTTCCTTTCTAACAAATTATATTGAACAAAAACCTTTAGATTTCATAATTTTAAAAAAAATGTTGCTTTTGGTAGTTTTTATTTGTTAAAACTCTATATGGCTATAGACATTTAAATATATTAAGTTACCTTTAGCTTACAGCTTTTCGAAAAGCTTTTATTTATCATAATTGTAAATATTCTTTTATCTAAAAAAAGTAAACGTTTTACAGTTGAATTTCAATTTTCCTTATTCAATAAACTTAAGTGAAAAATACCTATAGGTATGCCAACAAAATTGGTACGATTGTGTAGAATGACAGTGACACAGTCTCAATGCTATGTTAAAGTTGAGAATCTCATCGCAACATCTTATATGCAGATGACATATGCGTGATTGGACTGAATAGCAACGAAGTGAAGTAAATACTTGATCAGTTAGTAGAGTTTTCAGCTTCTGTTGGATTTTTGTAGTGGCCACTATACGTTTGAGGGAGTGAGGAAGTTCAAATATATGAGTTCTCTTATCACTCACGATAACAGTGTGAGTGAGGATATTAAAGTGCGGCTGGCAGCAGGCAGTAGACTTAAAGCCATCTTCGCTTTGATCAAGGAATCCAATGATACCATCGTATCAGCGAAAATTGAAACGATCTGTATATACGCCTCGACATGACCACGATTGTACATAAAAATAAAAATAATAAAATCATTAAAAATAAACCAGATGAATCATGACCGAGAAGCCTTGGCCGATTTATAAATTGCAATCTTATAAAAGTTTTATTCCATTTGGAAAACGGTTAATTTGAAATGGAAAATTGTTAATTTTAATTCTAGAAAGTTTAATTCATATTCAACAATGGTTTAATTCGGTTTGGAAAAAATTTAATTTCAAATGAAAAAAGTTTCAGTGAATTTGGAAAAAAGTGCAATCTGTTTGGAAATAGTTTCGTTTATATTGGAAAAAGTTGCGTTTAACTTGGAAAAAGTTCACTTTAATCTAGTAAAGCTAAAGCTTTGCGCTGAATGTACCCATTGAAATTTAATAGAATTGAAGAGATATTACCGAGAGACATAATTTAGTTTATCAATATCCACGGTATAGGTAGGACCGAAAAGAGGGGGGTACAGGCGCTACATTTTACCGGAACCCGGAGGGCCCGAAAATCTTGAATTGAAAGACCCAAACTATATTTTATTTCCTTTTGTTTCTCATTTAAAATATATTAAATTCGTAACATTTTAAATTATTTTAATTTTTGTATATAAAGCAGCACCTGTAAAAATAAAACTAGCGTTTATATATTTATAAGTGTGAGTTTTCTGTGTTGTAGTTTTGTCAGTGATTTTATTTGATTATTGTTTTTTTTCATAAAAAGGGGAACCCCAAGTAAGTAAAATACTATTATGTATTTGTTTTTAATATCTGATATTTAATAATCAATAATAAATAAATAATAATGAATAATTTTGGTATGTTAAGTTATGGAATATCAACATAAATCTGGCGCTCAAAAGCGAAAAGAAAAAGTGGACAAAGAAAAGAAAGCTGCTGCTGCAAATAGAACGCTCGATAGTTTTGGATTTACGTTAACTCGACCAGGAAATTCTTTAAGCACGTCTACTGCAGAGAAAATTAATGAACAAATGGATGTTTCAGAAATACAAATTGTTGAAATTACATGTCGTTTACTGAAATAGTTAAAGATACAAATCCGAAATCTACTGGTGAGACACAAGTACATTTAAGCTCTGAAAGTGGATCATCATCATTAAACCAAAACGAAATCCATATTCAAAGTTGAAAATTTTGTTAGAATGAAACGAGAACCTCTTCAAAAAATGATACCACTGGATATGACGGTAATACCTTTCCAGTGCACATATTGAACCGACGCTTAAATAATAATGAAATGATTACACGGGACTGGTTGATATGGAGTAATGCAAAACAGGCATTGTACTATTTACCTTGCCTTTATCACTTGCAAATGGTTGGGAACCAGCATCAAAGGGATATAAAAAATTGTATAATCGAATACCAGAACACGAGAACAGCAATAATCACAAAATGTGTTATATGGAATGGCGCAATATGCAAAAAAACTTGAAAATAAATTCTACAATAAATAGATTATTAGTTCAACAAATACAAAATTAAACACAAATTTGGAAAGATCTATTAAAACGATTACTAGACGTGACTTTGTTCCTTGCTGAACGTGGATTAGCATTTAGGGGAAGTAGTAATTTAGTTGATGAGCCGACAAATGTGAAATTTCTTATGAATATTAGAACTTGTAAATCACTATGACCCTTTGCTAGCCGAACACTTGAAGAAAGTAAAGCAATCACAAATTGATAAGAAGCGGTTGCAGGTACATTATTTATCAAACGATATCCAAAATGAATTTATTTCATGCTGTGCCCAATACGTTATGAAGCGTATTTTGATCGAAAGAGAATCTTCTAAATATTATTCTTTAATAGTCGATGCCACTCCAGATTCGGCACATATGGAACACTCTACATTTATCTTACGACACGTTTCTATCAATAGCGACACCGATGAGTATGAAACAGTGCAACTTTTTACAATTCTCGAATTGCAACGATAAATCAGGAGAAGCAATAGCAGATTTAATAATACAAGTATTATCCAAACATAATATACAAATTGAAGATTGCCGTGGACAAGGGTATATGACAATGGTTCCAATATGAGTGGTGGTGTTCTTAGTAAAAATAGTCTTAGTAATATTATTAAATTTCGAAACAGGATTTCCTATTTTAGTTTCCGTATTGCATTGAGAAGCTTAATTGGTGGTAACGTAGTACCACCATCACCAAAATTGGCTACATAAACATCCTTCAAGAGCGTAATTTCTTCATAGATGTTTTCGCTGATGTCGTCGTTATAAATCTTCTGTAAATTTTTAAAATTTTGTAATAGCTCTATTTCATCTAAATCCATGAATCTCCACAAAACATTAAATTTTCTATTAATCTAGCCTGAAATCTGGTATTTATATTTTTAATAACACAGTCTAACAGAGGAAAAAAGATGTCGTTTTTAAATTTTTCTTCCTCATTTAGAGATTTACCATCATCAAGTGTGGTGCCATATCTTGCAGGCTTTCGGATTTTTCGCGTTGTTTTAAATTAACGCCCTATGCCTTTATCCTCCGCGTTAATTTTCGACTCATCTAAAATTGGCTGATACATATTTCTGATGTCTTTCAATCGATCCAAGAGTACGCTCTGATTAAGCACTTCAACATCTATTGTCGAACATCTCGCTTGCAAAACAGTGCTTACATTATTTATTGCAGTTAAAATCTGAAACCAAATATTGCCCATCAAAATATATTCAAAAGATTCCATATATTTATTAATTCCAATAAGATCTGCTTTTGTCTCCGATGTTAGGTTGGTTCTCACAAAATATTTTGTTGTATACCAGTAACAGTCGTAGCGGCGGAACGTTCCGTCAGTACTTTAGGCAGAGTTAAAAACGTTTTAAGACCGACGATGTGTTAAAATCGACTAACCGATTTAGGTATGTTATCAATCGGGTCAAGGTAAGCGAAAAATTGCGACTGAAAAATTGCAAGGAAAGCATGCATTTTTTAAAAATTGGAATTTAAGGTAAAAATAAAATAAAAAGTAATAAAGTATAATGTAAAATTGAATTAGATTGAAATATAAGCAAAAAAATAGAATTCGGTACTTCATTTTATTTAAAATTATCCTCAAAAAAAAAAAAATAGGGGCCCAAAATATGTTTTGTACCGGGGCATTAATAAAAACATTAGTAAAATGCAACTTTAATATATGTAGGCGGAATTGAAAGTTGTTTATTAAGATTATTGAACGCACAGTGGGCGACATGTATACAGATACAAAACTTTATAGTATTAATAGATAATGTTGTATTAACGATTTAAATAAATGCATCGCGGCAAGTGCGGTTCAATATTTATATTATGTAATATGGAGATAACTGAACATTCCTATATGATGACATTTAAATTATGTCCCATGTAATGAATCAACAAGTTTTATTTTCAATTCAAAATTGAAACCAACAATGTCTGTCAAGAATTATTGAGACAGACTTTCGGACAGTAATTTAATTGGGGGTTTGCGATGCCTTTTTCATGTTGCGCTTTACAAAAAATGATGATGTGAAATACTTCATCTTAATGTTTACTATGCGCGAAAAATTAAATATGCAAATATGAAATGTAAATTAGAGAAATTGAACAATGCGCCAACAAATGTCTGGTACATATTTTAATTTAGAAATTATTTTGCAGTACATTTTACCAATAATCAATAATCAGCGGCCAAACATTTATGATGTTCTGGTAGAGCTCAATCAAATAAATTTCGCAATATTATTTTACTATTTATTTATTTGTTGCGATTTTTTTTATCCGGGTCAATTAGAAAATGAAGTGGAACTATTAATCAATAATATACAACAAGCAGCATTGGATAGCACCTCTGTAATCCAAAACAAGGAGCGTAATAATTTCATTTATCCAGTCGAAATCAGGGAGTTGGTTAATGAAAAACGGAAAGCAAGGAAAACCTGGCAGAGAAACCGAGCACCACAAAGCAATAGAATTTTTAATTACCTCTGCAATAAGCTTAAGCAAAGAATTAGAGAACTAAAAAATGAATCGGTCACCCGTTATCTTCGTAGCCTTACAGACAGTAAAGAAACTGAGTATTCTCTATGGGAAGGTACAAAAGCATTAAAAAGACCAAATTATCAAAGACCGCCAATAAAAATAGAGGGAAATTGGGTACCAAGTGCCAAACAGAAAGCAGCACTGTTCGCATCTCATCTTGAAGAAACGTTCCAACCATATGCTAGACAATCGGCGGATGAAAATATAATACCAGTGCACATGGAGGATTGTAGGGAAATACCACCTATAACTCTACGAGAGTTGAAAGATCAAATTAACCATAATATAAATACGAAAAAATCTCCTAGCTATGATTTAATTACAGGTGAAATAGTGAAGGCACTTCCTGAGAAAGGGGTGTGAAAACTTCTTCATATAATCAACGCTTCATTTCGACTGAAATATGTACCTCTGCAATGGAAATCAGCAGAAATAATTATGATACCAATACCGAACAAACCATCTAATCATCAAAAGTCATGTAGGCCAATTTCTCTGCTTAAAGATTTCTCTGCAAATCAGTTCGGATTTAGAGAAAACCACTCCACCATATAGAGCAAATTCACAAGATTACGCAGATTACAAGTATTATTGAAGATGCACTTGAAAATAAGAAAATATTAAGCTCAACAATATTTCTGGATTTTGCACAGGCCTTCGATAAAGTATGGCATTCTGGATTGGAATATAAACTTCATCGAGATTTGCCAAAAGAATACTTTCAGATATTGAAATCTTACATTGATAACAGATATTTTTGCGTTAAATGTGAAGAAGAATTTTTCGAGCTAAAGAGGGTATTTGTAGGAGTTCCCCAAGGTAGCGTGCTGGGGCCAGTCTTGTATTTACTTTACACAAGCGATTTACCAAACACAAGCGGGACAACAATAGTAACATTCGCGGACGATACTGCAATTTTAGCTACTGCGGGTATAAAGTAGACGAAGCAACCAGAAAACTGCAACGGGCTACGAACCAACTAAGTAACTGGACCAAAAAATGGCGCATTAAGCTAAATGAAGAAAAATGAACGTACGTTAACTTTACCAATCAAATAGTTAACTGGATACCAATAGAACTAAAATCCAAACAAGTTCCCTATGCTAACACAGCCAAGTATCTTGGCAAGACTCTCGATGCTAAGTTAAAATGGAAAGAGCTCAATAAAAAGAAACAGGTGGAACTACACATTAAAAATAGAAATATGTGTTGGCTAATTGGAAGATATTCAGAGCTGTCAATACCTAATAAGTTAATAAGCTTTTCTTTAAATTTGATTAGAGAGTGTATACTTTTCGAAAAATGAAAAAAAAATATGGGCATTGGGCATTACACTATCACGGAAATCACAGAACAACTAAATTTAAAACGATTCTCATTTTCTGTTGCTCTTTCGTCAACGCCATGGTTGTAATTATAAAGAGTGATCCAATACGAGGTAGTTTTTCCAATTGGGATTCTCATTGGGATTCATGCGTCACAACTGTCATGTTCATATGACATTCGTGTTCAGTATTCATTGACATTTCACCATGAATAGACTTACGCGAGAATAACGTTTACAAATTGTGGAAATTTATTTCAAAAATCAGTGTTTAGTGAATAATTGTTGTCGTGATCTTCGACCATTTTATGGTGTTTATAATCGTCCAACTGAACTGAACAACGTGCCACATAGTAGGCCAAATCATCCATTCCCAAGAAAGGGACTCGTGAATTGGCCTCCAAGATCTTGTGAGCTGACGCCGTTAGATTACTTTTTATGGGGTATCTGAAATAACGTAACACGCGTAATATCGGCCGAAATGCTCGAAACAGTTCATCTAAGAGCCGCGGACAACATTTAAAAGAAATTATTTTAAAACATTAAATGTCATAAACCGAACTTACGTCAGAAATACAATTTTTGATTATTAAATTGATTTTAATTCGTTTTATATCAAAAAAACTTCCGGAAGCTCTTATTGGATCATCCGTTATAACTGAACTTAAAAAACAATAAAAAACGCAAACACGATTAATTTAAACCGAATACTAGATGAAAAATTTAAATTTTGGTTGTGTTTCCTTGAGACAATCTTAATTTCGTTCCTTTCCCAAGCACACTATATACCTGTAATCTTTAAATTTATTGTTGTTCTTTTGTTCGACATTATACCGATTTGTATTGTTTTGCCGTATCCCGAATATAAAATCCAGAATTTCCAATGCATCATTAAAACTCAGGAACTATCGAAATAAAGTAATCAAAAATGTTGTACTCAGTCGATTATAATATTTGATAAGATATAGATCTATTTGTTAAGACCATCACGCATTCATGGTCTATAAAGAGGGTTACGATTTTAAATTTATTACACAAACAAAACTTTATTGAAATAAATTATGTATTTTCGAAAACTAAGCATTCCATCATTTCATTGATTAGCGCCATTTATATTGATGATTATCGATTATTACCTAACCGATTTTGAAATCCCTCTATTACAATTTTTCTTATCGATCTTTTCCAAAAATTTACATAAATAAATAATTTATTTTTAATTCCATAAATATTTACAAATTATCTATAATAAATATTTAAAAAGATAAAACAAATTATCGAAATGTTTTAAACAATTTATTACATACACACACACATATGTATATATGTATATATGTTTATTGATCGATTGATTTGGGAACCACTCGTTATACGCGTCTGTATATATAGATAATATTGTGCCCAATTAGCATATCTCGACCTAATCGGAATATGACACCTATATATTTATATCATCTATGGAAGCGACATTTCTCGTTTATATTAAAAATTTAAATGAAAATAAATTGTCAGCGGTATCCTTATATTGCCATTCGATAAATCAAAATTATAATTTGAACGCCTAATAAAATTTATTTATAAAAAATGAAATACAAAAAATTAATAATTTATAATCATAATCATTAAACTTTTACCTTTCGGACCAAAAAAAAAACAAAAATCAAAAAAGAACCAGTACAGACATAAGGAGAGATGACTACTCCAAGAAATAATATAATTTTTTTTTATATATTTTAAAATCGTTATCGTCTCTGTACTCTGTATGTATATACCTTAAATGAAACATTCAACGCATTTCTTTATGTAATTTGTTGCTGGGATTTATTTATATTTAATAATATAATATTATTAAATAAAAAATAAAAACATTCAATAAGATACAGAAAGGTATTACCACCCGCTACGTTTTAGGACATGTTTATTAACTATTTCACGCTATTTGACATACATATTATAGACTTGGTATTCGTATGCCTGAGGTTACAGTACAGTACGCGATAAAGATGTCTCTTTAATTAAAAAATATCAATTTGCAAGTACATACATACTTAAACTCTAGTGGACATTTCATAAGAACAAAAGTAGGTTCTAGAAATTGTTTCAAAACGCATCTGAGCGGCTTATGCTGGCTTATCAAGATTATCCATATTCATTTTGAGCCAGTTGTATTTGGCCATATTATTACGTAATATTACTAAATGTATTTCAAGTGGTAGCCTTTTATAACCTTTCAAAGGTCAAAAATTTGCAGTCCATATTTTTGGTTTTAAGGAATTGAAATATTTTTGTCTTTTAACGTTTTCTTGTTGATGCGAGCTAGAACAAAATTCTGGGATAACGTCCAATCGCTATCCGGAGTTTTTGTACCACTTGGAAGTTATACTAAACATTATACTAAATTTTTTCATATAGTAAATGTATTAGTGTTTATATAAAATAACATACATCGGGCGAATTCATTTTATTTTGTAATTTAAGTTTTAACATTTCAAGGCAATTAATAAATCACAATAAATTATTTAAAAACCATTTTTAATTACATTAATTACATAAATTGATAATTTAATTAATATTTAGTTTACATATTACAAATAAGTTGCTTGATAAAAAGTAAACATTAACTATAGACTATATATTTTATATTTGGAAGTTCAGGAATTTCTTACGAAAAATTTCTTATGCCCATGAAGACAGCTAGAATAAATATTTTAATTTAGGCAATACGTTTCTACATTTGTAAAACACGCTACAGTTTATCTACTTTGAAAGTTTGATATCCAAATATCCAGATGTTTAATTTTTATAACAGTTTATCGTATTTGAATATCAAATCTCCAAGGTAGATTATTATAAGAAATTATTCATAAGAAATTCCTGAATTTCCAAATTCATATAAAATACCAAGTCTATAATACTTAGTGTTTACTTTTTATTAAGCAAGTAATTTATATTATGTATAGCAAACTGAATTCTAATTAAATTATCAATTTATGTGATAAATATAAATAAAAACGATTTTTCGAATAATTAATTGTGATTTATTGGACTGAATTTGACTGAAATTATATATTTAAAATTAAATCAATTCGCCCTAATGTACTCGGATGTTATTTTATATAGACAGATTAGATCGTTATAATTTTACTATATGAAAGAAGTTAGTACAATTTTAGAAAAAAACTTCATTTTCCTATATAGGCGGATGAAGTTTGCACTATAAGTTTACTAACTATATATATGACATAATTTAGAATAAAATTAGTAAAATCTTCACTTTGTGAAGTGTTGTTTTTGTTTCTAATTGATGGTGCTATAAATAGTTATTTAAGTAATAATAGTAAATGTTCGAATCGCTACTCAAGCAATTTTTAGCCCTCAATCAGTTAATGTCAATTAGTTAAAAAAATAGTTAAAAATTAAAATTTTGTCAGGCAATCAAATTTTTCGATTGATTTATTTACTTTTCATAGTCTGAATTAGAAATATCAGTGAAATATATTAAACACTATATACTCGTATTTACCATTTATTAAGGTTTAGGCTTAATCAACCGTATATCTTCAAATTGAAAATGAGGTAGCCGTTTCCTGGTTATCGTTACCCCAATTACATTTTACTGTTTATAACATATTTTAACATCACCAGTGGTCTAATTCTGTAAAAACAAGATAATGTGAAAAAACGAAACATTGAAAAAGTTTACACAAAAAAAATTTACACAATTGCTATCTTATTTAGGTTAACTGGTATTCTATAAAACAAAGTAGTCAGCGTGTAAATTTTTTCTTGCTGAATAATTTTATCGTGTCTAAAACCACTTTGACGTTTTGTTAGTGTTTCATTTCATAATATAATATAAAGAGTAACAAGGACAAACATGGTTTTTTTGTTCGGCACTAGCCCGCCTTCTTCGTGAAATTTTAGTTTTATATTTTAAATTTTTATCCGTGAAAACGAACTACACAAGATAAATTGTATGTGTAATTTATTGACGTTTAAAATCTTACCCATTTTTTAATTTATCTTGGTGTAAAGTTATAGAATACCATTTTGGTATGAAAACGTGTAAAGCACTCGTTTTCGCGTTTTCACGTTATCTTATTCGTTATAGAATTAGGCTACAGTGGCCTAATTCTGTAAAAACAAGATAATGTGAAAAAACGAAACATTGAAAAAGTTTACACAAAAAAAATTTACACAATTTCTATCTTATTTAGGTTAAATGGTATTCTATAAAACAAAGTAGTCAGCGTGTAAATTTTTTCTTGCTGAATAATTTTTTCTTGCTGTGTCTAAAACCACTTTGACGTTTTGTTAGTGGTTCATTTCATAATATAATATAAAGAGTAACAAGGACAAACATGGTTTTTTTGTACGGCGCTAGCCCGCCTTCTTCGTGAAATTTTAGTTTTAAATTTTTTAATTTTTATCCGTGAAAACGAACTACACAAGATAAATATTGTATGTGTAGTTTATTGACGTTAATTTATCTTGGTGTAAAGTTATAAAATACCATTTTGGTATGAAAACGTGTAAAGTACTCGTTTTCGCGTTTTCACGTTATCTTATTCGTTATAGAATTAGGCTACAGGTGTATTATAGAAATAATTTCAAGAAAGTGCGTCTCTGAAAGCGTTTCTTTTTCCTATTTGTTGAAATTGACCGATTTATTGATTTACAGTGTTGATTTTTGAAGACATTTTATAAGCTGTTATGTTATCATATATCAATGATAATCCGTTTTTCCGAGAAGCAGCTTAGAATTTTTGAAATTATAATACCCTGAAAAAGCTTATTATAATTAAGCTTCTAGTTTGGTACTTGGAATTGGAGTTATCCGATTTTGGCAAACATTATTTTGTAGTAAAACGCATTCTTTATTCACAAGTGAGACTTTTATTTTAGTATATAAAGTACATAAGCTATATGATTAAGTGTGGAACACTATATTCGACAAATATCCTCAACGGCTATAATAGCTCGCAGTCTCCCTTTTTTAAAGAAAAGTTTCTTTATAATTCTTTGTTTATAATTTACATATAACAATATGTTCAAAGAAATAAGTCGCACGGTATCAAATAGCGGCCGTAAATACACAAAATTACAAAGTCGTATTATTACGTTAAGATTTTAATAACTGTTTCACTGGCAATTTATTATTATTATTATTCTGGTCAATGTATATAGATATAAAACACAAATACTTTTGAAACATAAACAAATTTAATTTAGGTAACCTTTGTTTGTGTCACTTTTTGGAGGGCACGGTATAAGTAAACCGATGAGCAGAATTGGAAGAAACTGAAAACGTAAGATGTGTAAGACAAATTAACTGAAAGCTTTTAGATTCGATTTACCCATGATTTAAATTTTACTTTAATTAACGTGTTTCACCAATGATTCAACTACAGTGCCGATTTCAACTTGATTGGCTAACAATATGCTGCTTCTACAAATGGTCCTACTCTATACACACCAAGAATGTAATTATATATATACTTAGATTAAGATTAACATAAATGTTATATACTGTAGAGCCAAGCAAAAATATAAGTCTTGGCAGTCGCTTACAATTTGTCATTCGGATAAAAACCAAATTATGAAAATTAAAAATTAAATAAAAAATAAAATTTAAGTTGTATATGGTGATGTTATTTATTTTTACGTGAGTGTCAACGTCAGTCGGTACGTGAGTGATAGTTTGGAACGGAAGATTAATGCCAACAAATATAGATATAGGTAATAGAAATCTTTTAAATTCAAAAAATACATAATTTGCTAAGTTATTGGCTTCAAAATGTAATGTAAATGGAACAAGAATCTTCTAAACTACCAGTGATCACTCAAATTTATGACGTTAATGTTATGTTGTGCAAAAGTTTTATATATCTAATGGTCGAAGAAGGTTTAAGGACATCATGATACAATTTCGAATTGGATGAAGATTAGTGTGACATATACACACACATCTACTATATACGCACACATTCCAATAAATTTTTAAATTCTTTTAAATAGAGTTTAAAGTGGCTATTTTAAAAGTTGCGTTATTTAGTTATTTTAAAAATAAATAGTAAATGATTGGCGATTTAGTAAAATTAATTCGATTTCGCTTTAAAATCGTATTAAAATTTGAAATTTTGCCACGTAACGTGACAATGGCTGCACGATCTCTATAGCCATAGTTACCCATTGTTGTTCATTTTTTTATACTTGCTGAAAGCTTTTTGCATCAGAAACCATTTTAAATTTGTTTTAAATACGTATTTGTTAACAACAAATAATGATTTTCTGAATACGACTCGTGATAAACTAAAAATATTAAAAAAACTCATTTGCCATTATTTTTATTTTTATTAAAAACATATTTGCCATTATTTTTATTTTTATTAAAAACATAACGACCAAAAACATTAGGCCTCTAGTATATGTATGAGATTTATCAATTTAATCTCCATGGAAATTTCAAACCTGAATGTCGCTGGATCTAATTTTTATGCTTATTTAAGTTACACGCAAGTACAACGATTATTCGCTCCAACGCACAAAAATCTTGCGTATAAATTAAAGATGGACGTCTATTGGTACATTTTCGCACAGCTGTCAAAAAAATGTTGAATATTGCGAATGTTTGAAATTTGAATGTTACGTTTATTCTTTTATTTTATTTTTATGTGTTGAAATTTTCAAAATTCAATTAATATAACAACATTAAAGATTATAAGGCGGGTTGCAAAACCGCATCGGATCAATTAATAGGACACTTGGAGTAACTAGAATTCATTTTTAAACAAATCAATGGAGAAACAAAGATTATAATAACACAATTAATTAATCTATGAACTAAAAACTGTGAATAAAAAGTAAACGAATTTTGTTTCCGATCCCGAATGCACTTCAGAATTAGGTATCTTATATGGAGACTGGAGTTCATTCGGGTTTAAAAAAAAATCAAATCTTCGTTGTCCCGAAAAAAACGAGTAACCAAATTGATGTTTTTTTGTCTTTTTGTAAAGAGAAAAAGAGAGGTAACTATTGATAGTTTATGTTTATATTTACGAATTAATATAAATTTGAAAATTTAAAAATATGGAAAATATTGAACATCGTGCTGTGATTAAATTCCTTGTAAAGAAAAAAATACTTCTAAGGATATTGAAAGAAAAATGAAAAATGTTTACCGAGAATCTAGTCCGTCTTATAAAACAATAACGAAATGGATCTAGGGTATCCAATATCGATAGTGTCGATTTCGATATTGGATACCCTAGATCCATTTCGGAGATGGATCTCGGAAATATCGGACTTTCATGGTATCGAAAAGTATCGGAATTGGTTTGGCTCAGTATCGATATTTCGATATTGAAAATATTTTGTTCATTATCTTTACTGTCTATTCGTATCTCGATTCGTATGGAGAAAAAAAAACAATTAAATATTTAAAAATATTTTTTCTTCTTATGCATTTCTCTCTTCAATACTTTCTATTATGGAACATTAAAAAAATGTTCGTGAATACGGGCATGAGAGTTTTCAGTTTCATTGTCTGTGTCGCACTTGACTGTCATAAATTGGTTGAGAAACCTTTTTAAAGGTGATTTAAGCTAAATTAAAGGGTTTTTCGTGACGTACGTTTAGCATAAGCGGTAACGGTACTGGTAAGTTAAGTATCAAAATTCAACTGTTATTTCCTTCACACCAATGAATTTCATCATAATTTACAGAGAAATTTCATTGTGATTGTTGTAATTAATTACAGTTTTATATTTTTATTTTATCATCCTTATGGTCAAATAGAGACCCATGTCACAATTTCAAGATTTCAAAGGAGGCGCTGCCACAGGCGAAAATCATGTGTGGTTTTATTTTTTGCGAGACAAAAAAAAACAACAAGTTATGTGCAAAAAATGTGGAAAGGTACTGAAATCAACTGGTGGCAGTACCACTGGTCTCCATATGCATCTGAAAACGAGCCACAACATTGTTTTGTTGAAAAGAGCATTGGCTATAGACTCGGAAGCATCGACGTCAGCGGTTGTACAGCCACTCAGGAAAACGAAAACAGCAATCACCGACTATTTTAAAAATCAACGAGATAACACTTTACCTGCGGTTTTGTCCAGACTGGTTGCCTTGGATGGACTGCCCTTCAGCGTGTTCATTACTTCTTCGGAATTGCGAATGTGTCTCGAGGCTCGCGGGTTTGAAGTTTCAAAATCAGCAACCACAATTCGAAATATGGTGGTGGATTATGCAAACGCCCTTCAAAAGATGGTGAAGTGTGAGCTGACCCTTCTCCGTTGTCAAGGAATTCAATTCAGTCTAACGTTTGACGAATGGTCTTCGATTAGAAATCGTATAAATACTTAAATGTGGAAGTGCTCACCAGACAGATTTTTGGAATTTTGGACAGGGTTATGGGGTCGTGCCCTGCAGAGAAGTGCATTGAGCTGGTGCAAGAAGTGCTGCAGAATTTTGATCTGCATTACCACCGGGACATTGTGTGCATCTACGATGCATCGGTTATGCGGAAAGTGGGACGACTGAGCATATGCGATCAACCACTTTGCATTGTTCACGGCATTCACTTAGCTAGAAACAGTTAATTGCCAAAGTGCGCATCATTGTCAAGTTATTTCGTCGTTCTCCAACAAAAAACGATGAAACGCTGGGAAAGTATACAACCGATGAATTTGGCAAACCCATCCCATTGGTCCTGGATATGAAAACACGATGGAACAGGACCAACAGTGCCCGGTATACGCAAGTTTATTGTTAAAGTACGTGAAACTGGGTTCATTGTTGATGCGCCAAGACGTGAGCGTGCTCGTACAGTGCGTACACCCGAAAATATCGAAGCTGTGGCTGAGAGTGTGCGTGAGAATCCAGCAACATCAACTCGTCATCGTTCTCAAGAATTGAACGTTTCACGCACCAGTTTACGTCGAATTTTGCGAAAAGATCTCGGAATGACGCTTTACAAAGTTCAATTGGTTCAAGAGTTGAAGCCGCATGACCATTCGCTTCGTTTTCACTTCGCTAGATGGGCCAATGAGATGATGTCGATTTTACCAAAAAAAATAATCTTTTCGGATGAAGCTCATTTTCATCTTGGTAGGTACGTTAATAAGCAAAATTTCCTTATTTGCGGCTCAGAAAATCCACACATAGTCTTACAGTAGCCAATGCACCCATTACAAGTGACTGTTTGGTGCGCCTTGTGGAGCGGAGGCATCATTGGCCCATATTTCTTTGAAAATGAGGACGGCGAAACCATTACGGTCAATGGAGACACCTATCGCACTATGATAACCGATCTTTCAACATGATGGTGCAACTTGCCACAATCGATTTTGTCAATTGGCCGGCAAGAAGCTGCGATTTATCACCATTGTTCTATTGTCTGTGGAGCGCCGTTAAAGACAAGTGTTATGCCGATAAACCAGAGACAATAGAGCATTTCAAGGCCAACATTCGTGATGCCATCGCCGAGATACGACCCCATACATTCAAACAAGTGCTCGAAAATTGGTCCGATCGAATGGGGTACTGTAAGGCCAGCCGCGACAGCCATATGAATGAAGTAATATTCCATCTTTAACCGGAACAATTCTATTTCACAACAAAAAAATAAATTTGGCAACATTTCAATCCGTTTTTGTTTTATTGCATTTTTAAATTTAAACTTTTAAATGGCCCACCTATTTCATTTACCATTTCATTTTAAATTTTTCGAACAAAAAAAAAAGAAGATATAATTACTGTACATGCTTAGATTGTCTTTTGCAGATGTAGCTAATTATGACAGGTGTTGAACTTGGCTATTACAATTAATAAACCTTTATATAGATGGCTTCATTCAATTATGCTTTTAGAATTCAAAAGTGGAAATCCGTACTTTTTTGTTCGTGTATTCCTTTGTATTTGTAAATAATCTTTGGTTCCGTTCACACATTCCGATTATTTTGTTCTACTAATCACTTTCTTTAAAAATTACGGATCATCAAGTTGGCAGGAAAAATTCGTTATTTTTAAGGAAAGTTATTGGTAAGTGCAAGTTTTTTTAATACGCCACAAGAAATAAAAGTTTTTCATTATTTTAATTTTTACCGTTATTTAATGTAGAAACAAATTTTAGTTTTATTATTAGCAAATATATGTAATTTATTATTATTTGTTATTTTTAAATTATCAAAAAAATATATAAATTCGATACGGGCATAAATATAGATGTGCGATGCGACCATAGGGCTCGCATAAATCTCGGTTAGGATGAGAAAATAAAACCATCTGCGATTTTAAAAAAAACTTAAAAAAAATGGCCAACAATAAGAAAATACCTCTTTCTATTTAGCCTATCACATAACTTTCTATATAATATTATAAATTCGCGTAATGTACCTCGTATAATAAAATTCAATATTAACAAATAATGTATATAACAACAACAATAACAAATTTATAAATATATTGAATTTTAATCTTCTGTAAATATTTTATTGATTATAATAATAAATATAAATTTTATAAATCAAAAGTAAAGAAAAATATATACTCGTAAGTATTATTTTTTATAAAACTAAATTAAAATTTATTATAGTGATATGAAATAAAAATTTATATAAAAATAAAAAATAAAATTTATAATTAATCAGATTTTAATTTTTACTAATTCGACAAATTTATGGAAGTTGCTTTTTGTTGTATAATCAAACAAAAAGTAACAAAAATAAAATCGATAATAAATATTAAAAATAAATAAATTAAAAAATAAAAAAAACCGATGAATAAATTATTATTTATTTATAAATATTAGTGTGGATTAAAAATTAAATGCATTTCGTTTTTACATACGTATATAGGTATAATACGAGTACATATACCGAAAATGAAAAACTTTTGGATCACACTAATATCTTCGAATTCAATACAATAAATAAAATTGGAGGAGTAGAATTTCTGATTTTGGTTGTCTTTTTAGGTAGCAATATATCGTAGATTTATTAAGATAAATTTCTTAAATATCGTATGCGTATTTATTTATTTAAATTTATTTCTATAATCTCGAATCTCAAATAAAGATCAAATTCAAATTGGGAAATTTATTTGTTCGGGCTGGTTATAAAGATGCAAACTTTTTTGTTTTGTTTTGTCTTGTCTTGTACATATACATGCATATATTGAAATGGTAAACGTTTGGTCTTTAAACAATTCTAAGGATTATTATTTTTATGTGTATAGTAGATATTGGATAATCTACATTTGTACTGGATGATAAATCATTTTATAACTTAATTTATTTATATTAGGTATTTATACCGTATCATTGTCGAGAGGTAAGTTTTATTTTTATTTATTGGGATGGTACGAATGTTAAATATTATTATCCTCATAATATAAGTTGGTCATACTACATATTTCTAATTCATTTGTCCCATTTTCCATCAATGGGCGGTTTCACGTTTCCCAACATGTTGTCATCACTAATAGGTATCACATTATATGATGCATATGATCCCATCATAAATTTGAGCTGAATGAAACCAATTGATTATTTGTCAAGTTGTTTGTCCCAGAGGTCGGCATCGAAAATTAAACTTACCGTTCATTTTCATTCAAATGTACATTTAGCCGAGACACATCGAAAAGCGAATCCGATGCAGTTTCATGCGAATTATGAAAAAATTATTTTTGTTCACCATTTAATTGTTACAGTGCACTCACAATGCAAAACTTTTTACTTTTTACTAACAAGTTTGTATGAATTTCATTTTGAGAAAAAAAAATGTTTAGTTCGTTATGTTGGTGAAAATTTTTTAGAAAAAGTTAACGAACTCCTAACTTTTGCCTTAAGAATTGAAACGAATGAAGTTAACAACATTTTAAAATAGGCGCCAACAAATATTTTTCGTTAAATGTCAGCATAACATAACCCCACAAAAAAATAATTTATAATTTTCTATTTAGTACACTGTCTAAATACTATTATAATTAATTGTACTACAATTTGTATTACAAAATTAATTTTTTTTAGAAATACGAGGTCAAAAAAACTCTTATTAAATATATAGAGCTTAGAAAATTAAATGTCACAATTTTTGTAAACAACTATTGTAAACAATTCTTAATAATGATGAAATTGGTTTCAATTTAATTGTCTGTTTCATTGTGCGAGCTTAAAAAAGACTAAAGCCGAAAGGCATAAGTAAAAAGTAAAAAGATTTTTCATTGTGAGAGCTCTGTTAATCGGACTAAAATTTGAATAAAAGCAAATTCATATAAGTCACTAGTGAATCCGATTATAAAAAACTACTTGGCATCCAGGAATTCGTCAATACGTTAGCACAATATTGGCTTAGTTTTTGAATTAATAAATTATTAATAGCAAGCTCTATAATCAGTTCTCCTGCACTATTGCAACCGGATTATCACAAAGTCTTCACGCTAATATTGGTTATTCGCCAATTTAGGAAACTTAAATTTATATACATATTTAAAATCACTTTGAGAATTTAAATATTTTTTTCAACGACTTATGGGGTTCATACATTCAACGATATTTTGAAGATTAGGTCATCTTGTAAAAAAATGAGAAACAACATTGAAAAATAATTCAAGAAAAAACGAGACAGAACTTCATCTTTTTGAAAATCAACAGACGAAACCATAGAAACAAACCTAAAATTATGGTGTCTTTTACAGTGCAAGACAAACCCAGTCATCTTTTTACTAAAAGAAGACGAAAATACGTCATTATTTCGCTATAAAAATGCAAATACGCACGTTTAAAAGTAGTGAAATAATACCTACGTTCATTACGTATTTAATTTTTTAATGCTTAGATCTTGTAAAAGAAAATTGCGTAAATTGCTACAACGTATTTTTATCTTCATTTCAAAATCATGAACTTTTCCTAACCTCAAAGTTTTGACATACATTTTTCCTACAATCTACTATACCATAGTGGAGACAATGATTTTGTCTCGCTTGCTTAATAGTAATTTTTATTCATGCTATCTTGGTTCAAGATGACCTAATCGGCAAAATTACGTTGAATATAAATCAGCCATTAGTTTATTGTTCGCGACGTTATAGACACTTTCAATTTACATGAATTAGCTAAATTCAAATTAAATTTCCGATTGGAGAAATTTTATTTTCGTTATGGGTAGGTTTCCAATTTTACAATAAACCATAATTATGTAATGCTGTATAAGATAGCATAAAATTCTCAACAGAAAAAATGTATTTTTTCTATTCACCACCAGAAGCAGCACTATAGATAAAGAGAATTTTTCTTCTGTAATTTTATTAACTAGCAGAAAAATAACGAATCTGTTCATTTATTTATAAGAATTTTTGTACCTAACAATTACATGTTAGCAGAAAATTTGTACACTCTTATTAAATTATTCATTATTCATTATGCCGTATTGTTTTTCTGGTAGCTGGGATCATAACACACCTACAGGAGCAGTTTAAGAAAAATTGATCGAGTCAGTCCAAAAATTTTTGAAATCTCGGTCATATGGAATTTTAAAGTATTTTAACCATAATATATGGAAATACCGTTGCTTTATGGTAGCTGCGATCTCGGATTTATATAGTAATCTCTCTCATATTGGGTTTCATCTTTCTATATCTAATAACTTTCATCTCAGAGGTACCATACGTGATCATACGAAAACAATCAATTAGGGAAATCAATCATATTTGTTGGGATGCGCAAGAATGATTTATTTTTTACATTGGCGTTCTCGTGAAGTATTTAAAAATTGAAGAAAAGAATTATCTCTTTCTTTGCAACATAAAGGTATTTACATTTTTTTAAATGGAAAATTAGGCTACTGAGTGAAATACATACACACATAAATTTATCGAAATACATACATATAGTATATGTATAGGTACATATTTATTTTATCAATATCAATAATAATGCCATTACTGGACCTTTGCTTTGTCAACAATTTGGCTCCAACGGTTTCGATCCTGAGCTTGTTCTTCATACTGTCTTAGAGCCATCGTCGACTGCAACAACCTCTGCGCCTACCATATAGTGGCTCTTCTTTCAGAGATCGCTCCAAAATTCGTTCCGGATCAACACGCAGAAGGTGACCGAGCCAGCGTACTCGCTGAGATTATTTCATATACAATATCGGGGATCTTCATCAAATCTCTAATCTCGATATTGTACAGAGCTCGGTATGTACCATCTACATCGCATTTTGGGACCCCCTTGAAGTTATCGCAGTATTTCATCTATATTTTCATAACGATTAAGTTTGAAACCTTGTTGGCCACAACTGTACCAGCGGTGATATTTTTTTAAATTTTGGAATTTCCGCAATTTTATAATGTTGTGCCGCCTTTGGCAACTTTTCAAAGAAGAAAATATATTAACTAAGACTCCCTTAGTACCGGGGAACGAAATGGGAAGAGTCTAGCATTAAATCCTTTTACTGATTACTGGTATAATGGAAATTCAATATAAAGGAGTATCTGTCATCTTTTGCATTTTGATTATATGTTCAAATTCAGCTTGAATGGGTCCATTTAACCACAAAGAGTACCAGGCCCCTAGTAACTATAATTTTGTATAAGAAGATATCTCTAGAGAGTCGTGTTGGTCGTAAACTCCATTTAAGACTAAATATAATCACGAGACCGAAAGCAAAAGAAGAAAGAACTCTGAATAGAGAGTTAAACAGTACGTGAAACCACTAAGAGGTTAAACCCAATGAACCCGAACTTGTAAGAAAAGAGATTCATTGATATAATAACTGCTTTTATCAAGGAAATATGATATGCACTTTTATTATCGCATTGCGATGTGTTATCAATATACTACATTTGTAGATGTTTGTCAATGATTTTATATGGAGCTACTTTCGCATTCACTTATGTATGTTTCTTAAGGAACTATAAACATATCTGACAATATGATGACACATGTATCGTTTATGTTTAATAAATGCAGTGTGAGTATCGATCTAATCGGCAATGAAACGATTTGAACCAAGGGGTCTAGTACATGTGCGAGGGATTACATGTGATTATATAAAATTACATATTCATCCATGGACGTTTTATGTATGTTCTATGAGTTAAAGCGTACTGTAAGCATATACCTGATCCATATACCTGAGGTTGAAGTCAGGGGAAACCCTGATGGAGGATCGTATTCTGACGTGCAAATCGATTGTCAGAATTGGGTATAGGAGCGAATAACCAATCGAACCATGTAAAAACTGGTTCCCTACAAAGTTTCCCTCAGGATAGCTCGTGCATATTAATATTTGGGTAAAAAATCTTATCTGGTAAAGCAAATGATTAGAGGAACTGGGGCCCAAACGACCTCTGCCTATTCTCAAACTTTAAATGGGTAAGATCCTCTACTTTATTGATTAAAGTCATCAGAAGTTCTTTAATTATCATTATTTATATATAATAACAAAAGTTGATAACAACTTTTGGTAAGCAGAACAAGCGCTGTGGGATAACCCAATAACCTCTTTCGATACCATGAAAGATTTTTCTGAGACTGCGCCTGTAGGTGTGTTATGATCCCAGCTACCATAAAAACAGCATGGCATATTGGTTACAGGGGGGTATTCTCATACATTACAGTCCATGGTTTAATATTCAAATGGTGTCATGTCTCAAGGTATTTTGATAATAAATAAACCAACATTCAGTATCCTTTGTATGTCAATATCTTTTAGAATTTTTACCAACACAATTATCAACACGTCCATATGGTTCAATAGTACCAACACTTGGAACCTAAAATTATTTTAAACCATAAAATTAACATTAATCTTATAATTAATTACATACAAATAAATGTATTTATTATTTTTACAAATCAATTTCAAATTTTGACAATTTTTTGACATATTTCGCAAAGATACACAAAAAAAAAAAATTGAGCACAATTTATTTTGTTGTTGTTGGATTTTTCATCGATTTAAATTTTTTTTAATTTGGAGGGAAATAGAAATCAACCATAGTTCTTCGTAGCTGAAGATATTTATATTGTTAGACAATTAGAAGACAGCAAGTGGTTATTTGAGAATACTACATAATTGTTTAGTAAATTGGGATTTAATATTTAAATAATTGAAAAAACTAGTTATTTCTGTTATCACATGTTTGTATTTTAAATAAATAAAATAAAATATATCTATATAAACGGTGTTATTTTTAGAGGTTCACAACTTTGAGTTGGCAACACTGCTTTATTTGACAACCCATTTAACAGCTGATAGTTGCTTTTTGTTTAGTTTGGTTTGACGTTTCATTATGACTAGACTTACATCAGAAAAACGCTTGCAAATTGTTAAATTTTGTTATCAAAATAATGCTTCTGTTCGTCAAACTCGTGCACTTCGTCCATTTTATGGCGTACATAATCGTGCTTCAGAGAGGCTAATGCGAATAATAATAGATCGTTTTCGGACTACGATTTCTCTTAATGATAATGTGCATCCCGTGAGATGCCGAACAGTGCGCAGTGAAGAAACAGTAGCCGCTGTACAGGAAACAAATCTGCAACTGGGGTTGTGTCTTTATGGAAGATTTTACGAAAGGATCTTAGCTTAAAAGCTTTCAAGATTAAACTTGTGCAGGAATTAAAGCCAACCGACCATCGTATGCGCCGCCAATTCGACGAATGGGCTGAAGCACAAATTGATATTGATGTTGAAATTCCATTCAAAATTTTGTTCTCCGATGAAGCCCATTTTTGTTTGCATTGGTACGTAAATAAGCAGAATTGTCGCATTTGGAGTGAGGGTAATCCACAAGCTTTTGTCGAAACACCATTACATCCACAGAAAATTACTGTTTGGTGCACTCGATTATCTGGCATTAATCTTGCTGACATGTGGTTCCAACAGAACGGGGCCACATGCCATACAGTGCGCGCTACAATTGATTTACTCAAAGAAACTTTTGATGAAAGCATAATTTCGCGTAATGTGGCCAATAATTGGCCACCAAGATCGTGTGATTTAACCCCATTGGATTATTGTCTTTGGGATTATGTAAAGTCACTTGTCCACGTCGATAAACCAGAGACAATTGAACATCTGGAAATCAACATTCGAAGAGTTATTGGCGAAATATGACCGCAAATGCTGCGAAAAGTTTGTGAAAATTGCGGTGTTCCAGATTGCACCTTGTACGCACCAGCCGTGGCCGAAGTCATAAAATTTTCTATCCAATAAAGCCCGTTTCATTGATATTAAAAATACACTTCTTTGTTTTACTATGATTTAAACTTGTGTAACTCAACTGTAATTTGACGATTTATTAAGTAATTGCTTTAATACCTCTCCTTTTTTATTTGTACTATTTGTTCTTCCCGCTTTTCTTCTTTTGCCAGACGATCCATTTTGGCTTTATAACATTGCTTTTTCATTGTCAAACGACGTTTTTTAAGGTTAGGAGGTAGTTGGGTTTCATGTGACGCGATCTCCACATCCTCAATTGTCAAAATATCTTCTTACGGTGTATAAAACCACACATTCACGCCTACTTCATATTCCGAATTTCTAGACTTGTGCAAAATGATATTCATATTTTATCAAAAAATTGAAAACGAATTGACCCGCGGTTATACGAGTTAAATTATTCCACTTATAGATATTTAATCCAAAGCATGTTTACGCTGCATTGCTTGGGTGAATTCAATTTTTTGAAATACTTTGTTTGCTGTTCTAAATACGAAACCAGCTTATTTAACGAAACAAAGAACTGTTTATCGAACAAAATAAACCAAAAATAATACATACTAGTAAATTCACAATATTCAAATTTAATGGATTCTGTTGAAGATGGAAGTTTCGATAGTAAATGTTTAGAAATAGAAACAAATTGAAACGCACGCAATTATTAACAAATCGAATAAAAATACCATAAAAATGAAATAGAAATTGGAGATAACTCGAGCATTGGGCAGAAAAACGAATTACTTTATCCAAATTTTATTATATTTTGCATAAAAAATGAAATATTTGCCTCAATGGACAATAAATAATAATAATAAAACAGTGTTTAAAGGCCTCATACTGGCCCCTTCCTGTGTCAACAATCTGGCTCCAACGGTTTCGATCCTGGGCTTGGCCTTCATACTGTCTTAGACAACCTGAAGAAGCCAAGTCAGTCTCTACACCTCATTTGGGAGCTGTTTATAGAAAATTAAAAGTTTTATGGTCATTATGGGTTAAAATTAGCTTATTTTGATTAACCGTCTTACAATACAAAATAAATCGATAGACATTTTAAAATTATTGTTTTAGAAAATTTAAATTAATTTCTGATCTCCATCCCAAACAACATATATTATACGTATCAAGCTGGTACATTCTTTGTACAAATGTTCAGAACCGAAACAATCCCAACATCCACTTTGCACAGAATTTTACAATCCCAACACCCAGTTTGCATATAGATGTTTAACGCATAAATGCGTAGAGAGTAGAATTTCGATTCTATTACTTATATTGGGTGACTATCAGGGAGGATTTCGTCCGAATCGATCAGTCACTGATCAGGTCTTTTCGCTGCGAGTGATTCTATCTAAATATTATGAGACATCCATCTCCGTATATCAGGTTTTCCTGGATTTCCGGCAGGCCTACGACTCGATCAATCGAGAGAGTTTGTGGTCTGCCCTGGAATACCTAGGAATGCCAACAAAATTGGTACGACTGTGTAGGATGACAGTGACGCAGTCTCAATGCTGTGTTAAAGTTGAGAACAGGTTATCGACAATTTTTGCAGTTAACTCGGGTGTTCAGCAGGGAGATGCGCTGTCCCCGATACTCTTTAATCTCATGTTGGAGTACATCTTTCGTAAAACTGAAACACCTCAGCGCAACATCTTATATCGCCAGTCCAATCAAGTGCTTGCATATGCAGATGACATATGCGTGATTGGACTGAATAGCAACGGAGTGAAAGAAATACTTGATCCGATGTAGAGTTTTCAGCTTCTGTTGGACTCCAGATCAATGAGTCCAAAACGAAACACCACACGTTTGAGGGAGTGAGGAGGTTCAAATATTTGGGCTCTCTTATCACTCACGATAACAGTGTGGGTGAGGATATTAAAGTGCGGCTGGCAGCTGGCAGTCGTTCTTTATATCCTCTAAGGCCACTGCTAAAATCTAAACACTTATCAAGTGCCGTGAAGCTGAAGCTTTACAAAGCGTTGATCAGGCCCGTTGTTATGTTTGGATGTGAAAGTTGGGCGCTGACGGATGAGTACGAGAGATGGCTCCTTACATTTGAGAGAAGAATCATGCGTGTGATTTACGGCCCTAAACGCGAAATAGATGGTACATACCGAGCTCTGTACAATTTCGAGATCAGAGATCTGATGAAGATCCCCGATATTGTACATGAAGTTAGATCTCAGCGAGTACGCTGGCTCGGTCACGTTCTGCGTGCTGATCCGGAACGAATTGTGCAGCGATCTCTGAAAGGACAGCCACCATATGGTAGGCGCAGAGGTCGTTGCAGGCGACGATGGCTCCACGATGTAGAGAACGACTTGGCCTCTTCAGATTGTCTAAGACAGTATGAAGACCAAGCTCAGGATCGAAACCGTTGGAGCCAGATTGTTGATTCAGTAAGGGGCCAGTAATGGCCTTTAACACTGTTATTATTATTATTATTATTATTACTTATATTTGTTTAGCAACACTGAATACCATGCTCAACTTCAATTAATCAATAATTCAACTATAACCAGATTGTAATTCCAATTTATTAAATCAAATTTCAATGACTGATAGGCAAACAAAATTCATTTTTTTCTGACGGAATTAAAATTCATACCGACCTAACATATACTCGTAATAATGTTATAGATGTAATTGACCAAGATACAAATAATCAAATAGCATTTGTAGGAAACTGCATGTCGCAACTATGTAAAATTATCCGAGGAGAGGTATTTGAAAAATTGGAGTGATGTCATCATTTATTAAAAATTATATTTAAGTTTACATTTTCAAATTAAAATTTTCGTTATCAAATTTTATTAGAAACTTCACGTCGGTCCGTAAGCCTTTTAAACTCTCGATATGGCAAAACAACTATTAAATTTGAAAATTCCATCTAATACTCAGTTCAATAATTATTATGTTTATAGTAGATCACATAAATATATTTATGAGTATGGTACCATATGGATATTTTAACTGCTATATATTACTTTCCAAGTGATCTAAATATATTTACTTCGATAAAGATCAAAGAATTGTACAACCAGCGATTGATCGATCTCATTCACGTACACATTAAATTGAGTATGGAAATTTAGTGAACGAAGTCTATTCCGATGTCAAATCGAAAATATTCCATTTTATTGATCACCATCAGGTGCGGTAATTTTAAAATTTAGATTGATTCATTTATAGATTGAGGCAATACACATTACTTTATTATTTGTGTTATATTATGTATCCTGGAAATGTATACAATTATATAATGATATAAGTAATACATAGTTATAAATTATTTGCTTATTCTACTTTTCATATAATATAATAAAATAAACAGCATCAATAATTCTATCATAAATGTTTACTATAAACTAATATTATTACTAAATATATTTTCAATTTTCATCCATCATCTCATTTTGCTTACAAATTAAAATAAAAAATTAAACCGACTAATCAAATCAAAACAAAATTTCATCTGCGTAACAAAAAAATAAAACATAATAAAGTAGTTTTCACGATCGATCATTCAAATCGAGAAATACCACAAGAATACGAAAGACCAATAAATTTATCAACACCTCGATAAATTACCCAATCATGTTGCAGAGATTATTATTCGGTCTTATTCAACTTTCTTAGCTCCACCCTTATATATGTTTACATAAGATCCATGCCTTGGATGCTGCATATGTGGTATATACATATGATACACATATGGATATTTCGTTTCGTTAACTTCTCTCATTCGCGATCAAATCTTATTTTTATTTTTTTACAGTTCAGTTATTTTTGGTTTGTGAGTTTGTACGGTCACCGAATTTTATTTTTTTATTTTTTTTTATTTCAAAATGGATTAATCGCGTGCACGCGTAATCAAATCGTGAGTTATATTCGAAAGTGAATTTAAAGCAAACAGAACATTACAAAACAATATGGATATAGAACAAGCACAGTCACCAACAGCAAATTCGTCATCATCATTATCCAATTCATCCGCTTCACCGTTATCGTGCATCAATGAGCTGTGTGATAATAAATCGGCGGTATTTGAGACGTCCGCATGTTCTTCGATCACAGACGATAAAGACAATAATAATAGTAATTTTAGTGAAATTAGTGCAAATAGCAGTAGTAATAATAATAATAATAATAGTGTTAGTAACAATACAATAAACAAAAATAAAAATTCGTTAAATTTTAGTGTCGATCGTATTTTATCGAATAACGGCTCGAGTGATAGTTTTAAAGTACATTTAAATAATAGTAGTAATGTTAAAATGCCAACAACGGCAATACCAACATGTCGGTATCACTATCAAAGTGGAGTGCAATTTTCATTAAATTGTGCTGAATGTGTTAATAATCATAATAGTAATAATAATAATAATAGTGGTAGTCATATAAATAATAATAATAGTAATCATAAATTTTGGAAATCGGATACACAAAAAGCGTTATTAAATTTTCCAACACTCGACGGAAATGGATTACATAATTACTATACGGTACCATTTAATATGAAATCGGTGTATCGACCAGTGCCTCGGTATGCTCGAACACAATCAGGTAAAGAAACTGCATCGAAAATTTCTATATTTAATAAATTTCATCCGACGGCCATCAACATTATGTACATATTTCCTTTTGTAACCTGTAATTCATAAAGAGAATTTACTAATCTTGTAAACTACCTCAATTTTATAAAATTCAAAATTATAAGCGAATTCACAAATTTTTCTGAATTATAAGAAATCGAGATGTTTTTCTATAATTTGTTTCTTCTTAGAACTGTTAATTTTTCTGTGGTTTGATGACAAATTCTAATACAATCTACGGGATCAGCTGTTCCCAACCTCTCTTTACTGCAAGGCCTTCCGCTCCAATCTCGCACGTTCCTCAGAAACTGCCATAACAACATATTTTTTACAATCATAA
Organism: Tipula unca; assembly: GCA_951394425.1. Taxonomy (NCBI): domain Eukaryota; kingdom Metazoa; phylum Arthropoda; class Insecta; order Diptera; family Tipulidae; genus Tipula; species Tipula unca. The sequence goes on from OX596380.1 coordinate 81,696,305, forward strand.
TAGATTGTTCTAGGTATCAGTTATTGAAAGCATCTATGCTAAAACGTTAAAGCTAGAAGCATAACCTACGCTAAAACATTCGCTTTTGTAATACTAGTATGATTTAAACTTCGCTATGATACGGTCAAGTGGGTTGTATTGGGAAGTAAAACCACAACCAACTAACAAATTACGAAACCATGTCCTGATTTATTTTTCTCTGATTTTAGAAAAAATTTGTTCCGATGCAGTCTTGTGCTTTAACTTGGCTGTATATTCGAATGATCATATGTTTGTTGGTGTACGAAAAGTCTTTTGGAACCCATTATTGAGTATAATCTCTATCCATAATATAGAAACCTTTATTACTTTAATAGTAGTTTGGAATATTTTAATTGTTCTTATCGTATCTTCAGTAAAATAAATAATTCTGCTTTCAGAAGTTTACCATACGAGTGGTAAATGTTCATTTCATACTTTTTATACGCGAGTTCGCAACTACGCTATGTAGAACTGTGATAACAAAGTGATGATAAGTCGAAATTTTTTGTTTGTCATGCATAGCTAACTATTTCTTCTATACGCGGCTACACTATTCTAATTGCTTTTCAATCCATTGTAATGGACACATCGCTAGGCAAACATTGCGAAATGCAAAACGGTTTACATATACATTTTCATTGTGCACTAGTCAGTTAGGCAACCAGTTCGAAATGAAAAATCGTATACAATATACTACGTTTAGAATCCATAAAATGACTCGCAATGAACACTATATAGGCGTCGAAAAAGAATGATTTATTGTAAATTAACAATTTAATAGAAATCATCAATAAACCCGAAAATCACGGCTGATGTAATACTATCAGTAATCTACCGGAATTTAGGTGAAACTGAATTGCCATGTCTCCATGGTTAACCAGTATTTACTCGGTTTATTTCGTTATGGACACATGTCGAATTTAGAGTTACCGTTTATTATTGTATACTACTTACCTCAACGACAGTATAGTCGGGTTAGAAGAGATTATATCTGGCAAAAGAAAAAATGTGATTCTAAATTAAAATGGCATCGTATATGTTTTGGGTGAAGACACAAACCAAATTTTTTTTTTTTTTTTCAATTTTATTTAAATATTTTAAATAAACAATTATTACAATCTAGTCACTTGGACTAATGAGCAATTTTATTCTAACTTAATGTACTATGTTGTATTAATCTATGGCTTTTCCCACTGGTGTTCCATAGTGTCTGATAAATTGAATTAAAGCACATCGTTATTGTGGATTTTAGATCAGCATTACGCTGTTTACACTAGCAATTACACCAGCTCAAAAGGTTTAGTTCGTTTGAGCCTGTGTACAATACCTGTGTTGTTTCACAGCTTAGTTGCCTCAGTGTTAACATGTTGTTCGAGCCTTTGCCTATATGTCTCACTGCATTTTTTTTGGATTTCCTTTGAAACAGTGTTCACTTTAAGGTCCCTATGGAGGTCTCTGTTTCTAACATACCATGGTGCATCAACGATATTCCTTAATACTTTGTTTTGAAATCTTTGGATCATTTGCACGTTGCTCTGTTTGGTACAACACCAAAGTTGGATACCATAAGTCCAAACCGGTTTTAATATTTATTTATATTTTTTTTTTTTTTTTTTTTTAAACTGCCAATGGCTTTATTCTTGAATCTTTCTTTATACGAAACTAACAAGAAGTGTGCAAAGCTTACAATCTAAACAAATTATTTCCTAAGTCATTAACCTATGTTAAATACTTATTATTAGTATGAAGAAATATTAATTAATAATGTGTGTTAGCTTAAATATGTAATTAAATTAAATTTATCAATACATTAGATCTAGTGGATCTACTCTGCGAAGCCGTCTATATTTCGGTTGCCTTAATAGTTATCTTGCTAATTCATTGGGGTGAGTTTCCAGTTTCGAAAGGTACTTCAAACTGTGTGCTTGGATCATATCTTTGACCGTTTTAATCCCAAGGTCTCGATGGATGTTGCAATTTCGGATATACCACGGAGCATTTGTAATACAGCGAAGTATTTTGGATTGCGTTCGTTGTAAAAGATCTATATTTGATGCGCTTGTACAGCCCCATAGTTGAATTCCATATGTCCATATAGGAATTAGGATCATTTTGTATATTAGAATCTTGCATTCTAGGGAAAGTTTTGAATTTCTTCCAATCAGCCAGTACATTTTTGAGAATTTTATTTTTATTTGGTTGCGCTTTGATTCGATGTGTTTTCTCCATGTCAATCTTCTATCAAGATGAAGACCCAAATATTTGACATTTGTTTGTTGAGGGATGTTGACATTGTTTAATTTCACCGCTGGGCATGTACGCTTATTCAACGTAAATGTTATGTGTGTTGATTTGGTTTCATTCGCTTTTATCCGCCACGTTCTTTGCCAATTCTCAATTTTGTATAAGTGATCTTGCAATTCTCTTGACGCAGTTTGAGGATTTTTGTGTGAAAGCATGATAGCAGTGTCATCTGAAAATGTTGATGTGACAACCTTATCAGTTATTGGTAGATCGGCAGTATACAGCAAATACAATACTGGGCCCAGTACGCTGCCTTGTGGAACTCCTGCGTTTATATCATTTAGTTCAGTAATGGCTGAATTGTGTTTAACCTGGTATTTTCTTTGAAACAAGAAGCTTTCAAGGACTGCATGAAACTTTTGTGGCAGACGAGTTTTAATTTTATATATAAGGCCCTCATGTCATACTTTGTCGAAAGCTTGCGCAATGTCTAGGAAAACTGCCGAACAATATTTCTTTTCCTCTAATACAAATTTAATTGTGTTAACAACTCTGTGCACCTGCTCTACCGTGCCATGTTGGTCTCGAAACCCAAATTGGTGGTCTGGTATAATCTGTCCTTCAGATAATATTGGTTTTAATTTTTGTAATACCATTTTTTCAAAAAGTTTAGAAATCATCGGAAGTATACTTATTGGCCTGTACGATGCGACTTGTGTTTCGTCTTTTCCAGGCTTTGAAATCATTGTAATTTGCGATATTTTCCATTTTTCAGGGAAATAGCCACATCTCATAATCGCATTAAAGATATAAGTTATGAGTTTCATGCATTTATCAGGTAATTCTCTGATCATTTTTCCGGTAATAAAATCGTGTCCTGGAGCTTTCTTCGGGTTTATACAATTTTTAATGGTATTTTTAACTTTTTTCCACTTAAATTTTAAAGGAATTGGTTTCAAAGGATCCTCCGTAAACTTTGGTAATTCACTGTTGACAGTTTTTTCGTTTGGTGTGAATACTTTTTTCAAGTGGTTAGAGAAAGCAGTAGCCTTTTCTACGTCACTTCTGGCCCAATATCCATCTGGTTGCCTAATTGGTGGATTCGATAATGTTGGCCTCTTTAGTTTTTTTGTTGCCTTCCATAGTGAATAATCTGTCTTCTCGGTCGCCGAGAGTTTAGTAAGGTAACTCTGGATTCCTGAGTCTTCTTCTTCTCTCAATGCTCGTTTAAGGGCTTTAATAGCCCTATTCAATTTCCCTTTTAGTAATGGAGATTTTTGCTGCTGCCATAGCCGGCGTATTCTCCGTTTCTCTTGGATTAACTGCAGTATATTAGGTGAAGGCTTATTAACTTTGTCAGAGGTGAGAATATCCAGTTTCCAATATATGTGTTAAATCATCCGCCGCCGCATCAATATCTTCCGGGGTGCAAAGTTGGATATCCAATTGGCAATTTTGTTCCACTATATTTCGGTATAGAGCCCATTTAGTTAATTTATTTGTTAGACGTTGGGGTGGTGCTGCTTTTAAAGCTCTGGTACTCAGAGTTATTATTATTGGTGAGTGATCAGATGATAAGTCATAGCAATCTTCTACCTGAGCATTGGTGCGTGCAATTCCTTTTGTTATACAAAAATCTATTAAATCAGGTATTTTATTTCTATCTGATGGCCAGTAAGTTGGGTGTCCAGAAGATACATAATCTAGGTTTTTTTCGTTCATTGCTTCATATAGTTGCTTTCCTTTAGGTGTTGTTAATCTCGAACCCCATTGCAGATGTTTAGCATTGTAGTCGCCCCCTGCGATAAATGTCTGTATTTATATAATAGAAGTTTGTTGTATGTTGATAGAGCGGGGCTACTTCCTATCAGCCAATACATCTTTCTATATTTAAGCCCCAGTTCTTCACTTTTATTTTTGACGTATGCTTTCCAGCGTAGTTTTGCATCTAGTGTCATGCCAAGATACTTAGCCGTGTTGGCATACGGTATTATTTCTTGATTAATTGTAACCGGAATATGTTCGAGTCGTTTGTTTGTAAAATTGATGTGAACTGATTTAGTTAAGTTTAATTCGCCATCTTTTGATCCAGTTATGTATTTAACTAATAGCTAACTGTAAACTTTGAGTTGATTCTTCGTTGCTATCTCCAACAGCTAAGATTGCCGTGTCATCAGCAAATGTCGCCACAGTGTGGTTTTCTAATACAGGGAGATCATTAGTGTACAATAGGTATAGAACAGGACCTAATACACTGCCCTGCGGTACTCCTGCCTTGATTTCTTTCAATTCAGAATTGGAATCTATCTTTCAAATTTCTAATTTTAGTCTAAAGAATCTATCTTTCAAGTATGATTCTAATATTGTAGTGAATTGCATTGGTAGTACCGTTCTTAACTAATAGTTAAGTCCTTCGCCAAACTTTATCAAAGGCCTGTGCAACATCTAAGAATATCGTTCAGCAGACTTTTTTCTCCTCTAATGCCCTTGCAATAATATTAGTTATTCTGTGTACTTGATCTAATGTTGAGTGGTGGTTGCGAAAACCGAACTGATGATTTGGAATCAGGTTTTTCCTCTCAATTATCGGATTTAGCCTTTTTACTAATAACTTCTCAAAGAGTTTAGACATAACTAGTAATAGTGATATTGGCCTGTATGATCCAGTTTTGTGTGGTGGTTTCCCAGGTTTAGGAATCATAATTACTTCTGCAATTTTCCAGAGGCTGGGTACATATTTCAATCGAAAGGCGGCATTTATAATATTGGTGAGCTTTAATAATGCTTTCCTTGGTAGTTCTTTTAAAATTTCTGCTGTGATAAGGTCATAACCCGGCGCTTTTCTCGGATTCATATTTGTTTTTATCTCTTACATGACTTCTTTTGGTGTTGCTCGTAGGATTTCTTCACTTTCCTGTACAACCTCTACAGTTATTATTTCGACTTCCAATGATTGGTCATCATGTGGTTCAAATATTTTCCAGGTATTCAGCAAAATTTCGTATTTTATCTTCGTTATTTCTGGCCCATTTGTTATCTTCTGTTCTGATTGGAGGAATCTGCAGAAACAAAATTTGAATCGAAATAAATGAAGAATGAGATATAGAATATTCAATAGATCATCGAACCTTTGACATTTGTGTTACTAATATACCAGGTTGAAATTTATATGAAACGAACACAAACATTTATAATTTCATGGAAGCGGTACGGATTAGCGCCGCCATGGTATAAACTTAACGAAAGTCCAAATTCACCTTAACCCTGTGTGAAACATAGTAAATATTTTGTACAGTAGAGCTAAAAAACTAAAATAAAAGTTAAATCGTGCTACATTGAAAAACAAATTGTATTGACGATTGTAAAAGTAGGCTAAGCGGAAAAATTGATTATTAAAAAAAACGATCCATTTGAGGTTGGTGTTGTTGTTTTTGTATTCGAAATTAGGTGGCTGTGTATTTTTAAACGGCAATGGATTGACGATTGGAGCATCACGGATTCCACGTAGCGAAATTTTTCTAAAATAAAATTAGCTATCCATTGTCGTTTAAAATAAAAAAAAACTTGACGTTTAAAATAAAACTATCTATCCATTGACGTTTAAAAACACACAGCCACCTAATTTTGAATACAAAAACAACAACACAAACTTCAAATGGATCGTTCTTTTTAATAATCATTTTTTCCGCGAGAGGAGCTTTGCCTACTTTTACAAACGTCAATAGATAGTTTTATTTTAAACGTCAATGGATAGATAGTTTTATTTTAGAAAAATTCCGCTACGTGGAATCCGTGATGCTCCATTCGTCAATACAGAAGACTGTAGACAATGAAAACTACTACAATTAATATTTTGTAAATAAATACACAAACAAAACAGTCGACATGTTTGCAAAAAAATATGTTTAAATATAAGTCAGATGTACACTTGCTATGAAAATAAATGTAATTGAATGTTGGATGAAAATATTTCCAAGCAAATCATCTAGGAGGATTACAGTCAAAGCTCATACATTTTCGTCATGTTATCGACCCAGGCCAGTTAACAAAAATGAACTCCATAATCGGCCTAAAATGCTTTATAAAGTTTTAAACTTAGGATCGAATGAAGCAGAAGTTACATTGACAAGTTGCTGTTTCTGACATTGAATATAAGTCTTCTTTGTATTAAATATCGCTGTATAATCCTTACATCCTGGTTACATACCATAAATTTTGGTAATTGCATTCCTATTCTACTATTATGCAAGCGAACAAAATTTGTACGAAAATTTTAAAAAACGGTCATTCGCCAATATATAGTCTATGATGTTTGTTTGTGGTCTGTCCTGGAATACCTAGGAATGCCAACAAAATTGGTACGACTGTGTAGGAGGACAGTGACATAATCTCAATGCTGTGTTAATGTTGAGAACAGGCTATCGACAATTTTTGCAGTTAGCTCGGTTGTTCGGCAGGGAGATGCTCTGTCCTCGATACTCTTTAATCTCATGTTGGAGTACATCTTTCGTAAAACTGAAACACCTCAGCGCAACCATCTTATATCTTATATCGCCAGTCCAATCAGGTGCTTGCATATGCAGATGACATATATGCGTGATTGGACTGAATAGCAACGGAGTGAAGGAAATACTTGATCCGCTTGTAGAATTTTCAGCTTCAGTTGGACTTCAGATCAATGAGTCCAAAACGAAATACCTGATCTCTGGTTTTAGGGACAATCACGCACCAGATTTTAGTAGTGGCCACCACATATTTGAAGGAGTGAGGAAGTTCAAATATTTGGGTTCTCTTATCACTCACGATAACAGTGTGGGTGAGGATATTAAAGTGCGGCTGGCAGCTGGCAGTCGTTCTTTGTATTCTCTAAGGCCACTGCTAAAATCTAAACAATTATCAAGTGCCGTGAAGCTGAAGCTATACAAAGCGTTGATCAGGCCCGTTGTTATGTTTCGATGTGAAAGTTGCGCTCTGACGGATGAGTGCGAGAGATGGCTCCTTACATTTGAGAAAAGAGTCATGCGTGTGATTTACGGCCCAAAACGCGAGATAGATGGTACATACCGAGCTCTGTTTCGAGATCAGAGATCTGATGAAGATCCCCGATATTGTGCATGAAATAAAATCTCAGCGAGTACGCTGGCTCGGTCACGTTCTGCGTGCTGATCCGCAACGAATTGTGCAGCGATCTCTGAAAGGAGACCCACCATATGGTAGGCGCAGAGGTCGTTGCAAGCAACGATGACTCCACGGTGTAAAGAATGACTTGGCTTCTTCAGGTTGTCTAGGACAGTATGAAGACCAAGCCCAGGATCGAAACCGTTGGAGCCAGATTGTTGACTCAGTAAGGGCCATAGACACTGTTTATTATTAGTCTATGAGGTTAAAGTTTACTATATAGATTCCATTACTTCGTATAGAACCTAGATTAATATGCAGTAGCTACTGTTCTATTTCGTTGTTATTTGTTCTACCCAAAAAAATATAAACGACCCAAACATCTATATTTGGAACCGGTTGCTTATTAGACAAGGTATTTTTACCTATTTACATATTTGTGAAAACCGACCAGTCCTATAACTTTATATTTTCTTACAATGATATCTAACTTATCAAGCCTAAAATTCTGGCATGACTTTTAAAATAAAATTAAACTTTATGTTGTTGTATTGAACAATTTATTGTAAAATTTTAGAAAGGGCTGTGCTCCAATTCAAAATTTTAAAATAAATTGTTCAACAGTAAACTTTAACTCAGTAAAATTTTAAAAATTTGCTACCGTTGATGATAAATAACAGCATGAATGGCATTCTCTCTCCTCCACTTAATAATAAATGAACTGATGAGGAATAAAAATAAGAATCCTCTGCTCTCACAAATTCTACAGTTTTAGTCAGTTGTTCTAAAGAGTTACAAAACACAACACAGCTCTTTTCTTGATGCAATTCATACAGTTTCATGTCATCCCAACCTCCATATTTGTAGCTTTCAATTATTTTTTTATGGCCTAATAAACCTCTGCTAAATCTACTTTGAAAAACAATTTTTAGAAACCTGCAGGGAGACCCTGCTTTCGAAAACGATTGTGGTCGACTTAATATGGATCAAACTGTTTGATCTGGGCCGTTCCGAAGAAATGTCAGATCTCTGTTCTTCTATTTTCATTTTTGTATTTTTTTTTCTGTTCAATACCAGACCCCCTACTACTGAATTTAATTGACTACGTTCAATATCGCTTTTAGTTGAAGTCAGTCGTAAATGAACAATGAAAAATTACTAGTCGAAGCAATACTACAAATTTATCAAAACGAAGTCGATCGATTTCAAAAGTAGGAGCCCAAGTTTTCTAGCATGAGAACGGGTGTCGCCGAAGCGTATACCCAAACATTAATGATTGATTGTAGACCTGCTTCCATTAACCTGCCCACAAAATGAAAGCACTTATCTTCTTGGATTAATTTTGCGACTCTGTCCATTGGAAAGGTTTTAAGTGATTTCCGAGTTCCGGCTATTTGGTCAATGTTTATTGAAAACATTTTTTTTACAGGTAATGTATCTGAAAAAAATCAATTTGAGGTTAATTACACAATATTTAAAATACGACTGACTTTGTGTGTGAAGAAAAGCGGTATCCTTAGACCTACACAGAATGTCCGAATAAATAAAATATGTTGAAATAAATCAATTGCAGACGACATCTGATAGATGGAATGCGTCTGTCTGTCTGGAAATAAAAGTTTATATGTAAATTAACACGAAGATGTTCCTAATACAGTCCCAACTGGCAGACCTATATGTATGTACATAAGTGTATATAGAGTATTCATTTGTATTTCAAATTTCAATATTCCGTCAAAAAATAAGAAAGTATTGGTACTGCCAATAGATAATTCTATTTGCTAAGAGCGTGACAGTAGTCATATCGAATGAAGTGACGCGACTAAGGGAATAGGGGTAATCCACATATTAAATTATTAGAAATATTGTTCTATATATTTAGTAATTTGCTAGAATAACATATGTATACACTACAGGCCCAAAGTTTGTGGTCGATGTTATTTTTGTAACTAAAACATTGTTTTTTATGTTTCTGCGGCAGATCAACCTTAAACACCTTAGATGAGTATTTTGAAGCATTATCGTACTGAAAAATAAATTCTCGACCATTACTCTTAGCCCAGACGGCACAGCATGGTTCTTCAATATCGAGAGACCCATTTGTTCCATCATTTCTACCAAATCTCCTACCATGTTGTCACCAAAGTAACTCCATATCATCACAGAGCCACCTGCGTGCCTAACTGTTCTTTTTGACCCAAAAATATCGAAATTTGTCAGACCAAATAACTTGTCACCGTTGCGAAATTTACCATTTCTCGTGGCACTTTGCCTAACTGAGTCGTTTCTGGCGGTCTTCGAAAGCAGTGGTTTCATCACAACAGTTCTGCCACTTAGTCCTTGATCTGTGAGACACTTTTTGACAGTAATCAATGATAATTTATTTTTCACTTCCATTCATTTCCCACAATCTCCGAGGTTTCGCCAACTTTGTGTTGTGGTTGCCCACGTCGAAGTTTGATTGTGTTCTGCTCTGTTTGATCGAAATCGTTGTAGTGTGTGTATTGCATGACACACTTAGAAATTTTGAAATTATTAGCAATTTACAGCCGTTCCACTCGAAATCAGACACCCATTCGGAGGCAAGGTGTCCAATTATTTTGAAATTCGGGGAGATGGTAAGTCTAGATAAAAAAATATATAATTTGAGTAAAAAGTCGATGGGGTCAAAATACGCGAGGTTCCGTTATAATTTGTTTTTGTAGGAAACTGAAACGTTCACATCTTTAAATTCGTGTATCTTATGCTCGTTGAAAAGACAAGACAATTTTACATACTTTCAAGTAAGCGTCAATTTTAGTTCCTCTAAAAAAAGTTCAATTTTTAACCTTAGGGCTCTGTATAGGTGGCTCTAGTTATACCCAACAAAAATATTTTTTTTTATAGAACCATACTTTACGTAATTTAAAGCTTTTAACAACCGTATATATTAAGGAGTTTGTCGATCATGTTTCATTATACATAAAATGGCGTCCTTCCGCTATTTTATTAATAAAAAATGTATTAATTAACTTTTATGATACATTAACTCACCATACCTTTTTGGTACGATTATATATTTTTATACATTTTTAATCATTTCTATATCAGAGAAAGTTAAAAATCGAAACGAAATGCCACGAAAGCCAGCCTTCAGTGACCATACGTTGATCAAATAACGACAGCACAACAACTTTTCGATTGGGCTACAAAAAATGAATTAAACATTACTTTTAGATTTTGTACAAATCAAGAGTACAGAAGGATGGTACGATCACTAGCAAAAAAATTTGATTCAGTAAAAGCCATCAGAGGAACTCACGATTATCATTGCTTTGTTTCCAATGGTAACAACCACATCAGAGCGTGTCGATTTTCCAATTCTGATAATTTTTATAATTTTAAATTAAACTAATTTGTAAATAAATTAACTTTATTGGATAAAACTTTAAAAGTAAGAACCAAAACATAAATTTCGTAGTTAAGAATTAATAATTGTACTGAAATGTTAAATTCCAATGTTGATTCTTATCCTAGACAAAATGTTGAGTGATACCTGTTTCCATTTGTTGTTACATATTTGTTTTTGCATTTATGCCACCTCCGAATAATAATAATTAATAAAAATTATCTTTCGTTGTGGTTATTCATAAAACCTTAAAAAAAATTGAGGAAACAACACAATGTAAAACTGTAATAATAAGAAAGAAATTCCTAAAAAAAAGTTTCTCTGTCGGCAGAATACACAATAGGGGAAAAATATGACTCCCATGGAAAACCAGTAAAGACGCACTGACAGGGTTGATATTATCAATACTATAGTACTAACTAATCAAATTAGCTTCTTCTTTCACATTTTCAAATTGAGAGCGTGTCCGAAACCTGTGATAAAAAATCGTGAATTAATTTTTTGACATTTACTTCAAAATACACGACACACCCAAACTATTCGAGTCTATTACTATGATAATTTTTGACAGCTATCGAATCATTTGTGTACGCATGTGCAACGTGTGATTTATACATACATAATAATATATTCTAAAATTATTAATACATACATCTAATAATAATAACATGACATTAAACGGATTATCGGATCCATTATTTTAATATTAATTTTTTTTAATTTTCTGTGCAATTTATTAGTTGTCACAAAAAATTTCAGGTAATGAAAACTAAAATTGATATATATGACGTGGGGAAAAAACTTATGAGGTGGGGAGATTTATTACACATTTCGGACAGCATAATAAAAAATCGTGAATGTAGGGGAATAATTATCAAACAAATGTCCATAAATTAATTCACGATTTTTTATCACGGGTTTTGTACACAATCTGAATAAAGAAAATGCTATAACAAGTTTTTGAACAAATACATAAATCGTATTTTTTTTTCAATCTACTATCAATTCGATACCAATTAAATTAAATTATAAAATTTTCGAGTTCGAATACTGTACTAGATAAGAATTTTCTCGTTTATTCAGAAAAATCTAAATGATTTAAATTTTTTATTATATTATTTAATTATAATTCGGTTTTATAATTCCCAGTATTTTCCCAGTGTTTTTCTAGCACTTAAAGTTCTGTTAATAAAAAAACGCAGCTATATAGTTAACTTCAAAGAAAAAAACATTTAACTGTTAATATCGTTACCTACATAAATTGTAATATTTTACCAGAAAAACGCTCATTTCAATTACCGAATTTAAATCAAAAGCTCGAAGTGTTTTAATAAAATTTCGCGAGAATTTGCGGACTAAAATTGGTGTTGATAATGGCGTGTTATTTAATTTATTGCGTGAATTTACTACTAGTATTTTAAGAATTATCTAACTTTTTTTATTTTTCACTTAACATTAAAACACAAGTAGTAAAGGTGGTTGCTAATACGTCGTCCTTATATGTCGAAAGAGGAAACGCTAATGCCTGGTGAAATGTTTTCATCAAGAGGCGTTTTAGTACCATTTACCTCAAAATTTCAGTACTTTGAAATTTATTTCAAAATCAACCCTAGTGGTCTTCTTTTGAAAACGTCGTGCTGATGCTGTGTGCCTAGATCAACTAAATTGACTAACTAAACTGAAGTAAGCTTAGTTAACGTAATACCGGATGTTTTTTTTTAGCTGAAACTTTCCAATATCTTGGAAAATAAGCCCTCTACGATAAAAATGACCATTAACAAAATTAAATCATTCCGGGAGGGAAATACATTAGTGCTACAATTAGGACCCCCGCCCCTTCTTGTAAGGGAGGTGGGAGCGTTTTGGAACCCCTATTTTTTATTGCAGATTCGAATTATACGGCTAAAAGTACGTAGAATTTCCTTGAAACATTTTTTTTCGATTTGTTTGCATGATATGTTTTTTTGATTTCTCCTACTGAGAACATTAAAGGTGCCTTCACGAAATTGTTCGGGACATTTGGCCCGCGGGCTAACATAACAAAGTTAAATTTTTTTCATATTTTGAAATTGTACTACAGTGTCATACCAACGAAACAAAAAAAAATATTTATTTTGTAGCTCTATTTGTGGCTTATTTTTTGACGTCTCTCAAATATTGTTTGTATCTCATCGTGATTAATTTTATAAGAGTTTACAGTTTATTTTTAATAATTTCGTTTAACACCGAATTCAGTACATTAATGATTTATTTCGCAATTATTTTTCGTGTTTTCGTAGTTAAATTTCATTTTTAAAGTTTTGTTGTAATTTTTTTTCAATATTTCATTCTCGTACATACATTTTCTGTGTAAATTCTTTTTGTTTTGTTTTTTTAAACTACATAAATTAAATTCAATATTTAGATTTTTTCTGAACAATGTCGCGGTTTTTTGATAACGAATCACAAGACGAACAATTTCAACTGTCTTTATGAAGATAAAAACAGAAACTGGCTTTAATAAGTCAAATGCAACTGCCTTTATCAAGACAACGAATGTTGGCGGTATTGGTGAGAGACATGTCCGTTGCTTAAACGTTGATTACTACGAGTTTGGCACACGAGCTGTATGCTCCAAAAAGTTCATCGTTTTACCACCACATTTGCCGGCCTTCCTTCCTCATCTCACTTTTAACTGAAACTCGTTTTGCGATAAAATTGATGGTAAAATATATAAAGAACTCCCAATGGACAAATTTTAAATTATGTATATTCTTATTTCACTATTTCATTATTAAAATTAATAAATCAAATATTTATCTTGTAGTTCTTAATTTTATTTGACATGAATTTGTGTTATGTAACTTTATGTAAATTTAACTACACCAGTTAATTCACTGAACTTTAATCAAACAAAGTAATGAAAATCTACATTAATTAATAACTAATTTACATAATTATGTATAATAAAGACAATAAACATAATTAAAAATAAAATAAATATTTTTAAGTTACATGATAATTCACAACATACAGAGGTAATAGATATTTAGATAATATATATTATGATGACAGCTACAAACAAAAATATTTATAGCTACTCTATGTTTCCATAAAGATCTAAAACATCAATCGAGCCACAAAAAGAGCTAAAAAATAAAATTTAAAATTTTTGTTTTGTTGGTATGACACTAGTACAATTTCAAATTTTTTTAAAAATTTAGATTTGTTAAGTTGGCCCAAATGTTCCGCAGAACAATTTCGTGAAGACACCTTAAGCATGCGATTCTGCGATGAGATCGTCTATTACAAAATGATGCAATATCGTATATTACAGCGCCATCTATCATGAATCGAAAAAAAATACGTACTTTTAGCCGTAGAATCCGAATCTGCAATAAAAAACAGGGGTTCCAATTTTAATTTCCAAGTTGCCCCCACTCCCTTTACAAGGCGAAGCGCGGGTCCCAATTTTAGCACTAATGTATCTCCCTCCCGGAAAGATTTAATTTTGATAATGGTCATTTTTATCGTAGAGGGCCTATTTTCCGAGATATTTGAAAATATCAGCTTAAAAAAACACCCGGTATATATGTCTATCGACGATATGTCTATATATGTCCACAACTTGAACTAACTAACTAAACTAAATTAAATGTCAAAACCGTTGCAAAAACTAAAACCAAAATGCATAGACGATTTTTATTTTTATAATTATTATTTTTAGATATGAATAATGATACTCCCACATTGTTTTTTAGTAATACACCTTTTAAGTATTTTAAATATATTTTTAATTAGACAAATTTTAAAAAATAAACGGCGATCACGGACATAGTAATTAGTATCAGAGGTAATATAATTTGTTGGTTAATGTATTTTTGTTATATGAATGTCAGTCAGTAGTTTGGTCGAAATGATATCGCGTTGCACAATTCAAAAAAACAGCTACATTTATAAAAAATTGGTCAAATGACAATCAGTTCATTCAGGAACACATTAAATTGATTTAAGAGTATCAGTAATAACCCCAACATTTTTCGTTCAATCAATGGGAAACTGGAAAATCAACCTCTTAAACGAATACGCATCTTAATTAAAAACCTAGTGTTCAATAGTGGAAGCTCAATTTATTTTATTCAATTTTATCCAATATTTAGTGTGTTAAGGCACACAGCTTTTTTTGTTTTGAAAGTTGTTTTTCAAAATATCCGATATTAATAAAACAAAATGTTCGTTTCTCTAGCAACCGCACACATAGAGAACATTTAAATCGAAATTGTTTGGTTATTTTTCTCAGATACAATTAATACATTTAAACTAAACGGTTGCATTTGAACTGGTAGTGACAATTATTGAAGAATGTTATATTATTTCGTGAACTAGACTCTATCAATCTACTTCAATTTAATATTTTGATTTAAATAATTGTTTGCTCTGTTCACGCAACGAAAAATTTTCCGATTTTTGTCTTGTTTGGTTTGGATGTCTTCGTTTTGTAGGAGCTAAGGCTCTCATATTGGTACGAACCTGTTTTATGAAATCCTAAGTATCTCTGATTTGGATTCGAATTTTGATGTTTTGACCATACACTAGCTCTGCTGGAGTGTATAGGTGAGGGCTTTCTTGATCTCTTTTCATTCCGCTTAGTTGCTTGTATCAGTATTCTTTCTTAGCCGGAAGTATTTTGAAGCATTAATGTTCGCGAGGTACCTATGCCGGGTACCTATAGGCCATGCAGACCGTCGAAAAATGTCCGTCGTGTGTCCTTGGAAACGAAGGGTTGATTCTTACTTGTCGGTGTCTAACACTAAATTAGCCTGGTGAAAACGTCTCACCAGATCGAAACATGCAATCGCTCTCAACATTTTGTTTACCCTTGATGTAGTGAATGACGGTCGTAAATTGAACAATTCAATCAAGATATCATAATTGCCGGGTTCTGATGTTGACGAAATTACTGTAGTGAGAGGTTTGTGATCGGTAAATATGGAGAAATTTCAGCCTTCGACGAAATTGCGAAAAGAGGCACGCTTAAATGTTTGATTGCTAGGTATATAGCAAGAAGTTATCCAGTAAGTAGAGTATTTGATTTCCGCTGGAGAAAGTTTCTTTGAAAAGCGTCGGTAATAGAGCATGGTTGATTAATCGTTTCTAGAAAAAAAACGAATAACGATTAATTATTCGGTTTTTATGTCGATTAATCGATTAATCGTTTATAAAAAAAAATATCATATTACAGTCGTAAATTTATTTATTAAAAACGATGTTCTTAATTTAGTCAAAAATAAACCACCCGCCCTAAAACTCCGTTCGGCTTCAACCGCAGTCGGAGGCACGCTTAACAATGCATGGTGTATTTTTTCCAACATATTATTATAGTTTGCACTGTACTGTGCTCAAACACCATCATTCCTCTTTTTATAGATGCTAAATTGTTTGTTCTCGACAGGACCCGGTGGTTGGGATAACTGCTTTTTTTGACAGAAATACATCAAGCTCTTCCGCTGTGGAATGTTTCATTCTCTTTTGACATTCAACAGTGTCGGGTTCACTACTTTCCATTTCTAAATCAGATTCGATTAGATGGTCAGAATCAGTTGACATTAATCTAATATAAATTTCTTTGGTCATTTGAGCAAGTTCATTTTTTGTGGGGTATTGAAAACTAGTTTGAGAACAAGATGTTGGATAGTTAGTAGGATTTTCTAAGTAATGTAGCAATCCCTCTAGGTCTACATTTCTCCTATTATTAATTCTCTCTGACACTGTGTTATAAAATTGTTGACCAACCACATCTGACTGATTTTGCAGTTTGGCTAGTAAAAATTCAAAAATATCACTTGCTTTTTTTAAATTGCAATCCCTTCTAACTAGAGCTAACGATGATACTTCAATAACTTCAAGTGCTTCAACAAACTGCGAAATAATTTCAATTTCTTCATTACTTGGAAACATTCCAGTTAATGAAAAATCAGCTAAAACTGTATTGATAGGCTCTTTCAAATCCATAAACCTTTTAAGCATTGCCAACATAGAATTCCATCTGGTGCGGACGTTTAATAACAAGGTCAATTCATATGAGTAAAAACTGTAAAGTACCACTTTTTTATTAATGTGAAAACCGATTAATCGATAGCTTTATAAATTAATCGATTAATTGAAAATTTTTGTGATTGACCGATTAATCACACGATGAGTCGGTAGTAATGTTAAACTCGGTGCCGTTCCAAGAATGTGCCAAAAGAGCGGCAACGGCAAGAGAACGCTTGACCTCATTGAAAGATGCAGTGCATTCTTCGGGACAAGAGAAGTTTCTTTTGTGTTTGCCCTTCTTAAGTAGTATGGCCAAATGCCTTAAGTAGTATGACCAAAAGGCTTAAACGTTTCAAATTGTGTGGATCAAGAAGTTGAATGACTTCACGCCGAAATCGGATTTTGATGGTTTAATATTAATTCCAAATACTATCTCTATTAGTTCCATCTCAGAGTGACTTGCAATGAGGTTACTTTACCGATATAGGAAAAAACGAAGTTCAGCCCTTTTAAAACTTAAAGGAATCGCTGGAATGTCTCAAATGAGTTGCGAAAACCAAATGGCATTCGAGTGAACTCGAAAACCCCGAATGGGTTTGTTATTGCTGTTTTATGTATATCTTTAAAGCCATGGGAATATGATGGTAAGCCCTTATCAAGTCTATTTGCGTGAAAATAGTAGCAAAAAATAATAGCACCGGCGAGTTTCAACGAGGAAATGTGAATGTGTGGAATAGAGTATTTATCTAGGACTGTGACAGTGATTAGCTGTCGATAGTCTCTACAAGAGAAGCAGTTCTTGACTCTCTTATTCACCATATGTAGTGGCAGATTCCGATATCTGTCATTAACCTAAATTCAGTTTAGTAGCGTCATTTTGTCGTGGTTTGACATAAGGTAACCATGTACCTTGGCGGAAGATCGAATGCGATAATTCTTTTGGGGTGCATACAGTAGAAAATATCGATAATCGACATACTCACGTATCGAAATATTTTTATTCAACAACCCAGCAATATCTCAAAATTAAGCGACGCAGATATAAATATTCTTTTTAATTTAATTTAATTTTTTTATTTATGTAAATTATTTTACTGCACCATACCCATACCCGAAAGCATTTTTTTTATTTATGCATACCCATGGGTTGTATTATTACTGGCACTCAATTTATTTTATTACTGGCACTCAATTTATTTAAGGTAGATTAATGTAATTCTGAATTATATATAAAAATTATTATTGTACCTTCGGGTATACTTTACTAAGATCCAATTTTGGAGTCCAAGACTGTTGGACACAATCTTAAATTTTTCGTAAACATCATCTGACATTGGCAAATATACATATATATCATACTCTTGCACTTCGACCGCGGATTTTAACAAACATTTATTTATTATCGCATCCTTTTGGGGTTAGTATCACTTCATTCGTGTTGCAGATATTCGTTGTTTTTACAGTCAATAATAAAATTATTTGTCCGTTGATGTTGGCAAGATGTTGAAGATAATATACAATTCTTTAATTTAACCTAATATTGAAAGTTTCAAAATTTAACAAAAACTTAATTGAATTTAGCGGTTTTGCAATTTTACCATATTTAGACATTTTAACAAATTCTGCCTGGATTTAATTTTTACCAATCTACTGTACTCTATTTAATTTTATGACACTCAACACCGAACGAACAATTATAAAATATTTTGTAGTCTATGTAGACGTTTCACACCAAAGATTCAATAAATAGTCAAACATTAAAATTAATAAAGAAACTAAATTTTGAGAGAAATAGCCTTGCACAACTGCGTAGCCTGTTTAAGTCACAAACATTTTTACCATCACTACAGTTAAGAATGACGCTATAGCTGGAAGCTTGCTGCAAACCTCTTGTTTTCACCATATTTACTGTATTAATATGATAATTTACATCTTCCTGCATACAGTAATTTCAAGAGTAATTCGGTTCAATTCAAACTGAAAATTTAAAAAAAATTCAAGTTTTTTTTGTTCAAACAATGTAATAAAAACAAATTTAACTGCTTAACATCATTAATAGCGGAATTAATTAATCAATTTATAACAAAAATAAATAAAATTATTTCTTCTTCATAAAAACCTTAAAATAATCGTTTTGTTATAATTTAAATAAAGAAAATTTTGTTCGTCGATCGATTATTATCGATCAGTACGAATAATTAATCTGTCAGTAAAAATTTTAATTAGTATTAGTGTACGAGTATGTATCTATGGAATAGATTTTAGACTGCAATATACGTACATACAGTGTTTTCGTTTACTGACTAGTAGTGTACCAACTCTAATAAAAAATATATTTTTAATTATTTTTTTTTTTTTACTATTTTATAAACATTATAGAGAAGATGAAAACTTTGTTTTTGATTATTTACTTTTATTTTCTTCTTAATTTAATTTTGGAGAGTCGAAGAAAATCGAAATTCAAATAAAAAATTAATAATATTTGTATATATACATATGTATATTATGTACATATATATATATATATTATATATCGATTGGGAGATGTCTATAAAGAAGCTAAAAGAGCCAAAATTAAATTAACACTTTACGGGTGGGTATTATAAACTTTTGATCGTTGATAGAATAATGACGTTAACAGCAATAGTTGAGTGTACATAATGTATAATTTATCATTGTGAAATGAGAATCAATATTGTATGTATATTTGGGAGCGAATTTGATTAAAGAAATCTAACGCCATGGAAATTCAGGGTGCAAACTGAAAAACGCAGCAGGCGCGAACATATATGTGTGCCGTGTACAAAGGGTGCGCGTATCAACTCGTGCTGTGACGATATCTGATTGAAATTTATATGATCTAAACTACTCGTTCTTAACTATATATAATATGTATGTATGTATACAATAAATATAAATTCTCGAGATAATTTACACTCTAAAAAAAAACAAAAAATAATATTTTCGTTTTAATTACCATCCTGAAAAATATGATAAATTTCAACGCAACCAAATATTAAATAGCTAAACGATTGAAAATTCCTCTAAATATAAACAATAAATAATATTTTCGCTCGGCGTATTAATATTATTATTATTAGTACTATACAATTATAATTATTATTATTATTTTTAGTAATAATAATAATTCCTGCCAACATTTTTTTTAACACGAAATATCTGGTTAATTTCTTAATAAAAAATATTTTTTTTTACTATACAGTTTTTCATTTTTTTTTTCGTTGCATTGCTTGCGTTATTATAAACTGTTAAATGTTAATAATAGTTTTAATTTATTTTTATTATATTGTATTCCATTTAACTGTTTGGTGTTAATAATTAAATATTATTAAATGTTATGTACTACTTATTTAATTAGTGCGGTCTGCAATTTATTTATTTATTTAAAAAAAAAGACATCGACTTAGTAAATTACATTTATCATTTCACATACAAGAAAGAAAAACTTATCTAATCTAACAAAAATATAGATTATTAGCGAACATCACGCCAGAAATACCATTTTAGAAAACCCAAATATTTTATATTTTTAATACTAATGGACACGGTTGTGCAAAATACTGTGCATAACTAAATTATTTTGCCACAGACTAGAATAGGTCAAAATCGGCCAACTGTAAACGCAATATATCTCAATATAAATATTCTATGATCAGATCATATAAAAGATGATATGCACAAACGCGATACTGGGCCAAAATTTGTATTATAGAATGTTGTAATTAGTTCATTGATAAAAGTTGGAGTTTTCAAAAATATTTTATGTGACCTGGGCCCTACCTATTGCATCAACTACTTATCACTTATTACTTATCAACTTATCATAAGATACTTTTTTCATAATGATAAGTTATAACAAATATTATTTATATATAAGATAGGAATACACGAACAAAAAAGTATGGATTTCCACTTTTGGATTCTAAATCCATAATTGAATGGAGCCATCTATAAGAAGATTTATTAATTGTAATAGCTAAGTTCAACACCTGTCATTATTAGCTACATCTACAAAAGACGATTTAAGCTTGTACAGTAATTTTATCTTCTTGTTTTGTTGTTCGAAAAATTTAAAACGAAATGGTAAATGAAATAGAACAATTCAGCCTTGAAATGGTTTTTTTGTTGTATTTTCGTATTTTGACATGTCGCTCATGCAGTACGCTTCTGGCCATCGAGTGAAACGATCGACACAGGTGAGTAAGTATGAGTATTCATTGGATTGAGGAAGTGCTCCTACGACATCCAAATGAATGTGCTCAAATCGACCAGGTGTGTGCCGCTGGACTTTTGAATTTTGGCAAGATAAGCATGATTGTGCCCAATGGGTCACGTCTATGTTTATTCTTGGCCAAAAGTAGCGAACAATAATTAATTTACGAGTTGCGCGGACACCAGGATGTAGTTGCTCTGCGATGTACGGGCGATTTGCACCCGTAGATGTTTCGCAGTAGATTTCCAGGGCCAGGTAGTTTGAAAAGCTCCAGTTTCAGTGATGAACTGGCGTGACAAGCAGGCCCAGAAAGTAAATTCGGGAGTTCCAAGTCTGCTTTTTGCGCTTGAGCGATCTTGTTGCAGTCGAAGTGAGTCTTGACTGTAGCCGTTTCGTTTGTTGTTGTGCGCGAAAGTGTATATACGTGACAAAGTTTTCGGTACCTTGAACATGCCATGCTGGATGTCCGTGGTAAATTGACTAATATAATCCAAGTGGCTTGCTTGCCTTGGATTGCGTTCAGTTTTAGACTGAATTGCTTGAGTGAGAGGTTTGTGGTCAGGGTAAATTGTGAAGTCCCGACCCTCGAAATATCTGAAGTGTTTGATTGCTAGATATATTGCGAGTAATTCCCGATTGTATGCAGAGTATTTCTTTTCGGCATCCGAGAGCTTCTTTGAGAAGACTCCCAGGGGCTCCCAACAATTGTCGTTGTCCTGTTGTATAACTGCTCTGACAGAAGTATTTGAAATTGTTTGATTCATCAGTAGTTATGCTGAGCTTTGAGTCGCTCAGTGGATGAGACAAGAGTGTTGTGCGTGCCAATTCAGCCTTGGGTAAAGTGAATGCGTGTTGACATTCGTCAGCCCAAGAGAAGTACTTGGCGGTTTTGGGCTTAAAATACACTCTTTGGCCATTTCCCAAATGTACGGCCAAGTGAATAACAGTGGTGTGTCTTGTCTTTCATGTATAGCGAATGAAAAAATACGTCACATCGATTCGTTACTGCTATCATAGCGGCCCATTTGAAATTGAGTTATTTCATCTTTTGAATTTTCGGTAGCACCACCGAACACAGCCATGTCACTACCTTTGTTCACGTGATTGAAAGATCCAAAACTGAAAGATCGTTTTGGATAAGTACACGCATATTTGTGGTTAATTTCATTGATATTACTGTTTGCCATATAAAGATGAAGATTTAAGGCATGCGTTGATCTTGGCAGAACAGGTAGTGTTTTTCTGAAATTTGGTGCCACCAAAAATATTTGTGTTGTTCTTGAAATCTTTTAATATTCGATCCAATGCCTCCAATGAATGTTTATGTTTGCAGTTTAAATGCTGAATGCGCTGTTCTCCCTTCATTTAATAAAGTTGCAGCAATTCCTGACGAAGCAACGGCTTATGCAATGTTACCTTGGGAACGAATTTCTGCTAATAACAGTGAAATCATGAAAGTTTTTTCAGTTCCGCCTGGAGCATCCAAAAAAAAGAAGCCCCCAGTTTGGGCTTGACCTGCATGTAAAATTCTGTCGTAAATAATTTTTTGTTCTTATTAATTTGAACAAATTCAATTTTCTAAATTTTCTTTCTAATTCTAATTTTGGCTTATTAATTTGAACAAATTCAAGTATGTAAATCAAGCGTATTGTATGATTGTTCTCGTGAAAGATCATAATTAATTAGATCATTTGCTAATTTTGAAGAAGATAGCAATCCTAAAATTTGAAGATTTTGGTTTGAAATAGTCATGCAGATATCATCAAGTCAAATTAAACAGTCATTGAACATGATTGGTAAGAAATTAATTGTGTTGTCGTTGTGAATACTGCGATATGTGTGAAGAATATCCTCAGTCATTGCATTTTTGAGTTTTTCCCATATAGTTCATGTTCTCATTTAATGACCCTATATTTCTCGTAGCAGTTTGTAAAATTTCGCACTGGTAATCATATTCTGACCGAATATCAGAAAGTACGGAGTATAATGAGTCGATTGGTGAATTGCTGTTCGTAATGCACAGGCCACTTCGGGTATAAGGTAATTTTCCCAAGTCCTATATGGTCATCTGTTACATAAGCACGCGTATCGCTGCTATTATGAACCTATTCACCCTTTCGGACGCGTTTGCCTGAGGTGAGTAAATTGCCGTCTTCGTGTGGTTTCTTCCAAATTCACTTAAGAGACCCTGGAAAGCTTTGGAAACAAAGTGAGAACTGTTGTCTGTTATGACATACTCGGGTACACCAAATACTAGGAACACGTCATTTTTAAGATACTTTATTATTTTGTTTGTGGCACTTGAAGGAAGGGGTTTGATCAAAACAAATTTCGTTAGCTGATCTAAAATCACTAGAATGAATGTGTTTCCATTTTTCAACCTGGGATATGGCCCCATTAGATCGATATACACACGTTCCCATGATCGCTGTGCAAGCACCGTTTTCCCTAGAGTAGGCATATTTAACTTATTAAAGGTTTTCGTGGTTTTGCAGGTTTCACAATTCTTGACGTAATTGTAAACTTGCTTGCGCATTCCCGGCCAATAATAATGGGCACGTACTCGTTCGAGTGATTTTAGAATGCCACCATGTGCAGCGAGCGGCTGATCATGCATATCTTTTATTAGAGATGTCGTCATACTAGCAGGGATCCATAGCTTCCAGGAAGAATTATTCGACAAGTTTGGATCAGTATTCGAATTGAGTTTAATGTATATTCGATTGTCGATCATTTTGAAGACCGAATAACTTTTAGGATCAGACAAGATCTTATCTCTGAATTTTTTATAATCCACGTCCTCAAAAGATATAGCGGCAAAATCAATTTCAGCTATTGTCAATAGTTCAACCGAGTCACCGAACATCCTAGATAAGGTATCAGGAACGATGTTTTGGCTGCCTCGTTGGTGTTGAATGTCAAAATCGAATGATTGTAATTTTAGGCTCCAACGAGCCAATCTGTCATTAAGATCGGTTTGCGACATCAACCACTTAAGGCTATAGAGTGCGATCGGTAATTATCGTGAAGTGGTGGCCTTCTATATAAGGGCGAAATTTCTTTACGCTGAGAACAGCGGCCAAACACTCTAGTGCGGTGGTTCAATAATTTGACTGAGCTTTATTCAATTTTTTGGACATATAAATAATTGGACGCTCGTTGCCATCTTTGTCAAGTTGATATAGAACAGTCCCCACTCCTGTTTTACACGCGTCGCATCTAACATACAATGGTTTGCGATAATCAGTTGTCAGCAAGTACTTTAGCTTTCCAAAGGCTACCTGTGCATCATGAGTCCATATAAATTTGGAGCCTTTTTTTCAAAAGATTAGTTATAGGGGTGGTAATTTTGGCTTAGTTTGGTATGAATAGGTGGTACCATCCGGTCATTCCCAGTAATCGTCGCGTTTGCTTCACTGAGGTGGGCGAGGGAAAGTTTTTATTGCCTCTAGTTTATCTGGGCCCGTTCTCAATCCACTCTCTCCGACGATAAAACCAAGGTACTTCACTCCTTTCATAAAAAAATTGCTTTTAGTCAGGTTTATGGTCAGTCCAGCTTCTTCCAACCTAGTGGCAATTATCCTAAGCATTTTAAGATGTTCTTCTAAACTAGAAGAGGTAACTAGGAGGTCGTCGAGATACATAAAAATTTTATCGTGAAACTGATGAGGCACCACTTCTATCCACTATCAATATCCACTATCCATTAAACGGCACATAGTCTGCGGCGAGTTACATAGGCCGAAAGGCATGACCGTAAAATGATACAGTGGGCGTCCTGGCTCCGTGAAGGCAGTTTTTAAGATCAATGCTGGAGATCACAGTGGTATTAGTTAGTCGTCCAATAAGTCCGTCTATCAAGGGTAACGGATAGGCGTCCTTCTTGGTCACAGCATTCACCTTCCTTGAATCCAGACACAGTCGAACTCTGGTAGGTTTTCGTACCAAAACAATCGGTGAAGACCAAGCGCTTGCGCTTTCCTCGATCACCCCCAAAACTAACATGCGATTCAACTCTTTGCGAGACACAGCATAATGCCGCTGTTTAATCGGTAATGTTTACCCCACATCAATGTGATGTTCTACTAGAGTGGTACGTCCGAGACCATTTTTCTCAAATGAAAGAAAAATTTCCAATACTTTGTTGTATGTATTGGAAAATTTTGTTAAAGTAGTTTTTGGTGGTGAAACAACTCGCTGTGCTGTAAAATATTTTGGTTTGTTAAATATTTTGGTTTGAATACGTGTCTAATTCGCATTTTTATGAAAGAAACACTTAATTTTACAATACAATGGAATTATCTTTAACAGTCACTTCGTGTTTTTGGTACACAATCAATAATTGAAAATGTATGCACTTTTAAGCATCAAGGTTAAGGATCAATGTTTTCGCGTACTCTTTTATTTTTGTAAAATTTTATTTTTAATCGTAATTTTTCTTTAATTAATTTATTTTTAAGTAATAACATTTTTTATTTATTATTTACGTCCTAAGATGTATTCTTACGCGTGCTGTAATGAAACTAAATAAATGTCCAAAATAGTGCTATTACCAGATATCTATCTTGAAAACAGCGCCACCTATCGGGTTCAAATTTCACATAAGAGAGAAAGGCTATTACAATCATTACAGAGACCATTTTTTTATATTAGATATTAGAAAAAAATCAATTAATCAGTTTCTCTTTGGGGCCGACTCTGGTTACACTCACAAATCAATTTTCATATTCTATTCTATTTCAATTGCTTTGGATCTTAATCGATGTATTCTACAGATGACCACAGATCCAATTTTATTGTCGATCTTAAAAATATGTAGTTTTAACGATGAAGAGTGAATTAAGAATTTCAGAAACTAGTATCACGTACTATAAAATTCGATAAAATTCGATTGAATCCTGAATCTAAAAAACATATTCATACCAATTTAAATACAAATAATTCCAAATAACTCCGGATTCCAAATTCTAACGAAATTTAAATTTATTTTGTAAATTAATCAAATCAGTCAAATTATTTTAAAATTATATACTCAATCTTGCCGTCCATAACTTGTCGAGTGACAATGGGTGGTAAAGTTGGTTTTATTTGCTTATAGAAGTGGTAGATATAGCAGATGAGAACCTAGGAAGAATGAATTTCTCATTTAATGGTGAACCACTGAAATTCAAGCTGCAGTCTATAAAACTACTTTATTTAAATTTTACTAATAAAAACTCAACCATATTATTTATATCATTATTTGAAGAAACGCCCACAATCTTGGGAAAAAAAATAAAAATGATGTACTTTTTTATTTTTCGCACTGCAAAAAAAACCAAATGCGAAATAAATAAAATTACTCTGAAGTGTAAATACATAGTTTGCCCCAAGTTATGACTCGTGATGGAAAATAAAATAAAAATCGCGAAATGAAATGAATCTCAAAACCCAAATAAATTTCCAAAAAAAAAAAAAATTAAAAATTATAACTCATCTGCTCTGTATCATTTCATACAAAAACAAAATCTCGAACAAAATTTTTCATTCACATTTTAAGATAAATATTTCGATTTTTTTATCGATTTTTTGTTTTGTTCGCGCGCGTTAATTAGATTAGATCGTGTTGTATAGAGCGCGAGATTGTGTTTATAATATTTTTTTTTTTTTTTTTTTTTTAAATATACAACTAATAATAATTAACAAAATAAGAAAAAAAAAATTATTTAAGATAAAATCTAATTAACGTATACGATCGTTTTGCTTTTGTTGTTTGATGCTCTGGCGTCAAAATCTTTTATTATTATCGAGATCATCGAGACGATACAGAATTTTATTGAACTGTATTATATAGCGAGATGAAGAAAATGGAAATTTACGGGTTTTCTTTGATCATATCGCTAACTGGCTATATAATGGCTTAATTTAATTTTAATTTTATTCTTTAGTACTGCGATTGCATAATTATTTTTTTCGAAAACGTTAAATTAAAAATTGAAATAGATTACTATAAAAATTTATTGATCTATCTACATATACATAATATATTCTATTCAAATATACGTACGCGGTATGTGCTTGATAGAAATTACTTTTCTGGAATGAGGCGCCAAAATTTATTGATATTTTTGAATTTATTTTTTGTAAATAAATAAATAAATTTTTTTAATTTTGAAATGAAAATAAATTCTTAGAATAATCGATTAACTATCGATAAGATGTATGTACAACATATATACATATGTATATGTTTATTTAATTTGGTAATGATCTCTAAGTAATAATTTTGTATTTAAATTAATCCTGTGGTTTCTGTATCGAGTTTTAAATTCATCGAATTAAGCCCATTGTACATTTCAGTTAAGCTAGGTGAGAAAACACAAGTTAGTTTAGCTTAGATTAGCTCGCTAGCTGAACGCGTTACACATTTAAAATAAATGGTTCAACATATAAGAAACATATCAATGTATCTGTGAACGACATAGCTGAAAATAGCAAGGCAAAGAGAACTCAAGCTATGTTAGTTTTTATAACTCAAAACAAGAACACTTAGTTTAAGTGTGCGATCGATCTATTAAAACTTTTTATTTACAATCGAAAACTATGAACATAACTCACATCGCTGAACAACGGACTTTAGCCTCCAAATTACTATTTAATAATTTTTTTTGTTTTATTAAAATGGTTGGAGCTTTCGAGGTTCCTCGCTCAATACCACAATGAGCCCATGATGCAAACCTAGAAGATCTATCTTATATCGCAGAAGCGCACTGCAACCTTAGCAAACTCCAGGCAGTCGTCATATAGAGCATCTTAAACTCCCATGCGGTGAAGATGAACTTTAAAACGTCCAGGCCAGTAATAAATGCAAACAAAATTCTCAGTTCGATCCTTTTTTTTTTTTTTTTTTTTTTTTTTAAAGGACTTGGCATAGACACTTTTTTGGTCCATATAGCCTTACCTTACACAACATTCATTCAATCCATTCATTCATCCCATTCACACAAGTACAGTATACCACCTGCGCATTGCATAGCTCCATGTCACCCTGTACAGTGACATGGAAGATGGGTCGGCCCATGAGTTCTACATTCCAACAGAGGGTCATAGATGTATTCCAATTTAATCACCGATCGTAATCGGGAGATGAAAAATCCCTTTTGCAATTCCGCCTCTGTCGGGATTCGAGAACCCGGTACCTCCCGATCCAAACGTCGCAGCTTTAACCACTGCGCTATTTGCTCGGTTAAACTCGATCTTCTTTAACGATAACATATATTTAGTAAATCTCAAGTTGGGTTCAATAATGAATCGTTTTGCCTTTCGACAGCCAAAAATAGAACGCCACTTCACGTGATCCAGATTTAGCTAAAAAGTCAGCAACCTCATTTCCCTAAACGACATAATGAGCAGGCACCTTCATGATCTAGTATTAGAGCAAAGGAGATTAATGTAGTCCTTTGACCAGTTTGGACACAGTCAAAGGATTATTAATAGTTTTAGGCACAGCATATCCTTCCCTAAATCACTAAAGTTAAATGCCTCAAACGTACTTTGTGTAAGTGAAATTAGTTTAGTTGAAAAACCGTGCAGTGTATACCCAGACTACCCGAGTATCTAAGGCAATACTAAAGATAGTAGGGTCCAAACTTACTTCTGAACGTTAGACATCCCCAAAAAAAACTACCGACTCAGATAACTGGCTTTAAAAATCCTGAGAGACCCACTCTCTCGAGGAGAAAATGACCGAGAGTGAATTGATGAAGTGAAACTTAGATAACAACATTTTTTTTTCTTTGTGGCGAATATTTCTATATGACTCGTACATGTCACGAAGGCATTCCATGCCCCAATGGCTCAATGCACCTCAGCCGAAATGCAGTAGAACACGCTGTGCCCAGAATGCATGGTTTCATTTCGAGAAAGCACAAAATGGATTGTATGTAAAGGTAAAACCAATGATTTGTACATAGTTAAGAACGATATTATTTTGGAGGTCAGACCCCAAGAATTGCCAAAGGCCCTTCTGCATATGGCCTTTAAAGGCCAAATAATATGGCCTTTTGTCGCTTATAATCAACGTGAAATTTCTAGAAGAATTTTCCATCTTTGCCCAAAAAACCCAGATCACCGCAATTTAACAAGTAATTCTTCAATAACCAAGCCACAACAAGTATAAGAGTACTTTTCCTTGTGGGCAGCCTTTGGCCACTTTGGTGGACACTAATGAGCCATCCAGCTCAGTTTCAATTATGCGAGACTTGAGCAAAGAATTGATGATCTTAACAATGCTTGATAATGATCAATATTAAAATTGGTACAAGCACTCGCGGTGATCGTAGAAAAAGATGTCCTATTAAAAGATTTCGCACTGTCCACGACCTTTTGTTTTTAAGTGATGTTGCAATTAAAGTAACGAGTTCAAGTAGAACAGTTTCGCAGGACTTGCATGTTATATGTTACTGAGAGGTAGTTAAATAATCGGCCCTAATAAATCTATCAATGATCCTCAAAGCTTTAAGAAAAGTAGATGGCAGACTAATGGGTCGAAAAGCCATTGGATCAATATAATCCAACTTGAAAACACTGAAGCGTATAGAACATCACTAGTGATCATCCTACGGGCTAAGTTCCAATCGTCGAAGTACCAACGAATGTATATATATCAGGAGGCTCGTAATCAACCACCCCGAATCAACAATGTTACAACCCGAAATCGCGGAAAGTAGACAGACAACAGTAGCTTTTTGAATTCTTGCCTCTTAGCTAGATTTTTGTTAAGTCTGGCGAGAACAGATAAGCTATATCAATTTCCTCACAGAAGTGTTTTTCCACGCAGTCTTGTGCGCGGATCTTAGACTTTTTTTGCAAGACTTTTGAGCAAACAAAAATCGATCCTAATTCGAAATTAGATGCGTATATTTAACTTTTTAAGTTCAGAACACCAGAAGAGTTTATTACGGCCAATCGATTAATTACCTTAAGTACTTTCTGTTTGACCTGATTATTTTGAACAAGGAAAGCTCAAACGGTAAATCGAAGAGTTCCACTATGTAATTATGTCTAAATATAACTACCGAAAAGAGTATGGAAACAAACGCAGTATGGGAACAATGAGTAACAAAGGCCACTACATTATGTTCTACAATTTTGTTTCAACAATGCTCATTAGAATTTATGATCGAAAAATCTTACACTTTAATACTCGTAGCACAAAATTGAAGAGTTTTACATTTCGAGTTTTATAACAGCATCTATCAGTATGTGTATGAATTTTATTGGTTGCTCTTCTTATATGAGCTCTCATTTTTGCACAGAGTAATGTGTGTGGAACACGCTTACTTCATCGTTCAACAAAAATTGCAAATAACATTGCGAAATATAGAAAAAACCGATAACACAAATTATAGGCGGGAGAAGTTTTAATCCCCCCCCCCCCTCCTCAACCTCCCCTAATACACGGCAACTTAGCGCAACATTTTTTTTTTTTTTTTTTTTATTAAAAGGACTTGGCATAGACACTTTTACGGTCCATAGCCTTACCTTACATTCACACAACATTCATTCAATCCATTCATTCATCCCATTCACACAAGTACAGTATACCACCACCTGCGTATTGCATAGCTCCATGTCACCCTGCACAGTGACATGAAAGATGGGTCGGCCCATGAGTTCTACATTCCAAAGAGGGTCATAGATGTTTTCAATCACCGATCGTAATCGGGAGACGAAAAAACCCTTTTTGCATCCCGCCTCTGTTGGGACTCGAACCCGGTACCTCCCGATCCAAACGTCGCAGCTTAAACCACTGCGCTATTTGCTCGCAACATACTAAAGCATCCTATAGAAAGCGCTCCCAAATTGAAAAAAGTATTTTAACCCCATGTACAGAGACCCTTGCAAGACAAAGCCCATATAAACATATATACAAACTTCTAATCTGGTCAAATCTCAGGTATATACAGCTTTTACCTTGACCAACGTATTCTGCTAATGTCAATATTATGGAAAATCTAAGGAGTAGGCCGCCTCGGAAAATTTACAAGATGTGCGGTTGATTCTATGAAAGTAAGTAAGTGGCTATTTTTCAGTATTTTTCCTTACTTACCTTGTTCTTATCAAATGATTTGTAATTTTCTCGGTTAAAACAATGTCAATGAGAGTCACACCGGCTGATAGGAACGACATTTGTTGATACTACTCTGTCAGTCAAATAGTGATTCAAAGCACATTTAGACGCTACCGTTTGGTTGTGACATAAAGAAGAAAGACTTGGCATAGTGAGATATAGCTTTGAAATTCAAAAATAAAACTTCTTTGCTATGGTAAGGTGGCCAGATATTCAGGCGAGTGAACGAGTACGTTTCGTGTATTTGAATAATCCATTCAGGGAAGTACTGGGATTTATTTCTCAAATGCCTTATTCCCACGATATATGTTTTTTTTAAACGTCAAATTGAAAATTGCGTAAAGACCGTGGTTGCATGCTGTGTGTTCCACAATATATGTATTATTATATTACCGCAAACGATAATATCACGATAGATTGGTTAACTCTAAACGAAGTTATTGAGGAAAATGCCTGTTCCTTTAGGCAGAGAATGGGATAGTTTATGAAAAGTTAAATAAGACATTGGATTTAAGTTTAAACTTGGACTTTTAATTATTTTTATTTATCTTATAATCATTTCTTGTCTTAGGTTTTCTTAGGTTTTAGCATGTAAATGTCAAAATTCTGTACTAAAAAATATTTATTACAGGTTTCGGCCACAGTCTAAATCGAGCTTATTAAATCGCAGCCTACTAAGCATGAAGTGACCGGGTACTAAAAATGTACTTACATTTTCAACTAAATCTAGCTAACTGGATCAGAAAATGAAAATTGCTTCAAATACGAGTATTTAAAAATTTCGAAAGCCTACCAAATGTGAGGGAATATAGAAAAGTAAATTTAACTCAATTTAACAGCAAATTTCTAATGACTTATCCAAGGTTGGTTTATAATTAACTGAAATCTTGTATAGCGTTATCTTAATTGTGATTAGTGACTTTGGTTTAATTGAATATAGACCATGTGGTGACCTTTGCTTAGCTCTTTTAAATTATTTAAAAAATTCTTGCTAAACTGAATGCACCATGGTCGATAGTTTAAAATTTTAAGGAGCCTATTGAACTGTAATTTCAATCATAATACAATTTTACCCGCAATTTAATGAAACCATCTTTAAAAATTGATTAAAATTTGAATCAAAACAAAAATGAAATTATTTTTGAATAATAAATTCTTAATTCGACTTTAGTTGAATTTCGTGTACTTTGTAAAATTGTTTGATAAGTAGTTATAATCTTCGTAGTTAACAAGTTTTAATTTCTTCCAAAATTCTCAAATTTAGTAAATTATATAGAGAATTTTAAATTTAAAATATTAATTGTGATCATAAAAATATTTGAATTAAAAGATTGAATTTGTAGAATTAAATTGAACTGTTATTAAATCTTACGTTTTTAGATTTTTATTATTTCTTAAATAATAATAAATCTAATTATTATTGTATTCATGTTAAAAATCACATAAAGGTCATACAAATTTTAAGTTTCTGGTTAGAATAATCTTTTATGGTTGCACCATAAGCACCATAATTTCAAATGCTCGTTATTTTCTAATACTATTTATAATGCAGTTAATTTGTATGAACAAATTCAAAATTAGCTATGATTCTGGAAATATTAAGTTAACTGCTTCAAAAGAGAAACTAGTTAACTGAATTGGCTTGCTATAAAATAAAAGAAACGATTAACTTATTGTATAGTGTAACAACTATTACGAAAGTTTTTCGTTTTGTTAAAACTTGTTATCTTTCCTGACAAATTAACAAATTGCCCCTTGTTTGTTAATGAATAATAATAAAGCAGAATTTAAAAACCATTACTGGCCCCTTACTGAGTCAACAATCCGGCTCCAACGGTCTCGATTCTGGGCTTGGTCTTCATAATGTCCTAGACAACCTGAAGAAGCCAAGTCATTCTCTACACCGTGGAGCCATCGTCGCCTGCAACGACCTCTGCGCCAACCATACGGTGGCTCTCCTTTCAGAGATCTTTGCACAATTTGTTCTGGATCAGCACGCCGAACGTGACCGAGCCAGCGTACTCGCTGAGAATTTTTTTTTTTTTTTTTAAAAGGACTTGGCATAGACACTTTTACGGTCCATAGCCTTACCTTACATTCACACCACATTCATTCAATCCATTCATTCATCCCATTCACACAAGTAGCCTTACCTTACATTCACACCACATTCATTCAATCCATTCATTCATCCCATTCACACAAGTACAGTACACCACCTGCGCATTGCATAGCTCCATGTCACCCTGTACAGTGACATGGAAGATGGGTCGGCCCATGAGTTCTACATTCCAACAGAGGGTCATAGATGTTTTCAATTTAATCACCGATCGTAATCGGGAGATGAAAAATCCCTTTTGCATCCCGCCTCTGTTGGGATTCGAACCCGGTACCTCCCGATCCAAACGTCGCAGCTTTAACCACTGTGCTATTTGCTCGGTCGGTTGCTGAGATCGGTATGTACCATCTATTTCGCGTTTTGGGCCATAAATTACACGCATGAGTCTTCTCTCAAATGTTAGGAGCCATCTCTCGTACTAATCCGTCAGCACCCAACTTTCACATCCAAACATAACAACGGGCCTGATCAACGCTTTGTAAAGCTTCAGCTTCACGGCACTTGATAAGTGTTTAGATTTTAGCAGTGGCCTTAGAGGATACAAAGAACGACTGCCAGCTGCCAGCTGCACTTTAATATTCTCACCCACACTGTTATTGTGAGTGATAAGAGAACCCAAATATTTGAACCTCCTCACTCCCTCAAACGTGTGGTGGCCACTACTAAAATCTGGTATGCCATTGTCTCTTAAACCATAGATCAGGTATTTCGTTTTGGACTCATTGATCTGAAGTCCAACTGAAGCTGAAAACTCTACAAGCGGATCAAGTATTTCTTTCACTCCGTTACTATTCAGTCCAATCACGCGTATGTCATCTGCATATGCAAGCACCTGATTTAACTGGCGATATAAGATGTTGCGCTGAGGTGTTTTTACGAAAGATGTACTCCAACATGAGATTAAAGAGTATCGATGACAGAACATCTCCCTGCCGAACACCCGAGTTAACTGCAAAAATTGTCGATAGCCTGTTCTCAAAACTAACACAGCATTGGGACTGCGTCACTGTCATCCTACACAGTCGTACCAATTTTGTTGGCATTCCTAGGTATTCCAGGGCAGACAACAAACTCTCTCGACTTTCCATTCGTCAGGCATAACTTCGGTTCGCCAAGAGCTCCAAATTAATGCAGTCCACCCCAGGTGATCGGTTTCGTTTCAATCTCTGCATGGCTTTAGTGAATTCCTCATAGGATGGCTCCTCAGTACAAATCTCCGCAGTCTGTATTAGAGGTGGCTCAACAACAGTCTGTAACGCATGATGAACGTCAAGCAGGTCAGTAATGTATTCACTGTGAGACGTTGTTGCATTTCATTATGGGCTATATTTTGTTGCTCAACTGCAAGACGACACTCGTCATCAAACCAATCATTCTTGGGTCTGACTTTCACTATACCTAAAGTCTGTTGAGCAGCACTGACAACCGAAGTTTTTAGTACCTCCCAGACAGAGTTCACGCAGTCACACTGTTAATGAAACTAATATGAATTAAATTCTGATACACCGAAATAAGATATGTGAGATTATTTCAAATTACTTTAGCATAGTACTTTTTATGTAATATGTTTTCTGTCATCAACTTTTGTTTTAGTTTTAGTTTTAAAAGAAACCACCAATTTAAAATATGCGTAGGTAATTTAACGAAAAACGTATCAGTTCGCCAGTGGATTTAGTAGGTTATATATTAATAAATTAACAATACGAATAAAATTAATAAATATTTCTAAACTATTTGGATTACAGTCATTTTTTTTTTAAATGCGATTTCCTAAAAATTATATTTTTTGCAGTTAACTAGTTTCTCAACAAAAAAAAATCATTGAAATAATAATTAAACAATATAATACTATACTTTTTACATTTTGTAAATAATACATAATTTACATGCAAACAGTAGCGTAAAATACCCAGTGTAAATACTGCATTATACACAGGCAAAATACTGCATTATACTACTCACCACCAGGCGATTAACGAAACGTCAAAGTTTACGAGTTGCTTGATTGAGTTGTCGATGCGAGTATTGTCATAAACAACATATGAATTTTTATCTTTGATAATTTGACGTTTGAAAAGTAGAAAATTTGACAATACGAAAAG
The DNA here is from genome assembly GCA_951394425.1 of Tipula unca. Taxonomy (NCBI): domain Eukaryota; kingdom Metazoa; phylum Arthropoda; class Insecta; order Diptera; family Tipulidae; genus Tipula; species Tipula unca. The sequence goes on from OX596380.1 coordinate 81,731,657, forward strand.
TTAGGCACAGCTTGAATTATTAATATTGTGCTGGGATGTTCTATCATCACTTCGATTCGCTTCGATAGACATTTGTGTCTCTTTTTTCACGAACAAAATTGTGCTCCATTACGTTTTTTGAAATACGTTTTGTCTATTGCGATCTCAGCCTGTTAGAATAAATTTGCATACTATCTCTTTTTCCTCTTTTCACTTGCCATCGAAAATAAAAATATTGGTGATATTTTATCGAATGAATTTATAAAAATAGAATCGAGTAGGCTATGATCACAATATAAATTGCGAAATAGAATACAATTTTGTTCGTAAAAAAAGAGACACAAATGTCTATCGAAGCGAATCGAAGTGATGATAGAACATCCCAGCACAGTATTGACGATTGTAAAAGTAGGCTAAGCTCCTCTCGCGGAAAAATGATTATTAAAAAGAACGATCCATTTGAAGTTTGTGTTGTTGTTTTTGTATTCGAAATTAGGTGGCTGTGTGATTTTAAACGTCAATGGAAATATAGTTTTATTTTAAACGTCAAGTTTTATTTTTATTTTAAACGTCAATGGATAGCTAGTTTTATTTTAGAAAAATTCCGCTACGTGGAATCCGTGATGCTCCAATCGTCAATACAATCTATTAATCTATTAACTGACAACCAAACGTCAATAGTCAGAAAGTTATTAAAAATAATCGGTGTCAGGCACACAACATTAGTGTACTGATTTCAAGTACGTGTAAACGTACATTATATTCATATGTACATGTAGGTTATATACATAATTTATATTTTCATTGATTTATATCCAAAAATATACGATAATTATCAAAATAAAAAATAAAAAAATCAATCTTTAAGTCTAACATAAATATTTATAAAATCTCTAAATATAATTTTTTATTATTATTATGATTATATTTTTTATTCTTTATATATTTGTAAATTTAATTTTTTTTTTCTTTCGTTTTTTAAATGATCGGATATTATTATCAATATGATCAAAGGAAAATGAGATGGAAAAGAAAATTAAAATTAAGATTTTTTTTTTTTTAATTTTAAATAATTATTATATAAGAATGAGGAGCGAAAAATTGAAAACAACATTTTTTTTTATTATTTTGTGTGTTTAATTTTCCAAGCAATTTAATTAAAAGAAAAATTATGAAATATATGAATTAATTAAAAATTAAATATTAAGTTGCTTAGTATTTTTTTTTGTGTTTTCGTTTTGAACGTTTGGTTATTATTGTTGAAAAATACGAAATTTATTAAGTTTATTAAAAATAATTTACATAGATAATAATTATTAAAATGAAATTAATGGAAAACAAAAATTATTAATCGAGCAAATGCTACCAAATTGATGGTGGAATTATTTTTCATGGGATTTCTCGTTAATTTTTAATTATATGCCGTTAATTTTTTCGCAATCAATTAATTATTTTTGTTTTAAAAAAAAGATCAATATTTTTTTGTTTGGATTTTGGTTTGGTGTTTTTGCTCGAACTCGAAGAAATGTTTTGAGAAAATATTATTTTAATTGAGTTAATATATTAACGGGAATCTATGATATTTCTATTTTAAAAAATTATATCATTTTAATTAATTATTAATGGATTTATTAGAAATGTAATCTATTTCTTACTAGCTTATTCAGCAAGACTTCGAATCAGGGATGGGCAATTACGCATCATATATTATTTTCTACGTTGACGTGCCAATAACCCGTCGTCAACGTAGACAATGTCAGCAACGTAGAAAAGGCCGATAATTTAGACAGCTTCTACAATGATTTTGTGAACTATTGGTCTAAACTACGATTACCAGATGTCTTTAGGATCAATGACTTGCAGAGCTACGATGAGGCCTACATAAGCTATTGAAGATTTTGGAAGGTTGTAAGAAATTAGTTAATTTCAACGAAATCCAGAAAAACTGGACTTACTGGGTATCTAATAATTTTATTATAAAAAAATAGAATTTTGGGGATCCCAAAATTACAAAGGAGTTATACTTAAAAGTTCGACTTCAGGTAAAAGCACGATTTTAGTATTTTTAATTTATTGAAATGCGTGCTATTGTTTATTTTCAATTTACTCAATCCTTCAAAAATATGAAAAATCTAAACATTAAGCATTTACTTTTGTGTACTCGGTTTACCCTACTTGTCCACAGCCTGAATCCAGAAAATTTCGATTCTCATGGTTCTCAACTATAGTATTCTTCTCTGGGATGCCAACGCTTTTCCGCATACAGGAAATGGAAAATGCTTCAAATAATAAAATAATGTTCTCTGAATGTGCGTAAACTTTAATAAAAGTGCAACTTAATCTAAAAAATTTCCATTTTCTAGGTTTCCAATATGAACACTGCTTCAAAAAGTCAAAATCCTTTGGAGTTCGAGGCTTTGAAGTTAGGAGCGTATTCGGCTCAAAAAATTATTTTCTTGTGTTTGTTTATGCTTTCTTCCGGATACAGTTATTCTACATGGTTCGTATCAGATGTGTGCTCCTTTACTTAGTATTTTAATTAGAGTAGTTTCGTTTTCAAATGATTTATAAAAGAACAAAACAAAAATTATTTACGGAAAGAAGAGTATAAGTTCAGGGTGAAAAAAAGAGAACGTGTTCCCCTTTAAAGAGACATTCTGGTCATCTTACCTTGACGGTTGCTTAACGTGGAAGCATATTTACCCTATTTCGTGAATCAATCTTCAATGCATTGAACTTACCATCTCAGAAAATTAGTAAGGTTAGAAATATTTAAAAAAAAATCGATGTAATCTAAATGTTCTTAAACTTAGTTTATTATCTGTTACATACTCGTATACATACTACTTTTCTCAGCTCTGATATTAGTTCACAAACAGTAGGGGGAGATAAAGTTAAAACTAAAACTGTCCAATTATTATTTATCAATTTCTATCAGTGTTTCTAACAATTTAAAACAAATTAAAAATTACACTGTATTGTTGATAAACAATGAAACTAGTTTTTTATGATAGTTTCTTCAGAAGATTAAGCTGAATCACCCTTTTTCAAGCTACAACTATGAACTGGTACATTCGATTTCAAATCGCTATAAAATCGTAAGTTATTGACATCGTCTTAATTGTCGACGTTGACAGAAAACATTGCCCATGTAATCTACGTAATATTTTACGTTTAGATAACCACGTAGATTACTTGGTGTAATCTACCCCGCCCATCCCTGCTTCGAATATGGAGTTAGGTTATAGGTTTAATCGATTTCAAAAATATGTAATATATTACCCAATTTTATCGATTATTGTACACAGTGCGTAATCATTAAAACAAGCGCGGCAAATACTTAGAATTGATATTAGAGTTCTGAAAACAAGAGATTAAAGCCGCTCTCATGCATATGAGTCTAAGGTATATTTGAGCTGAACTCGAGACGAAGTCAACGTAATAAAGTTAAATTATTTCCATCTCACTATGAAATATTTCAATAATTTAGTTTTGTTATGTTGTCTTCGTCTCGAGGTCGTCTCAAATAAGCCTTAGCCTCATTCGTAGGAGAGCGGCATAAATGAAGGAAGCAACCAAATAAAACTTTAAATCGAAAAACTAACGTGGAATAATGGTGGAATAATAATAATGGAATAATGGACATAATTTTCTTAGCGTACTTCCTTATCAATGTTCCACGCATCAAATAGATGTTAACTTTAACTTTCAACGGTCTTCTTCATGGTCTTCTTAACCATATGAGTATGTGAATAATATATTAGTTTTATAGAGAGTTTTTACTTAGTCCCATTTAACAATTTAAAAATTCTGTATATAAGTTTCTTCTTTTACTTCAATTTGTCATGATATTTTTTCCAAATATTACTCAAACTCAAAAAAGCGTTTCAGTTTCAGTTTATCTAAATACAAGCTTTAAGGGCTATTTAGCTTTTATTGACATTTGATCCATACTCAAGTTGAAGAAATATACGAGTATATCATAACTTTTTATATCATGGTATTTTCTCCCGATGTTATGAATGCTATATTAAAAGCATCCAGCGCATCTAGAGTCTACTAAAAATTCGTAGAGTCTACATATCTGCATATGGGTGCTTACACATCAGTAGATTTTTGGATGTAACAAAAACAGATACGAATAGCAATTAAGTTTTTACAATTTATATTACGCACAAAAATGAAGAAGAATTGGCTTGAACTCATTGCTCATCAAGAAACTGGCTGGCCTAAAAGTGGAGACCATGTGCCCCAGGGTTATACGTTGCTTTACAGTAGAATTGGATTTCTTCTTGGTCCGCAGGTAAAGAAGGCTGTTTTCAATTTCCAATCAATCAATAACCGATCGTATAAGCTTTGCTTGCGTAATAAGTTAGCCAACCTGTTAATAATCAGTGTACACGCTCATAGAATTCAGCGAGCCCCGAGATTAATATTCATATTACAATGACTTGGATGATCTGATAAGATATATATGTATACCCGAGCACGATGTTTGAATTGTAACTGGGGACTTTAATGCTAAGACTGGCAAAAATGAGGCCGACTTGCGTGAAAACATAGGTCCTTATTCCCGACACGAAACTTAGATCGATAATAGTGAGAAAATGATATACTACTGCTCACGACCTTGGAATAGAAACTTTCGAGTTTAGAGTAGCATTTAGAAACATGGATCCATCCTCGCAAACTTCCCGCAGCCAAATCCACCACGTCTTAATTTCAAAAGGGCAGGCTTGTTTTGTACAGGATGTGAGAACTTATCGATCAGCACCCAAATACGTAACCAGCGATCATCATTTGATCACTGCAAAGCTACTATGGATGTTTTCGTATAAGTCTGGAAACACAGCGAAACGCATGGGGCGTTTCGACTGTGAAGGTCACTGTCGTTTGAAGGAGTGAGGAGGTTCAAATATTTGGGCTCTCTCATCACTCACGATAACAGTGTGGGTGAGGATATTAACTGCTAAAATCTAAACACCTATCAAGTGTCGTGAAGGTCAGATAAATGAAGATCAATAGAAACGATTTCAGGAGCTTATCAGCGACAATATTGAGGATGTTAATTTTTTTTTTTTTTTTGTTTATTTATATTACGACTGAGTCTTGTACCCATTTAGTAATTTACATTGCATAATACAGTATTTTGAATAGTCGGCGCGTAATCAAGTGATTATCCCCAGTTTAGTGTAACTCCTCCCTTAGATTTTTCGCCACAGTAAGTCTACTGACCTCTGGTCGCGATAAGTCCAGTAGTTTGGTTCTTTGCAGTCTTCTTGTTGGAGATGTAGTCAGCATACAGCGTATGTCCAGATTTTGATGCTGGTACAGACGTTGTAGGTGTTTTGTTGCATGATGCTTAATTTCATCCGCGACAAGCTCAATCTTGAGATCTCGATGGACGTTGTCGTTTCGAATGTACCACGGTGCATTAATAATACATCGTAGGATTTTATTTTGAACTGTTTGTATTATTTTGATATTTGTCTTCTTGGCACATCCCCAGAGTTGGCTACCATATGTCCATACAGGCTTCAGAATTTGTTTGTATAACAGCAGTTTGTTATGGATCGCTAGTTCAGATTGAGGATGCTAATTGCCAGTCTGACTGAGTGAACTCTGTCTGGGAGGTATTGAAAACTTCGGTTGTCAGTGTTGCTAAACAGACTTTAGGTATAGTGAAAGTCAGACCCAAGAATGATTGGTTTGATGACGACTGTCGTCTTGCAGTCTAGCAACAAATAAATAGCCTATAGTGAAGTGCGACAACATCTCACAATTGCGAGGAAAAACCAATCCGTTAGGCCTGCTAGGTTGCAAGGAGGGTAGCCAAGCGCAAATATTTGGGCTCTCTTGTCACTCTCGATAACAGTGTGGATGAGGATATTAAAGTTCGGCTGGCAACTGGCAGTTGACTCCAAGACCACTCAGATCCTGCCCGTTATGACGGATGAGTACGAGAGATCGTTCCCTACATTTGACAGAAGAATCGTGCGTGTGATTTACGGCTCAAAAGAGATCTGATGAATATCACCGATATCGTACATGAACTAAGATCTTAGCTGATCCGGAACGAATTTTTCAGCGATCTCTGAAAAAAGAGCCACCATATGGTATAAGCACAGAGACCATTGTAGGCGGCTTTTAAAAACTATTTATTTTTATTATTATTACGAACGTGGGGCCAATGTATATCTAACATTTCGTTTTCATATACCAGTTATCTAAAATTGATATAATTGTTAACACATGTATAATAGGCCATTTCTTTGACGTTTAATAGAAGGTATCAAATTCACAAGTCATTCAAAACACCAACCTGAATAATTTGTCAAATTTCTAACATTCAGTAGTTAATTTGCTCATAATGTCGATTGTCGACACCTTAGCCTGTTTAGCATATAGCCAATTAACAATTATATTTGCACATTTTTTTTATATTTTTACCTTTAAAAAAAGGATTTCAGCAATGTGTGAAGGGCATGATCTTAGTCGTATAATAGGAAACAAATTACAACGGAAATTTTATTCATTAGATTTGATACCTAAATGTTGGAAAACTATAAGTTAGTTTACAAATAAATTAATTACAACTTCGTTAATAGATAATGATGAGGCGATAATGAGATTTATCAAATTAGTAAAGAAGATTTTTATGTTTGTCTGTTTTAGTATTGATAGTCAATTTACACCAATGCAGAGTTGCAGGTATCCAAATAAATCGAGTACCATCATATTTTTGATTTACGTTAGACCTTTCGATCTTTTCTCTCATGAACAAAATTGTGTCCTCGTTTATCAATGGCGCATTTTCTAGTTAGATCTCAGCCTGTTATAAATTTGCACACTATATCTCTTTTTCCTCATTTCGCTAGCTATCGAAAGCAAAAAAATTGGTGGTGCTTTATCGAATGTACATATGTATTATAGAAATAGAATCGAGCAGGCTGTGACCACAATAGAAATTGCGGCATTGAATATAAAATAGACAAACATTTATCTAAAGTCGAAAATAGTGACGCTGCAACATGCGAGCCCGCACTGTTTGGATTTTATACTGAATTTTGACAACTTGATTCGAATTAAAGAATTGCAATGTATACGTATAGGAGGCGACGATGAAATATTTGGTTTGCTTACCATTATTGAAGATTGGAGCATCACGGATTCCACGAAGCGGAATTTTTCTAATTAAAACTAGGGCGTTGTCTAAAAACCCACAACCATCCAAATTTCGAATACAAAAACAACAACACAAACTTCAAATGGATCGTTCTTTTTAATAATCATTTTTTCCGCAAGAGGAGCTTATCCTACTTTTACAATCGTCTATTGACGTTTGGAGCATCACGGATTCCACGTAGCGGAATTTTTCTAAAATAAAATTAGCTATCCATTGTCGTTTAAAATAAAAAAAAACTTGACGTTTAAAATAAAACTATCTATCCATTGACGTTTAAAAACACATAGCCACCTAATTTCGAATATAAAAACAACAACATAATATATATCATGGTTCAAATGGATCGTTCTTTTTAATATTCATTTTTTCCGTGAGAGGACCTTTGCCTACTTTTACAATCGTCAATAAGTAAACCAAATATTTCATCGTCGCCTCCTATATGTATACGAACATTCGAAAATCTCAGTAAAAAAATTACAACTATACGTGTTTTAGTGACACAAAAAATTCATTTTTACGTATATGATTTTCGGTCAGAGAACTGGATTTTTTGTTTATGTTTTGACGACGGTACTCATATCAGAAATAATTATGTAAAAATGAACACCAATATTCACCAAATTTTAAAAATTATTTAACCGAGGAACAAAAACTTCGAAATGTAAAAACCTAGAAATGAAAAGATGCTTGTATTTTTGTTAAATTTAAATAATTAATCATTCATATAGAAGGTGTTTTACAATTATTCTGTCTTTCGCCCTCTTAACTTTCGCCTCCTATTTCGATAACGCAACAAGCGGCATGTACCTAATGGTCTCTTGCAATATCTTCACATAAACTGCTTGGAATTTATTACTTTCAGAAAATTTATAACTGTTGATCTTAGATAGCATGAGTTTTTGCCTTTTGGAACTGGAATACTATCGGTTGTCACTGCAGCCTACAGTGAAACCCCATGAACTTTATGTCTTGTCATCTTTTGTTAATGATCGCTGTGCCAAATTCACCCTCTTATGCCCTTTTGATATATTCTTTAGTAAGCATGCGGATCATCGGTGACCACTTCTTTTAAGGTCACTATAATAGAATAAATCGTTTAATGGTTTTATGAATACAGTGTTTAATCAGCTCACGATGTGCTTTCGACATGACTAAGTTTAAAGGGCTATAATCTAGCAGTATTGTCTAGAGTTTGTTCACCGTGTATGTATACGATAGTGATGAAGGCAATAATTAATGATGTTAAGTATTTTATTACAAAATAAATTAAAATATCATTATCTTTTCATTGTTTACTAGCCCAATGCTTCATAAGAAAAATAGTTTTATATGTATAAATAAAACAAAACAATAAAACAAAAACAAATAAACACTGGCCGATAGTATCCCGGGGTGAATCTAGATGGATCCAATTACGAAACTGAAGTTGATTTCGTCATCGGCCACGAAATCTTCAGCAAGCCAAATATCACCAAAGTTGCGGGTGTACATACTCCAGGTGTTAACGTTGCAGTCCACAGTCGTCTGCAAGTTGATTTGGCGAAAATGTGTTTGTAGATGGCCACTCAGCCAGCTTGTTTAGTGGTCGATACAGTGCGGCTGTTTGTTCGCATAATACACTGGAAGTACCGAATTGGAATGGGCTCCTCGTCGACACGGCTCCATCTTTTGATAAAGTGCCAAGTAGACGCGTGCACATCTCTGTATTACTGAATCTGTATCAATGTCGCCTGTATGAATAATGCAAAAAAATATAAATGTAATAATAATAAATAAACTAATTAAAATACATGCGTTATTTCAATTGATAACAAATAAAGTGAGCAATACGTCAGTAATCACAGAAACGACTAAAAATGGTTTAGTAATTTTTTTTTAAACATCGAAATTAACTTTTAAAAATAAATCACAAATTCAATTTGGAAACTTCATATATGCAAATCAAAAACTGCTCTACTCTGACTTTATAGAATCGCCTGCGTATAATACAGTAGCCAAACAACTAACATATTAAAACTGCTCGATACAGAATTTTAGTCTAAAAACATACACCGCACAAAAAATTATCTTGCATCGGTGTCAGACAATTTGTAATGTGTTTTACTTTGTGAAAGATGAGCAAGGTCGACTTACATAACTAAAATAAATTAAAAATTCTGGTCACCAAATTTTTATCGACCTTAGATAGAAACACATGAAAAGTTGCTTTGCATCAGTGCTAAACAATTTTTCGTGTGTTCCAGAGAATATCGTATAAAAAAAGACACACAGTACATAATGGGAAAATATTAGATTGGTTTATTTATTTTAATAGCAAATTCGGTTATAGTACGTTGTAATACTTCTTTGTACAGCTCCTTGTATCGAGCCATACAGGATTATAGATCTGATTGAAATTTCACAGCTCCTTCGTTTATGTGATCTGACAAACAATGATCTGCCAATTTATTTGCAATTTGAAGGCCATCAAGAATTGAGCTAGTGGTTATTAAAGACGGAATTTCGTCCTCATCAGTGCTATCATTTGCGTCTTCTAGTCTTCATTAAGAACTCTAACTCGTCTTCATTAAGAACTCTGTTAACAATTATTTCGTTAAAACATCACAAAAATTAGACCAATTTTTGAGCAAATCTCTTGAGTTTCTAACTTCATGCCACGGATGTAAATAGCTAAGGTATAAATATCCGGCTTCGCGAACTCACTTTTCTGTTTTAACGTGATAACGTTTTATAATTCGTTAAGTTGAGAAACCAGATCGAAATTGGTTGGCGAATTAAAATGAAAATATTAGTTCAAATAAAAAAATAGAACACGTTATTAGTAATAGATTGTATAATTTCACTTGGACAGCACAGTTTCTTTGTCATTGCTAATAATCTTGGGCACAATTTTAATACTGGATCACAGACAAGGACATTTGTAATTTGGTAATATTTGTATATGACAGAAAAAGAAAACAAAACTCGGTTTATACGATAAAAGGAGATTTTTAGGAAAGTAGATTTTAAAACGAGATGTAATAAAACAGATCTGTGTACAAAATAAAATAGAAAAGGTGGAAATAAAAATTTCATCTGGATGTTAATCTCGTAGTTTGAGTTTACAAATATAAAATTAGGCCATAGATCAATGCCTCTATATTACAAGCCATGACACAAGATTTTGATGTAGTATGGGTGTAGGGCTATTCGTTTCTTTTTTTTATATGAAATGATGAAATTTACTATGGGATTTTTCTATAGGCAGATTTTGGAAGGCTTTTATCTTCTAGTTATAGTGCAATTTTTATTTTCAATTTTCTATGAGACAACTAAAATTTATCTGAAAACAGTTCGAGATAGTTATAAATTCAAATTGATAAAATTTTAATTGATAATTTTTAGTTTTTGTAAAACTACTTTTTTTCCAAACAGTTTGTTTTCGTTTTTTGTTTTGCTTATAAGAAATCGTTTGCCGATTTTGTACGAACCATTTAAACGAGCATTTGATTTTTTTAGTGTAATGATTTGTCTTCTTTTTGCTTTGACGTAGGGTGATACTTTTTTTTTTATTTCGTGTTGATGAAATTTTTGGTTTATTTTAAGGATTGGGGTGAAAGCATATGTATGTAAATAGCGAATTTTCAAATTATGATAAGTATAATCAAATTAATATATTTACATATATGTATATATACAGTTTGTGTATTATTTTAATTAAAATTTATTTAGTACATATCGTTATTTTGTACATACAATTTTTACTTTTATTCGTGAAGAAATCGATTTCGTTAATTTTTAATTAGATATTTTCCCTATCTAAACCACGGGTTACAAGATTATCTGACAGCGAATCATCGATATGCCACATTTATTATACTCCTATAATACCACGGTCCACGGCTCTCCATGATTACGCTTGACATGCTTAAAATCTTTCCCATAAGCACCTTCCGCAATTAAGTACAATATATTTTTATATCTGGAAATTTGGAACGACATAAGGGCGGTATGCTGGTATTTAAATATTTTTGGTGTTATTTCCGCTAGGAGTATTTTTAAATTCCAATTTAACCAATTAACTTAAACTAAAACCAAAAAACAGTTAAAACAAGATATGCAGTTGCATTCAATATATTGTCAAACAATAATATTACAAGAAACAATAACAGAGCTCTCACAATGCAAAAACTTTTTACTTTTTACTTTTGACTTTTGCCTTTTGATTTTTTTTAGCTCGCACAATGAAAAAGAAAATTAAATTGAAGCCAACTTCATCATTATTAAGAATTGTTTACAAAAGTTGTTTACAAAAATTGTGACATTTAATTTTCCAACCTCTATATAGTTAATAATAATTTTTTTGTTCTCGTATTTCTTAAAAAAAATTAATTTTGTAATAAAAATTGAAAGTACAATTAATTATAATAGTATTTAGACAGTGTACTAAATAGAAAATTATAAATAATTTTTTTGTTGGGTTATGTTATGCTGACATTTAACGAAAAATATTTGTTGGCGCCTATTTTAAAATGTTGTTAACTTCATTCGTTTCAATTCATAAGGCAAAAGTTAGGAGTTCGATAACTTTTTCTAAAAGATTTTCACCAACATAACGAACAAAAAATTTTTTTTTCTCAAAATAAAATTCATATAAACTTGTATTTAAAAAGTAAAAAGTTTTCCATTGTGAGAGCTCTGTAAGTTAACAATTAATAAAATCTGTAAGAACATCAATCGGTACCAGTTACACATATATACTCGTAATGTACAAAATAGTAACAGTAAGTTTTAATAGATAATACATAAATTATGCGCTTAATATTTGTATGTATGTACTTAACTTAAATTATCCCCATTTCCGACATTTACATACTTTCACTGCAATCTTCAAAACAATAAGAAACTGAAAATTTCATCAACTCGAAATAAAAAACAGTTATCACCCTGTGTCACAACAAAAAAAAACAAATCATTACATAAAAAAAAATCAAATGCTCGTTTAAATGGTTCGTACCAAATCGGCACACGATTTGTTATAAACAAAACAAAAAACGAAAACAAACTGTTCAGAAAAAAAGTAGTTTTACAAAAACTAAAAATTATCAATTAAAACTATATCAATTTGAATTTATAACTATCTCAAGCTCTTCTCAGATAAATTTTACTTATCTCATAGAAAATTGAAAATTTAAATTGCACTATAACTAGAAGATAAAAGCCTTCCAAAATCTGCCTATAGAAAAATCCCATAGTAAATTTCATCATTTCATATAAAAAAAAGAAACGAATAGCCCTACACCCATACTAATGATTTGATTTTTTTTTACTTGTGTCGAGGCCTATAATATAGAGGCATTGCATAGATGTTTGATATCTGTATTTCCTTATCTGTGACTGAATGTAAAAATTCAAAAATTATTAATGTATGAATATCGATTGTTGGTATTTGATTTTTCGATTTAACATCTAATATTAAAATGTGGCCCAGTCTGAACCGACATCATGAACGCCGGACGGATAATTTTATAAGACGAATAAATTTACTTATAAAAACAACAAAAATACACTGTCAAAACACATTTTGAAATTGCAAATAAAGAAACCAAAAACAGATGTGTTGAGATAGATATTGATTACTTAAAACAGTGTTTTGACGGTGCATTGTTGTTGTTTAAGTTCATGATATCGCCGCTGGTTTAAAACCGACAGCCGCTACTGCATTTAATTACTATACTTTACAGGAACCCTAGTATCATTCAATATTTTTTCTAGGTTAAGAATCAACATCGACCTCTATAAGGGTGCGAAATATTGGAACTAAAAGTGGTGAGTGATACGTTGTCAGTTTTTTTAGGTCTACAGTTCAATTCTAACGTAGACTAATGAAAGGGATTCGTTTTACTTTTGTTTATTTCGTTTCTGTTTAACACAAGACCTTTATGTTATAGTGGTTTAATATGTTTTATCGGTTTCATAATTTTCGAAATAAATTTCGATATCGAACAAAATTCTAAAAAGAATGAATGGCATAAGAAATTTAATTTAAAATTAACTGGATATGTGTTAGTAGCTATAGGCATGTGACCACTCTTCAACTGCAACCAGAAAGGGCAAATTTTGGGGAGGCCTATTAAGGCACACAAGACATTGCTTAAAAAGGAGGCATTAGTCTCAGCGAATGAAAGGTGAAACAACACTCTCTCATGTAGTGTAGCAGGGCCAGTCTGGCCAAAGCTGGACTTGAAAAGACAAAGTCACTGATCTCCCTACGTAGACGTGAATTAAAAACGATCGTTGAGATACTCACAGGACACTGCCTACTTGGAGAACATGCGAGGAGGCTAGGGCTCGAAGCAAGTGATTTTTGCAGAAGCTGTATGGACGAGGAGAAGGAAGAGACGGTAGTCCACCTCCATTTCTCATGTCCGGCTTTGGTACACAAAAGACATAAATATATGGGTAGATTCTTAATGTGCTGCCTCTCTGATCTCGAAAACTGTAAGGTGCGAGCAATATCACGCTACATAAGCAGATCAAACTGGTTCACATAAGGGAAATAGGGAAGTAAGAGCATGTGGTATCACAACGGACCCTCACCGGTTTAAGTGGATAAGTAACCTAACCTAACTGGACAAGTATTTTCCGCAATATCCATTAATTATTCATGATGCATCGTCTTTCAATTTTCGTAATTTATTTCTACTTAATTTATAAACATTCAGCCGCTACATATTTTTTCATATCAAAAATATCGGCAAACTTGATAGTATATTTCCAATCATTCGGTTCTCATATTACACTTTGTCTACATGAATTTATTTAATTGTTTCAATCAATACAATACCACAGTACAATATTGCTATTTAAATCAGATCAATTATGCAATAATGACGAATTATTTCACAAACCAGCTGACCCGGAGAACTCGAATGTCTTTCAATATGATTGCTTCTATTACGTTATTCAGTAATTTTTTTATCGCTAATCATGTGCCGTTACAAAGTCGCGGTTGGTTAATATTTCGCAACATTATAACTACAGATCCAACCTTTAATTGAAGATTGTGAGGCGGCAATCCTGGCAAATCTAGTGAGTTTAAAAATTCCGGTGGATAGTTCACTACATCATCGTCATTAGTTGCCGTATCAACTGATTTATATGTCCTCATTTCGCCAGGAATGTCATCTTGAATTTCGAAATTTATTTCATTTACATCAGTGTTTTTGGCAGCCAGTATAGCTCGTTCGCTCAACCAATCATGGAATAAGTAATTTTGAGCAACATTTGGAAACACTTTTTGAATGAGTTCAGCTTTTGATTGCGTGAACTAACAAAAACTCTCAGGACAGGTGATGCAGCCAGTCAGCAGGTCTATAGGAAATTTGCCATTAGCAATATCAATGAGTCGTTTAGAGAATATGTCTTCAGATTCATCATTTTGCAACATGACACGCATATTCTTGCTTAAATGTAATACCTTGACATGTTTCCACAAATTGGAGGACTTTAAACATGCATTCAGTTCATCAGCTTGCGTGGAACGTGAAACCACTGGCAATGTTTGCCGAAAATCTCCTGATAATAAAATCATTGCGCCACCAAATTGGTTTTGGTTGTTCCGTAGATCTTTTAAGGTTCTATCTAAAGCCTCTAAACATCTTTTATGCGCCATCGTGCATTCATCCCTACTATTAGTTCACATTGCTGCAAAACCTTTGCCATTGCAGAATTCTTGAAAATGTTGCAGGCTGGAGTTTCGTTGCTTTGCATATTCAATGGCAATTTTAGAGGTGAATGGGCTGTTCGACCTTCAAGCAAAGTTGCTGTAATGCATGACGAAGCAAGAGCCATTTCATTTTTTGAGCGAATTGTGAACTGTTACCAATATTAAAGTAATCAAAAAAGATTTTCCTGTACCACCAGGAGCGTCTAAGAAATAAATCCCCCCAGTTCCATCATTTATTACTTTCATAAGAGTATCAAATATATACTTCTGTTCTTCGTTCAATAGTGAAAGATTTAGTTGAATCGATTCTTTCAAAGTATTGAGATCATACGATTTTTCACATTGTAACTCTTGATGAAAAGCACCGTGCATTGGGCGATTG
The DNA here is from genome assembly GCA_951394425.1 of Tipula unca. Lineage (NCBI taxonomy): Eukaryota > Metazoa > Arthropoda > Insecta > Diptera > Tipulidae > Tipula > Tipula unca. The sequence continues at coordinate 81,746,912 of OX596380.1, forward strand.
GGTGCGGCCATCCCCAATTGACATTATAGCTTGTTTGGCATCATCATTGTTTGGCACATATCCTCAATGGATGCCTCATTGTAAATGTCTTCACTTATTTGTAAATTTGGATTCCCTGTTCTATTGCGTATATTAAATAAAATATCGTCACACATATTATCTTTGTATTTTATCCACAAATCAATTGGTTTTGATGGGAAGCATGTACATATTCGTATTTGATGAGCTTCTGATGAAATTACAGCATCATTGAGAGTTTGATCCCAATGTGCATCATTTCTAAAAGTTGCAAACGATGACAGGCTTCTCTGTAAGATCCACACAATTCACCATCAACTATTCGTAAATGTTGGAATGATGTTGGGCCACGCACATTGACTAATAGCAGACGTAAATAAAAATATTCATCGTTGCTTGGATGAACGGAATAAATTCGACCTATTGCATCGATTGAATACACACCTGGGTATCCTGGAACTGGTTTTCCTTGATTCCTTCGCATAAATTTCGTTGTTGATTGATTCCAAGTATAATATTTTGGCATTTCAGAATAGAGCTGTGGTTGTGCGAAATGATCCTTTTGGCACGTCTCGAAAAAACTGGTTAAGGTAGTAGATGGTGCATGGTGAGCTCTCTGTACTGCATTCTGTGCTGTGAAATACAACACTCTTTGTCCATTAACTAAGTGGACGGCTAAGTGAACAACTGTGGGGTGTCTTTCATGAATTGGAAAAGAAAAAAATCGCCAAAATGCTTCATTACTGCTACGGCCCATTTGGTATTGGGTTACTTCATCATTTGAATTCTCTGCACCAAATTCAATCACAGCCATATCACTTCCTTTGGTTACATATTTACATACGTACTTGATAGATTTTACTGACTGGCAATATTCAACATTGATGTGTGTTTTGAAAGTTTTTGATGAAATCGGTGAATATGGAACAATCCAACGATTATCTATTTCAATATCTTGTTGATTTACTTTGACAACTTCCATTGTCTGCTAGTGATCGCCGACGATAGAGTGGACAACCATCATTTCCAGTAATTGTTTCCGATATTAATGTCCGTGGATAGCGCTTTGAACATTTACCATCTACAATACACGGTGCATTTTGATTAATTTTGTTCCACATGGACCTTGTATCATGTTTTTGATAACTACCTCATGCAAGTCAGGATCTACTTGTTCATTCGGGATTTCAGCTGATATGACTTTATCAACTTCATTTGGCCTAATTTTTTCAACCAACCAAATCAAGTTTCTGCCACTCTACAGAATACATTCAACAGCGTGTCTCACCAAACACACAATGTTTCATACAATTAAATCCTTTAAAGATTTCAACTTTTGTCTGAAGACTCTTGCTGTAATGTCATGACGATCAATAGGTGATTGGCCAGAGAATAACGATTGTTTAATTTCTATCCATTGTGGATTGCATGTAAATGTAATGAACAAATCTGCTGTGCCATAATGCCGAACATAGGACATGGCATCTTGAGCATATTCATGCATATGCCGAGGACTTTCGATGTAGGTTGCTGGAAGAATAGTCATCCGGCCAACATTTTCTTCATACTCTTCAGATCGAAGTTTGGTCTGATTCAACCTGATGAATGTTAATCTCTCGTTTCAATCTTTACATACATATCAACAACATATCTATGACATAATCGCCGGCATTTCAAGATGTGATTGTCTTCATTTTCTCTGATCATTAGGCGGTATGAATAATATAGTTCATTGAACTTACTTTTTTGTTAATTTCAGAACCTGTAAATATTTTTTTTATTATAATGATGACAGTTGAATAACAAATTAAACTATTTAGTAGGTGACATAGTAGATGACGTAACATCTCATAAACCAATATTTCAATTACCTGTAATGGGATTTATCATCTTGATTGAGAAATCATAGCCATCTTCACCTTGTCAAAATATAATGGGATATTGCAGTGCATCATATGAGCGATGTGTTTCCTTAATACGATGTAATTGATTATTTCGTCGATGTAAAACAATATCACGTGACTCCAAATTTTCTCCAACTACAACAATGGCAACTTCATCGATAGTAGGTGCATTAAAACGTCCTGCATGTTGGCCCACAGGAGTTTTATCTGCTCTGATAACAATTTTGTGATCATCAGATGGCATCATATCCATTGCACTTTTAAATAATATAATCAATTGATTGTGTTCGTGAAATAAGTTTTGTAATTGTTCAACTATTGACCTTTTCACTAAATTCCTATATGCACAACGTTGATTGATTTCTTGTGGACAATTGCTCATAAATTAAATTTGCTAAAACTTGTAGTCGCTATCTAGCACTGGTAACAAAAAACCTGCTATGTGATATATTTCACCTTGTACCGGTAAAGGGAAAAAATATATTGTAAAAATATATATGGGCTATAATAGTTATGATTAATAAACATACAACTGCAAATACTATTACGAACCTTAAAAGTTGGCATGAAATTTTCCCGAACTACTTTTGTTGCTCCTAATGAAGTCATTTGAAAGCAGTCGTTGTTTTGTTGAATATTCTTTAAAAAGTGTATGGAATCTGTTCCTATTCCTAAAACCAATGAGTACAATGGCTCTGGAGGTGGAAGCAATGGTATCAATTTCACCTTTCCATTTGCGCAACACAATCCATTGGCTTCATTTTTGTATTTCAATGCTTTACAATATTGGCAAACTGAGTTCATAGGTCCAATAGCAACACAGTTGTAGGCACTGTAATCAATTGACATATCGTAACAGAAAGCAGCACGATTCAAACTTGCACCATTATTAGTCGAATGTCGTGCTTCACGGGTCTGTCTTAACCGAATTCTTTCACGTTCATTGCGATCTTGTACGATTAGATTGATAATTAATTTGATTCGTTGCATTTCGGGTTCTTCTGCCTAAATTTGTCCGCCGCCTTATAGGAGGCATATTTAGTATAAATGAGTCACAAACACACAACACTTTTTTAATTTTATAATAATTTGTGGCTTTTAGATTTAGTAATATTATAGATTGACAAATATATCGACATTAATATTTATAATACTAACGGCACTCAATTGTTTTGCCTTGAAAGTTTTTGTCCCTTTCTTTCTTTTGAGTTTCATATACATGAATATAAATGCACAGGCGTTGTTGCTATTGTAGAATTTGTTTTGTTGTATTTTATATTCGTGCATATGAAATTCAAAAGAAAGAAAGGGACAAAAATATTCGTATAGAAAAGTGTTGTTTTTAGACTTTTTCAGGCAATTTTTTTAATTTTTCTCTCCGTAAGACCCATCCTCGTACTTCAAGGAATATTCTAAACAAAGAATTAACGAAATCGGTTCAGCTGCTCTCGAGATTTGCGCTTAGCAACACATTCAGCGATTCATTTTTATTTTTATATTTTAGATTAATTGATAAATAATATTGCTTTATAAAACAAAAAGTATCACAGGTTTGAAGCAGCATGAAGAAAAATCAATTAAACCATCTTCATTTCAAATTAACCAAAAAAATTAAATAGATAAAATCAAATGTGTATTTACATATAAATGTATATAGCTACTCGTATATAGAAAAAAATCTATTTAAACAATAAAATAAAATTCGACTTTATAAACAAATACAATATACAATATTTTCATTTAAAAATACAAAAAAGAAATAAAACCAACTTAATTTATTGTTTATAGAAATATCAAAAAAAAAAAAAAAAAAATTAAACACATATTTGTGTTACAGAATGAAAACCATACGCGTCTCCTTAATAACTATTGTAAACAATAAATTTATGTAAATTAAAAAAAAAAAAATTTAAAATAGACATATGGAAATGGAATATTAGAGTCTGTATAGAGTATGAAAAATCAAAATATAATTATGTAGAGTTCATACGACATCAATCTGAGTCATCTTATTCCGTCGTTTAAACCGTCTCAACTTTTTATTGTGTAAACTTATAACTTTATATGTATATGTATACCAATCGGAATAAGATCTACACACAAACCACATATATATTTATAATTAAGTACTTTATTGTTGAAACAAATTGTTTATGTATTATTTAATTATGAAATAATAAAAACATAAAAAAAACGAATAAAATTGTAATTTAATACAGAAAATATTTTCTTTCAAGTCGAACAACATAAGTGGCCATACTTTAATTGAGTTATTCATCTAATCCGCGCGTTTTTATTTATTTCCAGGTTTACAATATCAAGTGAACGGCAGCATTACATCATTTACTGCAAATCCAATAGATCCGGCGACAAATCGTGCATTTAAACCACATTCACACGATCAAATTATTCGAAATTCATCAAATAATTATAACACAAATTCGTCGACAACAAATTCTAATTCAAATACCGCAAGTAGTAATAAAAAGAAGCGATCATGGTCACGAGCCGTTTTCAGTAATCTTCAACGTAAAGGACTGGAACAGAAATTTGTGCTGCAGAAATATATAACAAAGCCAGAGCGAAAAAAATTGGCAGACAGTTTACGATTGACCGATGCTCAGGTAAAGGTTTGGTTTCAAAATCGGCGAATGAAATATCGTCAGGCAACGTTGCGAGAGGGTAAACAAATTCAAGATGATGAACACGAAACGTCGAGTGATGATGAGATTGATGTGGTTGCTGATTAGTTTTAAACTTGTTTATATAAGTTATTTAGAATTTATGTATTTTGTTTTGAAATAAAATTTAAGAATGAAATTGTTGTTGTTGAAATGAACCTAGTTTAAATGTTGGAAGGAAATTTGACGAACTACTTTGAGTCCAACGAAAACAACTAATTGTTTAAAATCAAGTTAAGTATATGCATACACATATGGTATATAGGAAAAGAAATAAGACACGCTAATTCAGTAATTCAGTAATACAATTGAATCCCAAAGGCCAGATACAAAATAAAAGTTTTCTGTTCTGATTTCGACCGGAAAATTACTTATGGGATGACTCCATAGCAGTACCGGTTCGCACAAAGCTTGCAACGTGCACATAAAAACTGGCAAAACACAGTAATTTTTTTACGAGTTTCACGAGACCCAAAATTATGCTTAAGAATTTCGTTAAGAACTCTTAAAACTTTTAATCGCACATAAAAAATCATGTAAACTAAATATTGGCAGATATGGCAATGGCAACCAGATTGTTGTTTGATAAATTTTTTTGACACCATCCCATTTACCTCAAACAAGTCAAATTTTGTCTAATTCGCTGAAGAAATAGTTTCGTTCCAATTAGCGTTCCAATTATATTCCAGAACTTTGCTCAAAAACCATTTTATGAACTCATTTATATCGAGTTTTCCGAATTTCATCATAAACGAATGAGAAATAGTCTAATTCCATTCCAGTTACCCTTATTCTGGGACTTTATTAAACAACCATTTAAAAATCCCATTTAAATTCAATATGTCAAATATTTCTTTATAAACGAATACGAATTAACTTAGATGTTCCATTCCAGTCAGCCATATTTCTGAACATTATCTAAATACAATTTTACAACCCCATTTACATATAACATTTCGATTTTCATCATAAAGGCACTGTAGTTTCTTCCAACATCTCAAATTTCAAAAAGAAACGATTAAAAAATGGCTTAGTTCCGCTCATGGTGGCCATCATATATTCCATAACTTAATCTAAAATCCATTTTCGATTCCTATCAGGTGGTCCATCTAACGTTTGGAATTTAATTTGGCTCTAAATTCAAAGACAAATTAATATTTTCAAAGCGGTTTGTTTTATTAGAAAGAGTATACGTTGCCATTAAGTGTATGGAAAACAATTTCATTCAAATGACTTCCATGGTTAGCTTTGCTGTACCTCATTCTGTGAATTTAATTTTTCAGAACATTTTCGATTGTATGGGCCCATATCTTATCAATGGTAAGTTCGATTTGATCTTTCAAGTTTTGAATGGTCTCTGGATCTCTTCACAAAAAAAACTCTGACGGAGTCAAATCGCAGGTGCGTGGGACCAATTGACATCTCCGTTACAGCAATTATTCGATCTCCGAAAACAATGTGCAAAAGACCGATTGTTTCGTTTGCCGTGTGGGCAAGTTGCGCAGTCGTTTTGAAACCAAATGTCGTGTGTATTCTCCTCTTAAATTCTGGGTAACAAAAACTTGTTTATCATGGCTCGGTCATGCTCCCCACTTTAAGGACGGCCCTGGCTCATTTTCGAATAAAATGGACCAATGAAGCCGCCGGTCCAAAAACCACATCAAACAGTCACTCGTTGTAGATGCATCAGCTTCTCCATGGTTACATGTGAGTTTTTTGAGCCCCAAATACGACAATTTTGCTTGTTGACATAGCCTCCGAGGCGAAAATGAGCTTCGTCGGAAAAAATGATTATTCGGTAAAAATGCTCATTTTCTTCCAAGCGTTCCACAGCTCAATTAGCGAACTAAAAACGTTGCAGATGATCATTTTGATTCAGCTCCTGCTCTAATTGAACTTTGTACGCCTTCATACCGAGTTCGTTTTGCAAAATTCTCATCACAAAACTGCGTGAAATGTGCAATTCTTAAGCACGATGGCGAAATGATGTTGATGGATGCAGACACACACTCTGAGCAACAGCTGCAATGTTCTCAGCTGTATAGGCTGTAAATCCACGTGCACGTGTCAGTTTATCCAATAACAATCGAGTTTCACGAACTTGGTTCACAAATTGAACCACAAATTGCTGTGTGCCATTTCTCCTGAATTTTCCACGCACATTTCTTACAGTTTGGGTAGAAAACTCACCACTTTGAAAGTAAGTTTTCAATATTTTCCAAGCGTAAAACTACATATTTCGTAAATGTCAAACATTAAACTAATTTTCTGTCATAACACGAATGACGTAAGTGTTGCCACACTCTATATACCCTGTAGTTGAAATTGCAAACGCTATACGGACCACTCCTTATTTAAGTACATCTAACATGTCGAATTTCATAATCAAAAACGGCCAAGAAATAACCTGGAACCAGGTCAGATTTCAGTTGGCAACTTTATTCAAAATACATTTTATATTCCCACAAAATCCATTTAAGAATTGGCAACTGGAATGCAAATGGGCTACTGCCTCAAATTCCGGAGTTAAAAATTTTCTTACACATGAGAAACATAGAAATATGCCTTATATCAGAATCCCACTTTACAGAAGCGTAATTTGCAAGAATTCATGGGTACCGCTGAGACTATGCCATCCATCCAGCATGGAAAGCGAGAGGAGGGTCAGCAATATTTGTAAGGGAAAATATCAAACACTGCGAAGGAGTTAGAATAGAAAAGGAAATTATGCAAGTATCAACCATTAACGTTCGACTAAATAATGAAAAGGAATATAGAATTTCTATCTACGGTTCACCACGTCACTAACTGATTAAAGAAAATTATGTCGCGTTGCTTAAATCGCTTGGAACCAAATTCGTAATTGGGGAAGATGTCAATGCTATAAACACATACTGGGGATCGAGACAATCAACACGTAAGGGTAAAGATCTACTTGCAGCAGGGCAATAATTAAACTGTGAATTTTATTCTGGGGGTAAACCAACATATTGAGCTACTGATCATAACAAAATACCAGACTTAATAGACTTCTTTGTAGCAAAAGGAGTATAAATTGGGATGTTCTTCGAACGCTGATCAAAGAAAGTACAGTCTTACAAGTACCAACTAAAACTGCGACACAATTCGATGACCAATTAGAGCTATTCAATAATAATATATTGCAAGCAGCGTGGTAGAGTACGCCCCCTAGGCAATATACAATATCGAGGCGCAATAACTATTCATTGGAAGTGAGAGATTTGGTTACTGAAAAGCGGAAGGCTCGTAAAACATATGGCAGAGGAATAGAGCACCACAAAGTAAATCGAGGCTAAATTATTTAAGCAACAAACTGAAGTTGCTAATCAAAAAAATTAAGAACAATTCATTTAATGAATATCTAACCGGTCTTTCCGGCCAAAAAGACAGACTATTCGCTCTGGAAAGCAACAAAAGGACTTAAAAGACCGAACATTCAGGTGACTCCTATCAAAAAGGATGATGGAACTTGGGCAAGAAGTGCTAAAGAAAAGACTGTCTTGTTCGCAGCCCACCTTGAAAATACATTTCAGCCCCTTCTGAGGCAATCAGCGGAAGAAAACATCAACCCAGTTAAAAAAAATGGATAATAAAAACATCCAACCAGTAACATTACAAGAGCTAAAATATGAGATTACTAAAAACTAAAGCTCAAAAAAACCACCTGCGGTTATAACCTAATTTCAGGACAAATAGTTACAGAACTCCCCGAAAAGGGTTTACGAAAACTGCTCCAAGTAATAAACACGGCGTTTCGACTGAAATACGTTCCATACCATGTGGAAGGTGTCAGAGGTTATTATGATTCAAAAACCTAATAAGCTTCCTAACTTTAAAACCTCGTATAAACCAATTTCGCTACATCCTACAATTTAAAAATTGTCGAAAAACTATTGCTAAACATAAAATCAGTAATAGAAGAACGAAAACTTATTCGTTCACATCAATTTGCTTTATAAAGACTCTTCTATAGACCAAGTGCATAGAATTACCGACTTAATTGAAGCCACACTGGAAAAGAAGAAAATATGTTCAAGTGTCTTCTTGGACGTAGCAAAAGCCTTTGAGAAAGTATGGCACCGAAACTAGAATATAAACTATACCGAGACCTGCCAAGCAATGATACCAGATATTAAAATCTTATCTAGCTGATCGATACTTCCGCGTTCAATTTGAAGATGAGTACTCTGATCTAAAACAAATATCGGCTGGAGTTCCACAAGAAAGCGTCTTGGGACCAATATTGTATTTACTTTATACAAAAGATGTACCAAATACAAAAGGAACAAATATTGCAACATTTGCGGATGATACTGTAATCCTAGCAATTGAAGATAGCATAGAAGAGTCAACTGGTAAATTACAAAATGCCATACTAATGCAATATGTAGCTGGACAAAGAAATAGCGCATTCAGCTCAACGAAACGAAATCCATACACGTCACTAACAAACAAATTAATCTCATACCAGTCCATCTGAACTCACAGCAAATCCCGCTTGGTAATACGGCCAAATACTTAGGAATGACACTTGAGGCTAAACTCAAGTGGAAAGAGCACGTGAAAAAGAAAAAAGAAGACCTAAACATCAAATACAGGAAAATGTACTGGCTCTTAGGGAGAAAATCCGAACTAACAGTACATAATAAACTGATATTATATCGGCTTAAACCTATATATGTATATGGACATATGGTATACAACTGTGGGGTTGTATCAAGAAGAGCAACGTATTAATAGAACGATTTATGATATTTTTGAAAGCGAATTCTGCATCTGTGTGAACTTTATCCCAATTTTTATTATTTTCCAAAATGATCAATTAAGCTATCTTTGGTACTCGAGTTCTAGGCATACGTTCTTTTTGTCCATTAGACTAAGAGGAATTTGTAGCATTTAAGACTAGCCTTATTTGATAGTTTTCTAAAAACTTAATCCAATTGAGGTGAAACATGTACCTTGTCGGATACTAAACGTTGGAGAACGCTAATCTGAATAAAATGTGGTATCTCTGAGAGCAGATACTAAATTCGATTACACTTTTACTGAAGAACGAAATAGGGTAGAAGAAACCGTCTACCCTATTTTCGGAGTAATATCGCACCGTAACCCGCTTTACTGGCATCTGTATGGATCTCTGTCTCTCGCTTTGGATTGCAATACGCTAATACACGAGCACTAATTAATTTTTATATATTTATCTCAAAAGAATCAAGTTCATTGTTAATAAATTTAAATTTTACATCCTCCCTTAGAAGGTCCTGAAGTAATTAAGCTACTATTGAAAAACTTTGAATGAAGATGGTTTAATTCCTGAAAAACTAATTTCGTAGCCTAAATAGTCGAGATTTAGTTTTAGAAACAAGCATTCTGATAGTTGTTATACTTCAGAAACATACCGTTGAAAGGCAGCCGGAACTTTGCTTAAACCAAATGGTCTCCTAAGATATTTAAACTGCCCATCTGGACTAATGAAATAATACTTAATAGAGTCTTTGTATACTGAGATATGGTGGAAGCTATTTTTCAGATCATTCAAACTAAATATTGGATTCCCTATAAACTTATCCAAACAATCGTCAAAACGCGGCAGATGATATCTATACTCGTATCACTGACGGTTACATTAATCAATTGCCTATATAATCAACACATAAGCGTTGTTTACTGTCTCGTTTATTATCTAATACTATCCGCTTCATCGGGAAAAAGCTACAAAACTATCGGATAATTTGGAGTAAAATTGTTCAACTGAATTTTGACTGAATGCTTTTCCATTTCGTAAAACCATAATTTCGCTTGATTGTACCATAATGCAATACTTATTTGTCGGATTGCGGGCCACTTCTATTACTAGGATCATATCCAGGAACGATATGACTGACTTCGATTAAGTGCAAAGTATGGGGATGCATATTTGGCTGTTCAAACTTTCGTAGAAATAACATTCTGTCACAAAAACTCACATTTTAGTA